>BSBM01000437.1:11307500-11907500 GCA_027924585.1 Larix kaempferi
ATGCTTTCAAGAAATGCGCGAAAGTTTAGTAAAAGGAAAACGCACACGTGTTTCTTTGAACTAGGCATGGGTGGGCCCGATTCTTCCATGTCACTTAACACGTATGATAGGAAATCAAAACACTCGAGCGTTATGAATTCTATAATGCTCACGCGTTATAGAAATACATAATGCTTGAGTGGTATGTATTCAATAATGCTCAAGCGTTATATAAATACAGAACACTCGCACGTTATGAGTTCTATAACACTAGAGCGTTATTGGAATACATAATGCTCTAGCGTTCATGTTAATATATTAAAATCCAAAAACAAGTTGCGACAACCATCCCACACTTGTCGTCCATTGTTCACTGGCCGAGGTCAACCAAAATGCTTAAGCGTTTAGGCTGCTAATGTGGAAGTGGAGAGTAAATTCAAAGAGCAAGGGGGATTGTGGAGGGTGAATTCGAAGAGCAAGGGGGATTTGGGAGGTAGGAATCCAAATATTCATTGTTTCCTCATTCCCTTAATAAAAATATAGATTTTTATATTTCCCTAAATTAAAAATCCAAGTAAATGAAAAATCCCAAACTAAATTTTTTCAAAATTGTTATTTAACATATGGAAATTCCTCCATAGTATCATTCCAATTAATGAATTTTGCATCCACCTAAGAAATAAGGGATTGAATCCCAACTCCAACTTTTCCTCAATATTTTGTCCACATTTATGTCAAATTGGAAAAGAAAATCCGTCCATCCTTTGGCTAGGAGGAGGAACTATGGACTATAACCTAGGCTTGCTTTCTAGAGTTGACTCAACTAAACCCTATGTTTTTTTCCCACACATTATTTTACCCTAAAAATGTCCAACTAGTTCTTGTAAATCCAAACCAATGGTATGATGGATTTTACATCATCCCTTAAAACCCAAGGGACTAGGTTCCCCTCAAAGACACACCACTTACTTTGTTGCTAAGATGAACTACCACATCTTTTTTGACCTCCTTCACCACCAAGACACTCAATCGATGGATTTGGGTCTTCATCCCTATCAACTTAAAAGAGCTTTACTTCATGGAACAAGCGTAAATCAACCCTCACATTCAAAATATTGCCCATTAATGACACAAAGGACTTCACCACCAAATATTCCTCATCATACACTAGATTTTGAGCAAGGAAAGGGCCACAAACATGATATGAATTAGATACAAAGGAGAAAATTCTGAAGGTAGAGGATGACAAATAACATCTTCTCCAATACCTTGGCTCTAGAAAGGTGTACATAGAGTGCTTTTAAGGCCCCCAGTATTAATTGAATTAGGAGATCTCCGCCATTGATCATTGATTGATTTACATGTAGTTGATCCTCACCTTCCACTTTGGTTTACATGTAGTTGTTATTATAGTATATTGAGATGGTATTCATGTTTGTAATGTATTTGTTCTTGCAAAAGGTTTTTACATTTTTCATTTTTGAGAGATGTCATTATAGCACATGTATATGTTTCTAATGATTTTATTTTTTTTAATTTTTTTATTGCAGTGACGACCATCGATGCACATACAGACATCCAAAGAGAAATTCAGAGGCTCAAACACATTCGAGACTCAATTTGTATTGTTGATGATAGGCACTGTATGCTTGCATCCAATTTGGATGCAATGATAGAGACCTTTAGTAGGGAAAATGGTGCACTCCAAGATATTGCGACATATAGAGAGAGAAAGAGACAAGAATATGCTGATGGAATTAATTACAAGGAAGTTAAGAAGTTTAAGATAACAAAACAACATATCTTTTCCCGTCTTAGAGATCCACGGATGGGTGAAATCCCGAATGTAAAAAAAAAGAATATTTCTATTGAGTGGTGTACATATCAACCATTCATAAATAATTGGATAGACCGATGGTACATGGTATTTGATATACCACCACATAACAACAAGGAAATGTTGTTATATTTTCTTATAAATATGTACGTGGAATTTGTTTTGGGGAAGCATGTTAATTATTTTGATATCTTGGATTGCCAGGGTGTTGAGATGGGGATGCCTCAACAAATTCCGAATATGAGGCACATAGATCCCAATATCCCAGTAGCTCCACCTCGCAGGAAGCTACCCAGGATAGATGTCTCTCCTGCACATTAGTTAGTCCCACAAATGTAGGATTCATTCCTACTGTTGGCACAAGTGGTTTTTCGCCATAGCACGTATCTTCAAGGTACTATACCAGACAAAGCCATTAGAGCCACCATCTATGGGTGGAGTAGAGCCACCAACTCCTGGTGGGGTAGAGACACCACCTTCCAGTGGTCGAGGAGAATCTAGTAGTGACACTAGACCTGCACATCATGAGCACAACCGAGATCCCCACCCATGCACAACATGTAGCCATCCTTGCTTTGGTCCTGTCCAGACAAATGATAGGTTTACTGGGTATTTTACTTAGGTAAGTAAATGGTTAACAATTTAGTGTTGTTTGTAAATTATTTTTCCTTACTATACACATATATAGA
Source organism: Larix kaempferi (assembly GCA_027924585.1). NCBI lineage: Eukaryota > Viridiplantae > Streptophyta > Pinopsida > Pinales > Pinaceae > Larix > Larix kaempferi. The sequence continues at coordinate 11,310,006 of BSBM01000437.1, forward strand.
TTGCTAATATTTTTAATGATTTTGAAACTTGTAGTTGCTACAAGAAGGGGGCGAGGGGCAAGCATTTTCGATCGACAATGCCCAGGATAGTCTAGAGGCTCATGCACCAGAACCCTTAGATGTACAATATGTTGTCATACCTTCGGAGACAACAAATCACACTGAGGTAACTATTTGAACATGCCATTATTTTAATACATGTTAGTTTGTTATCACATGTTACTTAATTAATGCTACACGGTCTAATATTTACAATTTTCTAAATTGTGCTTTGTAGATCCCCAACAGAGGGAAATCTGTAGTGTCCCTCCCGTCCTACCAAGGCTATGGAGAGAACACTAATGAAAATACTGGACATCTAGTCCCAAATCGTGGTAAACAAAGATTCATATAAACTGAAGATGGACATATGCAGATACATAAATATTTGAAACACAGCAGAATTAAATTCTATTACACATCCATCATTCATTCAAGATGTTCATGTCATTCATCAATTAAAAAAATACAGAATTAGCACACGAGAGTATTTATCTTGAAACAAAGTAGTCCCTAAGCAACTAGCTATGCAACTGCAACGTTCCTCCCAACCATAGGCCAGTTGTGCTCATCAACCTCTTGATACAACTGCCACCCCTGAGCTGGGAATGATTTCTACAAGGAACCAGGGAACAACAGACTCAGACATAGCCAAACATACACCAAAATGAGCCAATCCAATCTACAATTGGGTTTATCAAGCTGCTAGGAAATGGAGAGGAAGAATTGCTAAGCTAGTGAGCTCAACCACAGAGCTATGGATACCTCTACAAGATCTATCTAGCTTGGCACCCACAATGCCTACACACCCCAATCAAGGAAGTATTCCCCTCACCAATTCACAGTCCCTCAGTCCATACCTTCCAATTCTAGAATGTCCCAGGTGTGCATAGAAGAGTAGCCAGCCCTCTTGATCTTCCTGAGAGTTTATTCTCCCCACTAGGTTTGTCAAGCCAATTCTGTCCACTACCACTTCAAATCTCTTGCTCAGAGGTTCAAACCAAAACAGGGATGCACATAACAATAAAACCACAATTGTTGGGCATGAGGAAAAACGTTTCTTCAGTGGGATGCCCAAAGAGGGGGTTTCTACCAGTTCAGAAAAACGTGGGAAAGCCCAAAAATGAAATGGCAATTGGGGAACAACCCTGGAGAGCAGAAATCGTTTTTAGAAAAACGTCCATGGGCATTTTGGGGCAAAAGAAACCTCCATCACAGCCCCAAATCGTGGCCCTTCTCTCCCAGCTGCTATACAATGCAAAAGTGAGCTCCCAAGCATGAAAAACGCAAGAAAAATGGTGAAAAACGTGATGGGGAAAGCCTAGCTAGCTCAGATTGGGTGAGAGGTCAAATGCCATGGGTGAAGATTGGCTTTGTGCACCATTTCGTGTGTGTTTTCTTGCCCAAGAAGCAAAAATACGATTTTCCAGATTGATGGCTTTCCCATACACCAAAATTGACTGCCATGCCTCTCCATTCCCAAGGCATTAACTATCTCAACCAACTCTTGGAAGAATTAAATGATTGGGTGCATAACCCAAAATGGGTAGTTGACATTTATGGGTTTTCTCAATGAAATGGATTAACACCATTGGCTCAAGGGTTTGAATAATTTCCCTCCCTATTCATTGTAGAATCATGCCCCATCTCTTTGTTGCATTGCATAGCTAGTTGTGGGTGTTTACACTAAAATTCGTATTTACATGATGTATTAATTTACATTGTGCATGTCCAGCACAAGAACCATAGGCATCTATTTTTAATTGCCAATACATACAAAGCTAAATCGATGGTGGGGCCTTGGCCTTGAGCTCCTCACCATAATTAAATAACGATATTTACATCATCTACAATTTTAATGCAAGAGGGTCAAAATCGGGATATTACAAAATCATTTCATCTAGTGATCCTCCTTGGTGATACATGGCCCATAGGGCATGAACGTTTGGAAGAACGTTTCTTAGAATTGATTGAAGCATACCGTACATCGGTATGTATTTCAACATTGTCAGTTTGTTAATACATGTTATTTCATTGATCAATGCATTTCTAACTATGTCAGTAATTGGTGATTGTAGCCATCACCTACTATTTAGGAAATAATCAACAATTGCCTCTCCTTGTAGTCCAAATGTGCAGAAGGGACGAGTGTATAAGAGAGGATCCACTCCTATAAAGGGTGTGGATTTCCTCTATAAAAGACACACGAGAGGTCCATCTACACCTCACCTAACAAGGGTCATTGATGCTACAATTAGTGTCTCATCTATAATAGAAACAAGTCATACAGAGGTAACAATTTCAACAATTACAATGCATAGTATTTAACCATGTTACTATATTGTTTATTCATGCATGTCTAACTATTTCCCCATTTGGTGATTTTAGCAATTAGCAGTAGCAGTTCTTGGCCCCTCCGCTCAGTCCATGGTTGTGACCGGGTCTCCTCTTTTGGTGAGATGTTCATTAATGACCAAGTATTTTTATTCAATTTACATAGACATGTTGATCAATGTTGAATTGTTGAATTAATTGAGATATGATCTTTTATTTGTTGAGCACAATTATAGAGAGGAATTCCATGAGAATACCATAGGCATCTATACCCCGACTGAATTTTGTGAGTGTTTGTCATAAATAATTTGGACATAAGTTAATTTTTTGAGTTTGTGAATGGTAGGGTATTAGTGAAGTTATTTGATAAAAAAAATGATCTTTTATTTGCAGAGTCCTGAGATGCAAAGTGATCCTAGGGAGATGGATGATAGAGAAAAGTTGACGAAAAATAAGCGAAATATTGACTTTTGATGTCTCCTACTCCTGGATATATCTATTTTGACATACATGTACATTGTTGTACTTAGGGATACATGTACATTGATAGGCCATTAAGGGTCGACTACTTTGCCATATTTTGTATTACAAACATTCGACTATCAGTGCATGATACAATATATTGCATATTTTCTCTTGAGTTTCCACTTGTTCTTGTGATGATTTATCTCTTCTACAAATTGATAAATTATTCTATTGAAATTTATATAATTATATTTTAAACAATATTTATTCTCTTACATTTATTGCATTCATCAAGTAACATATCACCATTGTGTTATGAAAACATTATCTTAATGGGAAAAACTAATATTATCTTTAAACAATTCAATGAACTCAGTACATGCATGCTAATTTGATATCTAATTTAAAATTGTGGTTTTTTTCAACTCCAAGGGTTCCTACCCATTGATCAGGATTATGGTTGCAAGGAAACTATGTTGCAAGGAAAAAACAAAAGTTAACAAAATAAGTCAAAATATGGTTGAATAACCTTTTTCATGTAAAACATGCTTCGCATATCATCAATGCAAGCCTATGACATTTTCACAAACTAAGAGGAAGTCTAATAGATGATACACTTTTCATCAATGCTACTGTATTTCATCAATAGATACGTACATGAGCATCTATAAAGTTTGGATGAAGTGTGCCTACTCTAGAATGCTAAAAAAAATGGCAAAGTATCAAGTACAATGGAAAAGAATGCATGAAATGAAGTGTAATAAAATCCATTGGGCCTTCATTTACATATGGTCAAATATACAACAAATATACCCTAGTTTGTAAGACCCTAGTTTGTTCCAATATGATAACCAATAGCAGGTCATGAATTCACTTTCATAAAATTGTTGAAGATATAAACCCTATATTTACTAAACCCTAGTATGTAAGACCCTGGTTTGTGATTTACCTATTTCATATGTCCATTTTCCACTTGTCATAATTCTAATTCATGTTTGAGTGTACATCCTTTTGTTATTTAAGGTCCTGAACATGCCTCGAACCATGAGTCATTGTAAAAAATATCTCAGTGGTGAAGCATGGCTCTAAATATGTTGAATGTGCATAAAAAAAGTGTAATGCAAGAGTAATCAGATAGAATCCATGGAAAATGAAATACCTAACTAGTTTAATGATCTTCCTTGATAATGTTGTTTTGATGAAGGAAAAGAAGATGGTCATCGTCCTATGTTTGTAAAAAGGATGGATTATCCGCATATGAAAATGTATTTAAAATTTAATGTACTTGATTGATACAAATGATGATGTAATGGTTGTTCATTATGATTAGGCAAGTATTCCCTCATAAGTTGATCGAAAAGGTTTATGGTGACTTTTATCTAACAAATATAGCAAGGATTAGAGGGATATCATCGATGAAACATCACCTCCATTTTTTATTTGAAACTTTCAATTCTTAAAAATGACATTAATTACTCAGAATGAAAATATAGTGGAACACTAAGGAGATGTTAAATCACATGGCACACTAAGGATGTAACGTACCCTTCTATTGGCTTCCCTGATACCAACTCACAAACTGACTAAACGACAACCTGTTAGCACTATATCATGTTCCTGTTGTTCTCAGCTATTAATCCCTGGACCCAATGGTGTTTATTTTCTAAATCTATGTGCATACAATCTATGCCATGTTTCCCATTCACAATTATCTACCAGAATTGCACAGGTTTATTATTTAACTATCATTCTACATGCTAAACACACATTCAAAGTGCATACAATCATTTAAACATTCATATAACATACATTCATTTGATCACTCATTTATACGACCATTACACATAAACATAAGAGATCATAATACTTATCTTAAACATATGATAATCGAAGTCGCTGTGGAATAGCGATGATCCTCCCAGCCATAGGCTCTCTGCACTCCTTTTCTCTCAGTATAGAAGCCACCCCCGAGTGAGGTCCATGAAACCACCAGGGAGAAGGTGGCTGATCACTCAGTACCTTCCACAGTTTCCCCCTGTCTCCAGATCACCCCCGGAACCAACTATCAACCTGAATGTCTAGGTATGGGTAAGGGATCCCCTTCTCCAACAAAGTCCCTCGGTTAACTCCTTACTCTTCAATACCCCAACCTAGGTACTTGGTCAAACCGGGTATCCTACTAGGGATTCTACTTAGTCTTCACATACCTTCATACAAATCCCAGTCTCTCACTCGATGGTACATCTCCCGCATGATATATGAAGAACCAAACACCCCCCTTATATAAAGACTATGCCATGCATTTGCATGGCTTCCACTTATCACTCTAAAAGAAAATCACGGTACATGGCTGCCACATGTCACTTTGGGCCCCACTCACTCACTCACAGGTCTGAACCCATTACTTCCCCTCTTGTGGCTTCATGGTCCCCCATTCTCATTTTGTCCTTCCTTCCGTAGCCATGGTTATTTTTATATTAATTGATATATAAACATGTTACATTGTTGTTGGCCCTTGGCCACCATCCTCTACACTTCTCCTATATTTGGCCCACGGCCTATTCATCATGCATATTTTATTTACAATGATTACATAATCAAGGTATACATAACTGGGGTATTACAAAGGACATAAAAATATACCAAGGGTGAAATGTGGTAGGTTTGAGTGCCACTCTTTGGATGTCTAGTTCTAGAATCAAAATCAAATTTTGCAAAGTTGACCCTTTGTGCAAAAAATGCACAGACCCTTACTAAGAAAAACCCTAGTTTCCAAAATCGACCTAAAATATGACACTTGGGCCATGGAATTGGAGGAGAGGGGAACCCATAGAACTATCCCGATGTCCTGAATCCAACGAAGTCAACAGTTTTTCAATCCGAGCCATGGTCATCATTCTATGGCTCATTCCAACTTGCATCCCAAAGGATTTCAGGGACACCCGTTGGATACCTACCCGGGGCATAGAATTCAAACCATGCAACAAAACCAGGTTCTGGGAGGTCCTGCAAGTGTGCCTAGGAAGGTTATAAGTGGGACTTATAGCCATAAGTTCTTAGTCGAGGATTTTGAAAAGTTGACCCCTATGTGCAAAAATTGCATAGATCCTTACTAAGAAAAACCCTAGTTTCCAAAATCAACTTAAAATATCACAGCTGGGCCATGGAACAGGAGGAGAGGGGAACCCATATCTCTATCGCGATGTCCTAAATCCAATGGAGTCAATGTTTTGTCGACACAAGCCATGGTCATCATTCTAGGACTCGTTCCAACCCGCATCCTAAAGGATTTCATGGACACATGTTGGATACCTATCAGGCACATAGAATTCCAACCATGTAACAAAACCAGGTTCTAGGAGGTCCCGCAAGTGTGTCTAGGAAGGTTCCAAGTGGGAATTCTGGCCATAAGTTCCTGGTCGAGGATTTTGCAAAGTTGACCCCTTTGTGCAAAAATTTCACAGTCCCTTACTAAGCAAAACCCTAATTTCCAATATCGACCTAGAAGATGACATCTGGGCCATGGAACCAGAGGAGAGGGGCACCCCTAGCACTATCTTGATGTCTTGAATCAACCAGATTCGATGGTTTTTCGATCCGATCCATGGTCATCATTCTACGGCTCATTCCGACTCGCATCCCAAAGGATTTCAGGGACACCTGCTGGATACCTACTGGGGGCATAGAATTTTAACCGTGCAACAAAAATGGATTTCGAGAGGTCCTGTAAGTTTGTTTAGGAAGGTTCCAAGTGGGAAATTTAGCCATAATTTCTCGGTCAAATATTTTGCAAAGTTGACCCTTTTGTGCAAAAATTGCACAGTCCCTTACTGAGCAAAACCCTACTTTCCAATATCGACCTAAAATATGACACCTAGGCCATGGATCTAGAGGAGAAGGGAACCCCTAGCACTATCCCGATGTCCTGAATCCAATAGAGTTGATGGTTTGTTGATCCGAGAAATGAACATCATTCTATGTCCCATTTAAACTCGCATCCCAAAGGATTTCAGGGAGTTCCTACAAGAAATCCCTAACACAAACAGATCACATATCGATTCACTAATGTATGATGAAGGTGTAATTTGGAAAATAGTGACAATGAATAATTGATATTAGTGATTGGTCAACAGTAGTTAGTGGCTGCAATGGTTTAGATACAAGTGGATGCACATGAATATATGAAGTTTTTTTGGCATGCATATATTATGATTAGTTTGCTATTGTTTTTTTTGGCATGCATATATATTAGGACTAGGACTAGGTTTTTTGGCATGGTTTAGGTTTCTATTGTTATGGATTAGGTTTCTAAGGTTATATTTGTGTTTCTAGGGTAGACTAGATTTCTAAGGCTATATTATATTTCTATGTTTGTGGTTTGGGTTTGTAGGTTTTTAAATTAGGTATCTAACGATTATATGTGTGTGGATGATGTTATCCTTACACAACATATAAATATTCCACTTCTTCATTACTTTAACTAGGACATAGAGATACTTGTCATATGTAGGGTAGTTCAACACCACTCCATTTAATAAATTTGAATGATAGAAAACCAATATCCCCTTTGCATTAACATTGCTCCTGTAACATACCCATTGGCATCAATTTCTAAGTTCAAAATAGTTTTGCAAGTTAGGTAGTGCTAGGATTGGGGATTGACTAATTTTCCACTTAAGTTCTTCAAAGGTTGTTTGTTAGTTATCACCTTGCTCAAAAGTCTTAAATTTTGGTTGTTATGGTGTGAAGTGGTGCTACCACAACTAAAAAGGACTTTGTGAACTATATTAAATATTGTGCAGCTCCCACACAACTCCCAACTTCTGTGGCATTGGTAGGAGTGGGCCATTTGAGAATAAATTCTAGATTTGCAAGATCAATCTTCAACTCACCTCCACCATTCACATGCCTCAGGTACACTAAGCATTGTTTAGCAAAATTATACTTTTTAATGTTTTCCAACAACTAATAAATTCTCTCAATGTTTCTAACACTTGTTTAAACATTCTTTAAACACATAAACGATACATCATGTTTAGAGCCCTGTAGTCATTCCACATTCTCTATGTCTTAACTTTCTTTGGGACCAATGCAATGGGGGAGACACATGGTGATATACTTGGCCTTAAAGATCATTTCTTCAACATTGCTTGTAACTAGTTATTCACTTCATTCTAATCTAATGTGTAATGTTTGTACAATATTGTATTAGTTGGCAAAGGAGAGTTTGACAGTAACATTACAAAGGAGAGTTATATTGGAATTGTTGTCCTTTTGGTTTTGTCTCAATAAAGAAGTACATACTTCTTATCTGAGACAAAAAATTTCTTATCTTCTTGTGCACTCATCAAGTAGACCTTAGGACCCCCCCTGGGAACATTGATAATACAAAATTTACCATCCTTATTTGGGTGGTATCGATTGGCCCTTCTCGCGAATATAACATTTCTCATGTATGTATATTGGAAAAAAACACTACATAATAGACATCAAGATGCACTACATTGAACTTTATTTATGTCCTCTCATGTATGCATATTGTCACAAAACACTACATAATATATGAATTTTTTTTGGCATGCATATATTAGGATTAGGTTGCTATTGTTTTTTTCGCATGCATACATATTAGGATTGGGACTAGATTTTTTGGCATGGTTTCTATGTTTGTGGTTTGGGTTTCTAGGTTTCTAAATTATGTATATAATGGTTATATTTGTGTGGATGATAGATGAGAATCTTATGGTGAAAAAAGGGATGGTGATGGTGACAACATCGGTAGGAATAGCACGATGGTGATGTTTATGGTGGCATGGTGATGGTGACAACGACCATGGGGATAGTGATAATGAGCATGGGGATGGTGATGGTGATAGTGAGCATGAAAATGAGCATGAGGATGCAGATATTATGGTGTAATTATATGGGAGAAAAAAAAGAAAACAAATCAATGATGAAGCTTGTGCAATTTGAAAAGTTGTACCAAGTCTATGTTATTTATCAATCTATCAAGCTATCAATGTCTGGCTTCAATAGTCAAAATATTAATGTTAATACTCAATGACACCATGAAACAAAATCATAACATACACGTACACCACATACCTATAACACCATACACAATATAATATGCAAAACACATTCCATATTACCTCCTATGGTCATTCGACTAGAGCATTAGGATCACCTTGAATACCAAGGGTTTTCTTTAACCTCTTGTACTTGGAGTAAGGAAATAAGTATCGTGCCTTTGATGAGTTCTTCCTTGGCATTTTTTGCAGTTGGATTTTTGTGCCAATAACTAAGTTTGTCTATTGGTATACAATCTCACCTGGTCTATAATATTCATATGCATACCCTTTTATATTTGATGAGTGGGAAACCTGGTTCAAATATTCTCCTTTGATAACCATCGACCCAATCAGAAAATCATTGGCCTCGAAGTCCCGTAATGGGACATTTAGGGTTTGCTTCCCCTCCAAGCAACGTTCCAGCCAATAGTTGGTGAGCCATGCATTGCATCTTGGGGAAACCACTGCGTATATGTTCCTTGGAGAAAATATAGTGGCAACATTTTAGTCAACTAACTAGACACAACTAGTTGTCAAAAATATCAAAAATATCAAAATATTAATCTAACCTAGTTGTACGAGATTTGAGATGTAGTCATAGTCTAGTGAAATACTTGATTGGTCCTCCTCCAACTAGGATAATTCTGTAGCTATCCGTCGACCAATGCGGAGTGATACACAGTCCCAAATAACAACCCAATCTGTGGATTCACATTTGTCCCATTCACCACTACTACATGGAGAATAAGAACACGAGAGTTTCCTTATGCACATTTCAAGTATAGCATTGTCCGACGTTCTAACTGATTGAAATGCACGAGTTCCTTGGATGGTATTACACTCATATAACTTTGATTGATCTACATCCACCACCTCCGAAAAATATCTATGTACATGTGCTTTACTGGCTGACTGATCTTCCTGGCTTCTTTCTCCCTCCCCCAGCACCGAAGAACACCATTCCAGGATGGTTTTTGCATCTCGGATGAGTGACACATTTGTGAAATTTGTTTCTTTCCTACGTAATGCAGTCTTGATGCATGCACCTGCTCCATCATGTTCACCTTTTCCATGTCTGGTCTCAAACTTCTTCCAAATATGTGGCACCTTGTGCCTTTTGTGGGGCATACACAACCATTGGAAGACACATTCATTCTTGAATTTCCTTGCACAACCATCAAACCAAATCCAATGTTGTTCCATCTGTATATTTTTATCCTTCAAGTGATTGTAGAAAATTTGAAAGTTGTGTTGTGCAAAATCCAAGTCGTAACACATGTCATCACTTATGTAGAAGTGATACTCCTTCAATATAACCTTCTTGTCTTCAGTACTATCTGCCCCATGTCTATAGGTGATATGGACCATTATGATGACTTGGTCTGAGTGGTAGTATTCCCTTTGAATCTCGTTTTGTGGTTGAAGAGTGTAGTTTTTGTTAAATTTTCAGAATTTACTTCAACATGATCTAGGATCTTAACTGAGAGAACAACATGTACAGCAAATCTACAACATATCAATCATGGACACAATAATGCAATCACACAAGAGACATAGAGTTTACTTGGGGAAAACCATAAAGGTGAAAAACCCTAATAACTTCCTCAGAGATAGATAGAGCAATGATGCAACCAGAATACAAGAGATAGTCTTCTCCTAGTAGCAAAGCCTCCTCCTCATAAGTGCGCCACTTTCCGAATGAGAGAGGTGTGTGAATGAATGATCAAATAGAGATCTCCCGATCTCTATTTATACTTGTTTTGTCCTTCCCAATAAACTAATGGGGCCTACATGTCTAGCTTAACCCATGGTTAACTTAGTTCGGGCTGACCCCACACTTGGTGGTCTAATAACCCTTTGACCCACATGGCTGACCCCCAATAGGGTGGTCTAATAACCCTTCGACCCACATGACTTATACAGGGCTGACCCCAACAAGGTGGTCTAATAACCCATCAGGTATAAGTTACAACACTTACAATATAAATGACGACACTTCCGTATAGAGGAATAATAACATCTCTATAGAAATACAATATACATATATGAAATACAATCCGAAGTTACATATACATCAACACTCCCTCTTAACTAGGAAGGTATTTCTCGACACAGGTCTTCTAGCACAAGTCTTCTTCTTTGGATCATCATCAACGAATCATCATCCTCGAATCATCGTCATCGTCACTTCTGCTGCGATCTCAATCAATCTCTGAATCTACTCATCATAGGAAGTTCTACAGAGCTAGTCCTTTTTCATATTGGATGTAGGCCCACCACCTGCAGGTCTTCATCGTCACTGGCCATACTATGGAAATCTCAGGACTTATTACATGCATCACGAAACCTTGCAAGAGCATCCAAGCTGTTACGAGCACACAGCTCTACCTATCAAATCTCCTAGGGACATATTATATGTGACTGTCACAAAACCTTAAAAGAGTCTCTTGACTAGCAAGAACCCTAAAGAGCATTTGAGGCCTTTTTCATCATGTCCAGATCTCTAGGACTTCTTACATGTGACACCTACCACAAAACCTTGCAAGAGCATCCCAGGAATTATTACGAGCACACAGCCCAACCTATCGGATCTCCCAGGGCCATATTACATTTGGTCATGGCAAAACCTTGCAAGAGCACCCCAGGACTTATTACGAGCACACAACTCAACCTATCGGATCTCCCAGGGCCAAATTATATGCCATAGGACAAAACCTCGAAAGAGCATCTTCCAGATATCCCAGGGCCAAATTATATGCCATAAGAAAAACCTTGCAAGACTATCTGCAGATCTCCCAGGGCCAAATTATATGTCCTTCCAAAGCAAAACCTTGAAAGAGCATTTTCCAGATATCCCAGGGCCACATTACATGCCATAGGCAAAACCTTGCAAGACTATCTGCAAACCTCCTAGGGCCAAATTATATGCTTATCTGCATAACTTGTTCCACGGCCACAAAGTATCAACCTGATACTCACCATACATCATCCTGATGTACACATGATCATCCTGATCATCATCACTGCAACATCCTGTTGCATGTCATCTGGAGCAAGATTCTGAAGCTTGTCATCCATGATCATCCTGATCATATAATGCATCTACCTATTGCATACCAAGTATCTACCTAATACATATCATCATACATGATCCACCTAATCATACAAAGTATCCACCTGATACAAATACAAATACATGATCCACCTGATCATACCTGATACATATCAACATACATGATCTACCTGATCATACAATGTATCCACCTGATACATATACAGATACATGGTCCAGGCATCCAACATGATGCATATACAAAATACATACAAATGATCCAACTAATCATATCCAGCATCCAACATGATGCATATATCCATAAGTGATCCAACTGATCATAACAAGCATCCAATATGATGCAATGATCCAACTGATCATAACAAGCATCCAACATGATGAATATACATATACAAAGTAGTAACTGGAGCATCGTCCTGATGCTCGTCATCCATGATCCTCCTGATCATCATAGCATCGTCCTCTTCAGATCATCTCATCGTCCACGAAGCACAGCCCAGATGCACATCATCCAGCACTTACACCACCGGCATGGGAGAACACATCTACCACCATTCGGGGAAGGCTCCAGCCCTTACTTTTTCACCATGGGAGAACACATCTACCACCATGTGAAAAATGACTCAGCAATTACATCACAACCAAGGGATAACACATCAACCATGTCAAAAAAGCTCATGTGCAGCTACATCTTCCGAACTCATCACTTCCCTTTGGAAGGAACCTTGATCTGAAGTGCACCAAGCCTCTCTCTGAAGTACTCAAACTGCACTCTGGCCAACAGCTTGTTCAATACATCTGCAACCTGCTCATCCATCGCAACATACTCTGCTTCGACTGTACTCAGTGCTACGCAGGACTGCTTCCTGCTAAACCAAGAGATCACACATGACCCCATACTGAAGCAACACCCAGATGTGCTCTTCCTATCTGTAGCACTGCCTTCCCAATCTGAATCAACATAACCCTATAGGTTAAACTTTTGATTTCCATCATACTTGAGCCCATAATCAACCGTACCCTTTAGGTACCTCAGAATATGCTTTACAGCAACCAGGTGAACATCTCTTGGATCCGTCAAGAACTGGCTCAATGTGTTCACCACAAAGCAAATATCTGGTCACGTGTTCATCACATACATAGAGGACCCAATCATCTGACGATACATCATGACATCAATCGGATCAGATGAAGCATCACACAGAAGCTTCAGGTTCGATGCCATAGGTGTGGCCATATCCTTGCAGTCCATCATCCCGAACCTCTTCAAGATTTCTACTGCATACTTCCCTTGTCCAAGGAAGATTCCATCTACACTCTATCAGACCTCCATGCCAAAAACAAATAGTGCATCATCCCCAAGTTCTTCAACTTGAACTCGGCAGCAAGCTTCCGCTACATGTCGGCAATCAATCTATCCTCACCTATTACAAATAGGTCATCCACACAGTAGTATCACTGGATTTCCTTCCTCAACCTTGTAGTAAAGGTTGGAATCCGCTTTATTCTTGGTAAAGCCCAAACTGGATAGAAAGCTGTCTATCCTGCCATACCAATTTCTACACATATATGACTCACTGTCATGTGTCTTAGAACCAAGTGGCTTCTCCACATACACTTATTCTTCAACTGCACCATTCAAGAAGGTTGTCTTGAAATCCATATGGTGTATCTTCCACTTCATCACTGCAACGAGAGCAAGTACGGATCTAATGGAAGTGTATCTGGCTATAGGAGCAAAAGTCTCTATGCTAACACCTGTAGCATGCTTGATCTTGTAGATCCTCTTGGAAGTCACTATAGACTACCCTTTGGGACTACATCCCAAACATCTTCATGATCGACTGGTACTCCTCGATCATGGCATTCTTCCCAGATCCTGGGAACTTCAATATTTTCAATAGATAACTTTGTTGCTGAACAAATGTTGTAGTCCTTCTTTTGTAGGTGATGGTATATGATCTTTCCAACACAACAAGTTAAATTGCATGATTAGAAAACATCTCATAGTTTTCAGAACAAATTCTTACATAAAGAAATATGTCATATAGTCATGCAATTATCTTAGTCAATGCTTCAATACAACATTTATCCATATTCTGTAACTTTCTAGATGCCTTCCAATCTATACTAGAACATTGTTAAGAGTGTGCACAACTCCTAACATGTCATCAAAGAGGTTTCATTCTAGATAAGTAGCAATGGAATGTTGTATAGTAGTATACTGTTCATCAATGCAACTATTCTAATATGCATAATACACTACCTAATTCTAGGAACATAAGCATATACATCATTGAATAACATTATGTAAGAAATGACAATTCAAATACTTATCTTTGTTTGGTTGCTGGGTGGACTCCCTTTGAATCTTTGCAACTCTATTCTGATGTGGATTGTGAGAAGTGGTCAACTCCCTCTGAATATATGCATCCTTGCAGAAACTACTGAAGTGTGCTCCTTTGCTTTCTTGCAGGAACAACTGGAGTCTGCTTCCTCTTGATCTTTACTTCCTGGATTACCTATCCTTGAACTTACATCCATCCTTAATCACTATGCATGCTTATTAGTATCATCATTGTGTTATCCTTGAGGTCTCATACATAATCACACATTTATTGGTATAATCTTAATACTATCAAAACATAATAATCTTAAACATGTATAGTCATGATCATTCACAGATAATAAACATTAGTATTCAAGGTTTCAGGGAAGTCTTCTTTTATTCATGCATATTCTTATTTGATCATAGGACTCTTCTGATTAGTTAAATCATCAATGCATAAACTCGTGATTACTCAAACCTATACCTTCATGATTCTTCTGGTTAGTCATATCATCAATTATGGTAAGAAACATAATATGCATATAGCCATGACTATTCAAACCTATGACTTCATGAATAATCATTATCAACAACACAACAGTATAAGATCCTAACACAAGGTAGGATTCTAGCTTGATATAGGAAAAACATACCTAGATTAGCATGCTAGCTAGTTATGTCTAACATACCCACATAATGTCTTCTGGTTCTCTTCAGTGACTTGTGCTAGTAACCTGCATGTCTCATAGGTTAACCATTGTAGGACCAAGTTATACATACCTCGAAAGTAGATCTTCTATGTGATCCATGACAATGGATGAATGTTTGTCTTCATGTCACCATGATCATATGTTCTTGAAGTAGAACATGATTTGTCTTTCTTGGTGTACCTTTAATGTTAGCGAACAACATAAACCTCATACAACATCACAATGCATTAGTACATTCATAAGTGTCAAAACCTTAATCAATGAATATCTTCTATTAAGGTGATACGACAAGTCTAGTAATTAATCAAGATTGTACTGTAATGATATGAAGACAAACATATGATAAACTTAACCATGAAACATACCTGTAAGCCATACCTGTCAAGATTGCTTGTAATCTTCTTATGGAAGGCCTTAGCCTCGTCTACCTCTGAGACAGGAACTTCTTCACTTATGCAGGTGACCAATCCATCTTCTTCTAGGATTAACCCAATCCACTTGATTTGCAAGAACTGGACCTGGAGCTGGATTAGGGTTTGTCAAAGAAACCCCAAAAATTCAAACTTTGAATTTCAAACTTCTGAAAGGATAGAAATATGCGCCTTGATGAGCTGATCAAGTTGGTATATTCAGAATTTGAAAACTGCAAAGTTTCACCCCCCGAAATTGCCTTTTAGATTTTCGGATTCACTGGGGAGTACCCTGAATTAGGGTTTGAGTTTCCCGAAGCTTCACCCAACCAAAAGATTTGATTCAAAGCTCTAAGCTTCAATTTTTCTGAGGGGCTTCTAGCTGTGGTCACAGATTTCCAGAATTCCAATTTTTGCAGAAGCCCTAATTTTCCATCTTTCCGATCAAAGTCCGGAACTGGGGTTTGATCAAGCCCGGCCTTCTGCCCAACCAAAAAATCTGATCTTGGTCTCTAAATTTCTATTTTGATGAGTAGAATCCATCTGTGGTCTCCGATTACAAAAATTCCAATTTTCTCCAAAGCCATGAATGAAGGTGCTAAAAAATAATTCTGTTTTGACAGAAATATGTACCTGATTGTTTCTGGTGTAACTATGAACTTTTCGATCCATAGGGTCTAAAACGTTTCCTGAGATATCCTGACCTGTTATATTTCCATCCCGACAGTTCTGACCTCAATTGGATTCTCTGAGAGAGAGTTATGCCAAGTGTGATAATGTGACCTGTTTATGGGATAAAACAGGTGAGCGGACTTGTACGGTGTGCCACATGTCACTAGTTCAACTTCGGCCTCTGGAAAATTTTCTTCATATAGTACGGGCTGTGTACTACCTATCAATTTTTACAAAATTTCATTTGGAGCTTCCTAGCCCAAGTTATGACCTTTTTTCCAAGGTCACCTGTTTTTTACTGAGATCTGGAAGAGGCAGAAACCCTATATTGAACAGATCATAAATCACAAAGTACAACGAATTAGAAGTTGTCCTTTTGAGACAAGATACATGAGGATCTGATCTTCGCCCTATAAAAATTTTAGATCCGAAAACATTTCCAAAATGGATTTATAGAGAAAGTACTACGATGACTAGTTTTTGCTATATCAAGCCCTAGCATCGCAAGTGCAACAAGTGTCATACATGCCATATCATGCATTCTTTCAGGCTAGCTCTAATACCATGTTAAATTTTTAGAATTTACTTCAATATGATCTAGGATCTTAACTGAGAGAACAACATGTACAACAAATCTACAACATATCAATCATGGACACAATAATGCAGGCACACAAGAGACACAGACTTTACTTGGGGAAAACCATAAAGGTGAAAAACCCCAATAACTTCCTCAGAGATAGATAGAGCAATGATATAACCAGAATACAAGAGATAGTCTTCTCCTAGTAGCAGAGCCTCCTCCTCATAAGTGCGCCACTTTCTGAATGAGGGAAATGTGTGAATGAATGATCAAATAGAGATCTCCTGATCTCTATTTATACTTATTCTGTCCTGCCCAATAAACTAATGGGGCCTACATGTCTAGCTTAACCCATGGTTAACTTAATCTGGGATGACCCCACACTTGGTGGTCTAATAACCCTTTGACCCACATGGCCGACCTCCAATAGGGTGGTCTAATAACCCTTCGACCCACATGACTTATACAGGGCCGACCCCAACAAGGTGGTCTAATAACCCATAAAGTATAAGTTACGACACTTACAATATAAATGACGACACTTCTGTATAGAGGAATAATAACATCTCTATAGGAATACAATATACATATATGAAATACATTCCGAAGTTACATATACATCAACAGTTTTCTGGAAAATCGACCACTGAGAGGATAGTCCCAATAGGAAATGTATCCCTGCATGTTCTAAACTGGTCATCTTGCCAGCGAGCCACATGTACATTCTTTACATACTGTTTTGTATTTTCAAAGAATTCCTACATGAAGTCGCAAACTCGTACTTGGTAGATCAACAATAAAGACATATTTATATCAATAGATTGTTACATATGAAATTGGAATCTGAAGAAAAAATAGTATTCAAGAACTCATTACCAACTTGAGAAGTGACCAATTGTATTTTTTTTCTTTCGTTACCTCCATCAATATCATACGTGACATATTTGAATGACTGCAAGTTCACCTCCTACCTCCCAAGTTCATGCTCATTAGTCACATGTATGCATTTGTCCAATAATTCCATTCCACCACACCCTATGCATGTCCCATTTATGCAATATTTTTGATAAAAGGTGCAACCATTTGGCCTGTTACACAAAATGCTATGAATAAAGACTCTAGATGACATCGATGGTAATGTAGTTGAGCATTCCTACACAAGAGTGTTATGCAATACACAAAATATATATATGTGCGTGTTTGTGTGTGTGTGTGTGTCATAATAGTAACCATACTCAATGTGGTATCAACAACAACATGTGTTACAAGTTGTGTTTGTTTTAATATACCATGGTTTTCATTTTTCAAAGGATCTTTGGCCCATTTTAAGTTCGTTATGTTCATTCCTAAATATCTCATATAATTATTTTTGTCATATAAAGAAAATGTTTAATGTGTGGTTTATGATCCTTTGAACCCCTTCTCAATTTTAATACATCTCTTTGGTTGGAATAAGTTCTAGTGATGTTATGCCAAAAAGCTTACACTAATCCCTTTACTGCATCAATGATCTTTATATTAGAGCGTGGAAACCTGCCAATGAAGGCCTAGACATCTATTTGACTTGTTTCAAGTTGTTCTCTTCTAACACAATACCTACGGAGTGTCTTGACATTCAAATTAATAATTTTGGAGGTATGTTTAAGAAAACGAAGCATCGTAGTGTTTTTGTTCACAATTTATTGTGACAACACACGACGAGCCGCATTGTGATCCTTTGAGCGAGATTTCTTTCCAATTGTACTAAATGCATCCACTAAAATTTTAACAGTACGAGAACTTGGTTCAAACTTTTTGGTCATCTTTATCCTTAACATTCTTCTAACAACAACCATAGACATAGATTTTAACAATGATAAAAATAATTTGCACTTGTCCCCATCACATTTAGAATTAAAAAAATAATCATGTATTTGTCAATTTTGATAAGAGATAGCACATTTAGACAACGTACCTTCAAGTGAAATAATGATAATTTCATCAACCTGTATAGGTTTCAAAGTTCTTCGGTGTGTAGTTGTTAATGGAGGTAAGGGTGTTGGAACTGGAGCATGTACAACATCACCAGGATGCTCCGATGTTTCGATAGGAGCCTCTTGTCTTTCATTCTCTTGTTGGTAGTTGGATGTGGGAAATTGGACTTTCTCTTGGATGGTCTCCATAACATTTGCTTCTCCCACCGTAAATCCTACATTCAATGCCTCCCTAACTGCATCGCTTGTATAACCAATACCCAACAAGTCATTCGCTAACATAGTATGAGTTTGACTTGACGTGGGAATTGAAACATCCCCCGATTAGCACCTATGTTTTACTTCTTAACTAGTGCCATGGGGTGCTTTTTCATCAAATGTTTTTGAAATTGACGGCCCCTCTAGTGAATTATTCTGTTTTTCTTGTCATGGATGGGTAGGAATTACTGTGGCATCATCTACGGTTGAAATTGGATGAGTTTCCATGGAATGCCTTCGATTTCACATGTCCAATATTTTATTTTCTCTAACTTCTTCCATGGTTTCTTGGGGCTTCTCTTTTCTTGCCGATTTCCTTGTTCGATTACGTGAATTCCCCATGACCACAATGAGCAATACTAAGAAAATAGATTCTAGAGGTGTGCTCAACTATGAATATCCAGATTATTTCTCAATTGTGAATATAGGTTCTTCAAGCTTGCTCAATTGTGAATATGGATACTTCCTCAATTGTAAATATAGATTTCTCAAGCTTGCTCAATTGTGAAAGTAACTTCTACCTCACTTGTGAATATAGAAAATTCTTCATTTGTGAATATAAGTTCTTCAAGCTTGCTCAATAGTGAATGTAGATTCTTCTTCAATTGTATTCATATAGATTCATCAAGCTTCCTTGAAATTGTGAATATATAGATACTTAATCAATTGTGGATGGAAATTATTCAACTTTGCTTTTGATTGTGGATATAGATTCTTCCTCAAACCTGAATTTAGATTCTTCCAGCTTGCGCAATTCTCAATGTAGGTTCCTCTACAATTTTGAACATAGATTACTCAAGCTTGTTTGATTGTGAATATAGAATCCTATTCAAGCTTGCTAATTGTGAATGTATAATCCTCAATTCTCAATGCTAACTGTAGAATCCTATTCACGCTTGTTGATTGTGAACATGTGTAATTATGAACATAGAGTATTCAATCTTCATCAATTGTCCTTAAATCTATTCAATTGCACAGGTTTCTTTGAGTGTTGTCGGGGAGACAAAACACAAAATTCGGGGATGAAATAGGTAGAATATTCAGTTGAATTTTGCAGAGCCAAAACGCGCTAGCGTTATGGATTTACAAAATGCGCTAGTGTTATGGATTTACAAAATGCGCTAGTGTTTCTTAAATATATAACGGTCACGCATTCCTTCAATGATAAAAAATTCATTGCCAATTAATATGTTTGGTGCATGGCTACATAACGTCTAATGGAAGAAAACAAGCGAGCATTTCTTCATCAATAAATGCACGAGCATTTCTTCAACAATAAATGCTCTAGCATTATGGAAATCTACACAATTTGTGTTTTCCTCAAAACCTTATTTAATTTATTCCCAAGAAAATAAATTTCCTTTATTTCCCTAGATCCCTCCTTATCTGGAAAGGTTTTGGGCTTCATGTTGTATGGGTTAGGAGGTTAAATAGGGCTTTGGTGTTAGGGGTTAAGGGGTTTGGGGTCAAGGGGCTTAGACATTAAGGGATTTAGGTCCCCATGTTTAGGGGGTTAGGGTTTTAGAGGTTAGACATTAAGGGATTAAGTGTTTGTGGATAAACTAGGGCTTCTAAAGGAATTCAGTGTTAAGTGCTTAGAGATAAAGGGGTTTAGGGGTTAGGGGTTAAGGGATTGAGGGAACCAAAGTTATGGGGTTAGGTTTCAAGAGTTTAAGCGTTAAGGGTGAAGGGTGAAGGGTTCAAGGGTATTAGGGGTTAAGTGATTTATAGGCTAAGGTATTTAGGGCTCTAAGGTTAGGATGTTAGTGCTGAGTCAGTTAAGGATTAAGTGTCAAGGGGTTTAAGTATTAAAGGTTTGGGGTTTAAGGGCTTAATGGATTTTAGGAGACGAGGGATTGGTTTCTAGGGATTTATGGGTTTTTGGATTTAGGTATTATTCGGTTAGGGGTTTTAGGGTTAGGGAGTTAATTAGGACTTAGGGGTTAAGTGTTTAGAGGTAAGGGGATAAATTAGTTAATGGGTTTAAATATTTAAAGGTTAGGTCATCATTCTATGGATCATTTAAGGGATCTAGGTTTAGGGGGTTAGGGTTTTATAGGTTAGAAATTAAGGACTTATGTGTTTGTGGATAAAATAGGGCTTAGGTGTTAGGTGTTAAGTGCTTAGATATAAAGGGGTTTAGGGGTTAGGGGCTTTAGGGGTTAAGGGATTAACGACATGAAGTTAGGGGGTTAGGGTTTAATAGGTTAAGCCTTAAAGGGTGAAGGGTTCAATTGTTAAGGGTTTATAATAATTAAGGGATTAGGGGCTTACTGGTTAAGGACATAAGGGTTACGAGATTGGTGGTTATTTCAGAGGTGAGGCATTCAAGGGTTAACATATTTACAGGCTAAGGGTTTAGGGTTCTAGGGTTAGGATGTTAGGGTTGATTTGGTTAAGGGTTAAGTGTCAATGGATTAAAGGATTAAAGGCTAGGGGGTTGAGGGAATAATGGCCTATAGGAGATGAGGAATTAGGATTCTCTAGGGGTTTATGCATTTTGGGCTTTAGGGATTATCGGTTAGGGGTTTTAGGGTTAGGGGGTTAGTTAGGACTTAGATGTTATGTGTTAAGAGTTTAGAGGGAAAGGCATAATGTTGTTAACAAGTTTAAATATTAGGACTTTAGGGAGTTCTATGGGTTATGGGATTTAGGGATTAAGGAATTTAAGGCTCAATGGTTAGGGGGATAGGGTTTAATGTGTTAGGGGTTAAGGCCCAAGCAGTTAAAGGTTTAATTGTTTCTATGGTTAAGGGATTATGGATTTGGGATTTAAGTAATATGGGTTACACTATTTAGGGGTTGGGGGTGGATTAGGTATTAGGGGTTAGGGGTTGTGGGATTCTAGATAAAGTGGCTAGGGGGTTTAGGGGTTAGGAGTGTTAGGGGTTAATTGATTTAGTGCTATGGGGTTAGCGTGTTAAGGTTTATGAGGTTAGGAATTAATGGTGAAGGGGTTAGAGGGTTAAAGGCTTATAATGGGTAAATTATAGCTTAAAGAGACTAATGCACAAAACCAAGCAAGAATTTCAAATATGAGAGAGAAGCGATCAATCAAGAGGGAGAGAGCTCAAACAAACATACTAGAGCTCTCATGCAAACGAAGAGTACACATGAAAACGTATAGCGCACAAGCAAATGCAAGGAATGATAACACAAGGGAGGTCGCACATGCAAACGTAGTGTAGAGGTAAATAATTATTTTACCTATATAGGGTAAACTAGAGCTTATAGGGCTAATGGTTAAAGTATTATAGGTAGACAATTAAAGGACTTAATGATTTTAGAAGTTAGGGGCTTTAGGGGTAAAGGGATTAAGAACTCTGGGCTTAGGGGGTTAGGTTTTAATATGTTAGGAATTAAGGTCTAAGGTTTTCTGGTGTTAATGGATTAGGGAATTAGAGGATAAGGATAGCAATGAGGGGAGAGAAAGGGTTAATTAAGGGACTAGGGATTTAAGGAGTAATAGCTTTATAGGTTAAGGGATTTAGGGATCAACTATTAATGGGGCAAGGGATTATGTGTTAAGGGATTAGGTGCTTAGGGGTGTAGGGATTTAGGGGGCTTGGGACTTAGGAATTATGGGTTTAGGCCTTTAATTTCCCTCCCTTATTATTACTCTGTCCAAATCCTTAAATTTATGTCCCTTGTCCCCCCTCTCATATCCCTCTTCTCTCTCTCACCCTCTTTATCTCCATTCAATACTTAAAAACATAAGTTATGTAGTTCATAACGCTCAAGCATTATTATTTATATAATGCTCGTGTGTTATGTAAATAATAACGTTCAAGCGTTATTATTTATATAACGTCCACACATTATGTGAATAATAACGATCGATCATTTTCGATATACAAAAACATTCATGTGTTTCTTCTAACACCAAGCGCGTGAAACAAATATTTGAATTTAAACAGAACATGTGAGCATTCTGAGCACCTAAGAACCGCCGCCTCATGCGCCCACATGTCATCCAAACTCCTATGTGGTTGGTTCGTACTTACCAAACCCGTTCTCTGGAATGTGGTGAACCATAGATAATTGGGCATTACCAACATTTTTATCAATATCCCTGTCTTTCACGGCTCTCTATAACATGACATACATGACCATTTTTTACGAAATTTTAGGTATAGATAACATTTTTTATGTAGATTCCAAATATGTAATTTTCTAAAAAAAATAATAATTATTTCTATTTGTTTCCTAATTTTCCTGTCTCATCATTCCTTAAGTCAAAAAATATGTTGTTAGTGTTTCTTCTGTAACTTTTTCATTTTACAACCATTTTAAAAAAAAATATTGTATGCTTCCCTAGTAGACACCGACCTCTACATGATATAAAAAATACAAGTCTAAATAACTGCATTGAGACCTTAAAAGGATGCACCCACATTTGGCATATCGTTCTTGAGGTTTGATCACTTACATAATTAAAAAAAATAAAAAAATTAAACATTTAATTTTGGAAAAATAGTGTTGCACTAGTGCTACGGGTTCTACACATGTCTACCAATTTTTGTAACCCGAAACCATCATTTAGGCACTCAAAGGGATGCACCCACAAAAATATATACCTTATCATTTGCCAAAAAAATAAAAATTGACTGTTAGAAAAGATGAAATTTCACATAGTTATGTCAATTTTCAATACATAAAACTTATGTATTCGGAAACATGACTCAATTTCCTACATTTCTCCTTTTTTACTCGATGCAAGATATCTTGTGTAAGTATCTAAAAAAACCTAGTAAGTTGAGGGATGCCTGATTTTTAAGTTTTCTATTGCATCTAACGCACCAAAAGTGACCCTTATTAGTTTGCACATGCCCTATTGTTCTAGAGAGAAATACTTTAATAAATCACAGAAACTTATTAATTACAAACATACTCAGATTAACCAATAGATCCATAATCAAATATGCAATCATCTATGATCTGTAAAGATATTAATGACCATATGAAAGAACATACATCATTTAAAACGTTATAGTAATAAACCAAATGAAATTTAGATATTACCAACAGATCGAATAACAAGAGACTATGCACAAAAATTCTAAAAAATAGCTTTCAAAAGAGTGTACAACCAATGCAATCAACCTGAACTTCCTTCAATGAATCATCTCATCATCTATTGACACACCAATAACCAATATTAGAGGTTCGAATTTATAGATAATAAATCCTAAAGCGTAAATTTGATCACTAAGATCAAATCCCTAAAATTCAGTATAAAATATTATCCTAAAAGATCCAGTATCCAACTAAGAGTGATAGGATGATTGTAATGTCCCCATTCCAATAATTTCATAGTAAGACAATCCCATCAATCCTACTAGTTTCCTAGGTTGGATGGGCACATGTGGAATGGTAATAAGGAATCTAATAAATGATGTTTAGACATTAGAAGGGTTCAAGTATTTAATAAATAGAGTGAATAAAGAAATTCAAGAGAAATCCTAGGTGACAAATGGTTTTGGAGACATATGGACGATGTGGGACCCACACTAGCTTGATTTTTCATAATACATAGTATCTCTCTTTTGCAAATTTGAATTAATGGGAATGTGAACACTCTTGGGTGAGTTGGTAAGTCATAACACATGTAATTGAGCATCTTAGGTCAAATTGGGAAGGATTGGTAACCTCCATGGAAGATAAAGAGTCAAAGTGGAAGTTTGTGGACACTTGGGCTAGATTCCCTAGCCCCTATGACACCAATGATGGAGCATCTATGAAAAATATGAAAAATTGTAGACCTCACCTCTGACATCTAACCACTATGACATGTCAGCACCAAAAATAGGCTCAAGGAAGGCGAATTTGGGAGTTGGAGAAGCCAAAGAGAGTCAAAATCGAATTTGGGAGAAGATGGAAGGTTGGAACTAGGAGACAAGTGGCAAATGTGGAATATTTCCTAAATCGAAATCTATTGAATCTATTGAGAGGATTTCGACCCTTAGAAGGATAATGTTGGTTATAAAATGTAGAAATTAAGTATGAGAATGGCTTTTGATGATTTGAGAAAAATTGCATTTGTGAAGAGAGAGCTAATGGATGACTAGTTTCTTGCCTTAGCCAATTTCGAGGGTGAAAGATTCCCATCCAGGTTGGTGTTTGGAGAGGCCACTCAGGTATTTCATGGTGCTTTAATGGAATTTTTATTTGCAGGCAGCAGCTACAGTAAGTTTCATGGTTTGGTTTAGTGCAACACTTTCTCTCCACCGTTTCCAGTTTTGAAGGCATATTCATGCTCCTTGAGGGAGGGCGTTTTTGGTGAGCACTTGTGCTTCTTGAGAGAGATTATCATTATATATTTATGATTGTAATAGCTTCATATCATCTGTTATTAATATTCATAAAGTATCAGGTCGAAATACCCACTGGTTGTATGCAAAACTATTGATTAATGAGCAAACAATGTCCATTTCCCCAATGCATTGATGTATGACACTATAATGTTGATTTTTTTTGAATGGATGGTTGATTCTCTGATATATTTGTGATCAATATACTTCCATGGATGTCTTCTACAAGTTTCATCTACTGTACTTGAGCATTTGAAGCATTTTTACTCAGTTTAGTTGTATTGGGAGGTGAAATAGCGCCATTTCCCCAAGGGTCGAATTGGGGGTTTTTGCTGTTGAATGTGAGAGAGTTAGAACAGTAGTAAAAATCAATTAATGGTGCATATGAGACATTAATCGCATCCTTAAAACATTATATACCTCTGTTCATAAATTCGTGGGAGTTTGGAGGAATTTGGAAGGCCATTTGCAGTGTTACCCGGGGGGGATTTGATGCACAAATTACTAGTCAAAATTACATATATTGATCAAAATACAAATCAAGTTTGCAGCAGTATTTGGAGGGCCATAAAAATCCCTAAACCTGATATTCAAGTCTAAATACCATTCATACACTCCTACCAAATATTTGGGAGCATTTGGGTTGATTTGGAGGTCAAAACAGTTAAACTAGTCAAAGGTCGAAATTGCGGAAAAAGTGGAAAAATTGGCATTTTAATAGAATTTTGAAAAAGGGTCATTACAATGATGACACATTTATGTTGTAATAATCAAGTTATATTTACAAAATAATAGAAATATATAAAATTCTAAACTGTTGTGATATCAAAATTGATGCAAATTGACCAGATAGGATCAATTATCTCGATGAAAATGCAACTGGTGACACGATTTCACTCTTGGAAACTACCATATCTTGTGTATATCCTCACGATGACTATCGATCAAATACTTTGATTGATGCTTTGTCAAATCAACATATATTCGAACATAATAATAAGCTCTAGCTAATGAAACTCAGAACTGAAGATAACCTGCCAGATCAAATCCACAAATGAGGTATTTGGACAGATAATGCGAGCTACAAAAAAATAGAATTTTAGTAACTACCAAATCCAAAATGAATGACCATAAAAAATCATATTCAGAAGCTATTAACATTTTTTGGAAAAACATTAATCCTATAAAATATTGAACTAGTAGATCATAGAATCACAATAGAACACGATATGCACAGGGTATTTACAAAGATAACAACCAACAGTGAGAGTTAGCAAACTTTTCCGATATAAAAAAAAAAGGTTGGGATCAATTAGACTTTGAAAACTAGTGAGGCGTGGCAATATGGATCTAAACATTCAGACAAGGAGGCAAAGAAGCAATTATTCTTCTAGCCCTTTCTAATGTTGCAGTTGACCATTTGACCTTGGTTCTATTGGACTTGTTCTGTGTGAAAAGCACAAGTTAACCAAGAGCTACAAGATCAAACCTTCTACAGGAGAGAAAAACTAAATGATCTATTAATCTGGGTTGACAAATACATGAGGAAGTGTCTCCATTTATACTAATGGAGAGGCCAAGCCACTTGCTAAAAATAGCCAAGTGATATGGCTACCAACGTGAGCTTAACTCACCCCAGGATGGATGCATCCTTGATGCATCGGAAATGTAACACTAACACCCCCCCATAAGCGAAACATAGGAAGGAAACAAAAAACAAATAGGCCCAACAAACAACTAAGAATAGCTGGGGATGTTGAGCTCCTAGGTGAGCTTACCTCACACAAGCTGGCAGCGATAGTTGGCAGTGTTGGAAATACCAATGCCAACACCCCCCCATAATCCAAACATAGGAGGAAACAAAAAACAAACAAAGATGGGTCCTGACAACCAGGCCTGATAAGGTACCCATGTACAAACTACTCTCATAAACAAAGAAAAGGAGAAAACCCCATGGGAAAAAACGCCTCACCAAAAGAGAGAACACAACAAAAAATGAAGGTAGGAGGACTCAAGATGACCCCCCAAGGACAACTTCCTTCACCCTAAGCATCGAACGGAGCTGAAGAAATTGAGGAGATGCAAGAGGTTTAGTAAAGATGTCTTCCACTTGCGCTTCAGTAGGCAAGTACTTCAAGTTGAGAACACCATTTTGGATGAGCTGCAGAATGAAGTGCATGTGGATCTCAATGTACTTGGTCCTTTTATGCTAAACTGGGTTGCGATAGATATGTGTGGCACTCTGGCTATCACACCAAAGAGTAGTAGGATGATCATGTGGAATGCCAAACTCTGTCAATAGCTGTCGAAGCCAAAGGAATTCTTGACTGGCAAGAACTGTAGCACAGTACTCAGCCTCATCAGAAGACAATGCAATTGCTGATTGTTTCTTATAGGACCAAGCAATAGGAGTAGAACTAATGCGGTAGAAAAAACCTGATGTGGAATTCCGATCAGCAATGGAGCCATCCCAATCAGAATCAATGAAACCCTCAAGCTGAGAAGAACCAGCTGTGTACTGAATGTCGAACTTGGAAGTGCCTTGAAGATACTTAAGAATGCGCTTAGCTGCCTTCCAATGACTCTAATGAGGATCCTGAGAGAGCCGAGATACAAGACCAACTACAAAAGATGTCTGGTCTTGTATGAGTCAAATACAACAAACTCCCAACCAATTGTCGATACAAGGATGGATCAACACGAGGTGATGAGCAACTAGCAGTAAGTGTAATGCCTGACTAAAAAGGAGTGGGTGCTGACTTACAATCAAACATGCCAAATCTCTGAAGTAGGTCAAGTGCATACTTCTACTGAAAAATGAAGATCCCTTCTGAAGACTGAAGAACCTACAGGCCAAGAAAATAGTGCAAAAGGCCAAGATCGGTCATATCAAATTGTTCCATTAATGCTATTTAACATTCTGAATCAAGGATGAAGAACTCACTGTGACAATTAATTCATCCACATACAAAACTAGAGTCAAGAGATCAATGCCCTATCTTCTAGTATAAATAGTAGGATCAGAATGGCAACGCTGGAATCGTGAAGAGATCAGAAAACTATCCATCTTCTCATATAAAGCTCGAGGAGCTTGTTTCAGATCATACAATGAACGTCGAAGCATGCATACTAGAGAAGAGTCCTACACAAAACTAGGAGGTTGCTCAATGTAGATCTCTTCCTGCAAATCTCCATGCAAAAAAGCACTCTTCACATCCATCTGATAAACTGACCAGTGTTGTGAGGCAGCAATAGAAAACACAAGGCATATGGAGTTCATCTTGACAACATGGGCAAAAGTCTCGGAGTAATCAATACCTTCAACCTATGAAAAAGCCTTGGCTACTAGTTGTGCCTTATACTTGTCAACAGAACCATCTGCAACATACTTAGTCCTATAAACCCATTTGCAACGAACTAGTTTTCATCCCTTTGTAAGAGGAACAATATCCCATGTATGATTCTTCATCAAAGAAGAATACTCCTCGGTCATGGCAGCCTCCCATTCAAGTATCCCAACAACATTTGGAAATTTTTGAGGATCCTCTGAAATGGCATGACTGATAAGGGATATACCAACTTTTTCTGGCTGATTATTGCTGAGAGCGGGAGCAAAATAACTGAAATCGGATGCATCATAGCCAAACCTTTCAGGCACCTTCCTTTTATGGAGGCTTCTCCTTTCCTGTTCTTGAGCAGGTTGTTCAACTGCAGGAGGCGGATTTACTTCTGGTTGATTTCCATCTTCAATAGGGGAATTCTCATCATCCTCTTGGTTTTCAAAAACCAAACTATCAGCATGACTAGCACCAACATGCCAATCTATGGAGAGAGAAAGGTCATATGAATGTTTGAAGTGCTCATCAAAACAAACAGCCCTGCGAAACAAGACATCCTTAGTGACAGGATCAAATAACCGATATCCTTTCATGTCTTCACAATACCCAACAAAAATAAGTGGTTGACTCTTCTTCTCCATAGCTTTGTGTTTTTCATGCGGAATGATTGCCCATGCTGCACAACCAAATACTCTAAAAATAGAGACATCGGGCTTGACATGAATCCAAGCTTCCTCTGGAGTCATATGTAACACTACTTTGTGAGGCATCCGATTCTGAATGTAATTTGCACAGTTCACTGCTTCGGCCTGGAAGGATGATGACATGTTCTTGGAATGAATCATGCAATTCACCATTTCTTTCAATGTCCTATTCTTTCTTTCAGCAATGCCATTTTGCTCAAGAGTGTAGGGAACAGAGTGTTGATGCAAAATACCTTGTTCTCTACAAAAGTCTTTGAATGCCTGATTGACATACTCCCCCCCATTATCTGTGTGCAGATTCTTGATAGAATGGGAAGATTGCTTCTCAACAAAAGCCTTGAAAGTCTTGAAAGTGGTGAAGACTTCAGTTTTGTACTTAAGAAAGTACACCCAAGATAGGCATGAGAAATCATCAATGAAGGTGAGTGCATACTTAGCTCTGGAAAAAGAACGAGTTGGAAAGATCATGAGATCACTATGCACTAACTCAAGAAGTACAATCGCACGCAACGCTTTTCCTTTCTGAAAGAAATCTTGATTTTGTTTTCCAAGAACACATCCTAAACAAACTCCATCTGTGCATGAAACCTTAGGAATCCCAAGAATAGGTTTTTGTGAATTCATTTGCTACAGATACCTATAATTAAGGTGTCCAAATCTTTCATGCCAAAGCCTACTTAATGAATCAACATGAGCAATGAAAGATTTACCATAAGAAGACTCAAAACCAGCAAATTTGTATAAGCGAGATCTATGATCAACCTGTCCATAGGCAACAACATTTTTTGCATCGTGTAGTTCATGAATGACCACATCATTGGGAGAAAATGTAACCATTTTCCCATCACTAGAATGGCAGATTTGATAAATGGAGAGCAAGTTGGCAGAGATGTCAGGTACAAGCAAAACATTGTTGATACAACCATCATCTAACTGCATAGTTCCTGATCCTTGAACATCATGCTGTGAAGAATCTCCCACGGAAATTTGGGAAATGCTACTATCAGATGGAGATGGAAGCAACTCATTAGAGTGCATCATATGATGAGATGGTCTTGAGTCAAATATCCAGTTGTCAGAGGATGCATGTGAAGCTCAAGCAGATAAGGCAAGCCCTTTACTAGATGAAGAGGGTTTGGACACTAGAATATTATGCTTCTTCATAGCTTCATTCAATGCTTCAAGTTTCTGGAAGCACTTGGCTTCTGAATACCCTTCTTTTCCAAAAAAGCTGCAAGTTTCATTTGATCTCTTCTTCCATGTCTTGGAGGAAGACCTATTTGACTTAGAAGTAGGTTGAGAAGACTTTGGCTTCTGCTGAGGCTTGGTTGGAGGATCACTATCCTGAGCAGAATTATTCTTCTTTTGAAAACGAGCTTTGGATTTACCTTTTGAGGTATGTGCTACAAGTGCTTGAGAGATAGAGAGTGCATCTAGCTACTGAAGCTTAGATTGTTCTCTTGTTAGACGTTCACAAAATAACTCGAAAGTAGGCATTTTAAAATTGTCATCAAGTGCATCCATTGTAGAATAAAATGAGGAAGAGAATACCTGATACAGACCCTTCAGCTTGGATATAATCAGGAAGATGCATTCGCTATATGTTTTAGTCTTGCCACATGCTTTCAGTTGTACAACTAGTGACCTGAATTTGGTAAGATAGTCTTCAATAGAAGCATGTTCATCCGGTATAATAAATGACAACATCGTCTCTAATTCCAAAGACCAAAATTCATTGACTTTCCCAAATAGGGAGGCCAATTTGTCCTAGCTTACCTTTGGTGTTTTGCAACCATCAAGATGAAATAGTAGGCTGTCAGAAACATGAAGCCCGATCAAACCCATTGCCTTATCCAACTTATTTCGATAAAGAAATATTTCCATCTCTTTGGTGAATGTTGGCTGCTCCTCAACCAACATATGCCATAAGCCTTTTGATTGCAACAGTTGTTGCATCTTTAGCTTCCACGTGTGGTAATTATGGGGTGTGAGGAGGTCAATAGCCCTCAACTCTGCCATATTAGCAATGCAGCAACTAAAAATCACAAACTGAAAAAAAAAATTAAAAAAATAAAAATAAAAAAATAAAAAAAATAAAAATAAAAAATAAAATAAAATTCCAGGCAAATTAAACGAGAGCAAAACCTGCTCTACATACCAGATCTGCTGAAGATGTAGTGAAACTTGCAGGCGCTAAACATATACTAGATCTATTGAATATGTAGTGATCTCAGAATACAAGATTTGAAAGCTCCAGAGAGGAGGCGAGCCCAGTTGATAGGCAAGGAAATAGTGCCATCTATAAATAGGATCTCATTAATCTCCAATGCGTCTAAGAAGCATCGAAACCACAAATCTACCACATAATTGACTATTGTGCATGCTTGCATGGAAAACGTTGAGGGAGAAGCCACCCGAACCAACAACCACATATATCAAATGCCATGCTCTCGCAAATGCAAATCTGGGTGTAGACTATGCTCAGATCAAAAACATCAGAAGTGGCCACCTCTTAAAGCCACGATTCCTCCGCAAATAGAAATCTAAGGAAGATATTCGCAATGTACCAGATCTACAAAAAGCAATGAGCTACTTCAAACAATAGCTCAAGGGAGGCCAGGCGAACCACACGATGTGAAAATAGTTGATCCCTCCACGAATTCACTACTTAAACTTACAGAAAAATGGACCTGATTAAGCTCAGAAAATGAGCATCGCAGGATCACAGCCCCTCTCTATGCAGCTACCAATGGCGTGACTGCTCCACTAAGCTAGCTAAAAGCTTAGCTAAGAACTTCAACTCTGCAAAACTACTTCCACACAAAAGAGAAGAGGTTTGCAGAGATGGCTTTGATACCATGTGAAAAACACAGGTTAACCAAGAGCTGCAAGATCAAACCTTCTACAGGAGAGAAAAACTAAATGATCTATTAATCTGGGTTGATAAATACATGAGGAAGTGTCTCCATTTATACTAATGGAGAGGCCAGGATACTTGCTAAAAATAGCCAAGTGATATGGTTACCAACGTGAGCTTAACTCACCCCAGGCTGGATGCATCCTGGATGCATCGGAAATGTAACACTAACATTCTGAAAATAGTATTCTTGAGTAGTTTTCACCATCGATTCCCTTTGTTGCTTGAGCCTATATTTCTGTTTATCAACCCTAGCAAAATTTTGCTTAAGTTTTTCATTCTCATCCTTAACATGATTGTTCAAAACCTATAATTCATTCACTTTAGATTCCAATCACTGAATTCTATACAATAACTCATCTCGAGAAACAGAGGAAGCTTCCTAGCATAAATAATCTATAGGTTTATTAGTACTATTTTGAGAAAATTGAAGGTATGTATCAGAAACATATTATTGAGTACCATTAGAATTTAGTATGGGTGAATGAGTAAGATGAGGACTGGTAATAGGATCAACTATTTGGTCTTGATCAACTTCTTGTATATACTCTTCTTCATCACTATCCACATCATAAATTTCAATGATTGACATATTTTCATTTTCAATGGACCTGACTGCACATGCCACTTGTGAAGGTACATCAAGGTGTAAGCTTGGTTATTTAGCCATGCTTCAAGTCACCCTGCGAGTGGGCATGTCAATGTATTTATTTTTTTAATTTACAATTTGCGTTTGTTGGTGGCTTGAAAATAACTTTCCAACTAACTATCAGTTTTGTTACCCTTTCCCCTTTTTTTTAACTGAATCTGATTTTCACTCTAAGGAGCACTAGTTTGGGAATTATGAAATTTAAGGGTACTAGATTCCGGGGCAGAGTTAAAAGCATTGTCAATTTTTCAACTAGTACCGTTCGAATTAACAAGAGTAGAACTTGGGCCATCTAGTCTTTGATCAAGTGAAACCCTAAAATTGTTGTTAGCATAATTGACCATGGTATTCATGGATATCAGGAGGTTTGGAACAAACTGATTTTTGGTTAAAAACCCCTCCCAGGTACCATTTCGCTTTGTCAACGTTGCTTCTAAAAGGATTCTAATCAACCCATGATGGAACACAATTTTGCTAATGTTGTTCATTCTCCTTTGAATAGAAAGGGCCATTTTTCTCAGACTACTTAACAAATAAAAGGGAAAATTCAAAGGGCTCCCAAGAAAAACAAGAAGAAACCGAGTATGATAGAAATAAGTAGGAGAGTACCTTCCCTCATAGGTGACGTACCAATGGATTATATAGAGTGGGAATCTCCATTCCTTCTTAAAACATTTCAGGGAAAACCTCTGCTTAGATCAAGCTCCTAGTCCGGGTCCTTTAAACGGTTCCTCCATGAATCATCTTTGATTGTCATACCCTTGAACCAATGTTCACCCCGTCTAGGAAGCTTGGTAACCCGAGAGATAATTATTAGAGATTTCCAATATCGAACTCATTTTACCATAGCTAGGGAGAATAAAATTTAACTACATGTACTATGCATGTAGCTAGGGATAATTTTTTTTACCGTAGCTAGCAATAATGTTATACTAAAATATTAAACAAATTCTGCATGTATTCTATTATTCTATTAGTTGTGGTTAATTATATTTCGATTAGATGTGGTTACTTATATTTTATTGATTGATATGTTCATGCCAGCCAAAATCATTGACAACCACATAGGCTTTAGTCAACTAGTAAGCACCTTTCCAACACTTTCCTAGCATTGATCTGAAGGGGTAGCGTCAGCTCAAATGCAATTGTTCTTAAGAGAACTATGTAAGAAGAATATATCTTGGTAGAGACAGAGCATTTATCGATTCATATAAGACATTAAAGCCTCATGGTGATTCTAAATGAACAGTTTGTAATCTTTGAGAACCTCGAAATATCATATATCAATGTATGAATACATGGATTATGCTATAGATCAAAATAATTTAGCCAAACTATAACTATATGATATCGTGATCATAACCTTTTTTATACCGAGGGGGGCTAATGCTTTGCTTATTATTTGGTGCCTCTGTATAACAACATGATCGACACAGGCCCACATTTTGCATGCAAGCTCTTCATCTTTCCTCCATGAAAATTTCACCAGGGGAGAGAAATTGCAGATGGTAATAATAGTATTAGAATGGAAGAGATAGATCATAAATGAAGGAATGGTGGGATAGGATGGAACAAATGGAACAAGGAAATAAAAATGCTAAAGGGATATCCCATTGTTATTCCCTACCTTAACATTTCGATGGACATTATGGGATACATGTGGTAAAAGACAAATAAGAAGACATTGTTCAAAACCAGTGGGGGGTAGGGTGCTTATTGGTGCTCACCCTTTGACAAGACCTGTTGAGTGAAGGGGCAATAAAGAAAGAGATTGTCATTTGTTTCTTCATTACACCAACAAAGAATGTACATACCGGGTCCAATTTTGATCCTCTATTGCAACCTATCCCAAGTTAAAACTCGCTTATTTAGAACTAGACAAAAATGAAGAACACTTTTAGTTGGAGTTGCAGCCTTTCACAGCTTTTTTCACCACCACCTAGGGTTCTCAACCACTAGAATTCATAGCAATGTATCCCATCTTAGCAGTATAACATCCCCTAACCTTAGTCAAGACCCATGCAATTTCATCACTATCATCTCTAATTCTGTTGTGATCCCTTTGAAGCACTTGTAGAAATATTTCCAATCTCAAAGCCCACTCCCTAGCTAACCTCAATTCCTGTGCCTTAAGCCATCCTCATTTCCATATATCAGTATTCAAAGGATCAACGAATTTGTCGAAGGTACACCTGCCATGTTCTTGAATGTGCCTAATAAAATCATCAGGAATAAATATCCCTTCACTGCACCCCATAATAGCATCAACTCTCACTTGAACCTGATCACCTGAGCCCACTCTCCATGCCATATACTGACTGATGATTGGAAAGGCCAAGGTCAAGGCTTTGCACTAATTAGAAACATTTTGAATGATTTCTCTCACCTTCTAATCCAACCTAACATTGTACCTAGAGAGAGATATTTTTCAATCAAGATTTTTCTTCATAAACTATCCTTTGTTAAAAGGTTCCAGAGTGACTTTGCTGCAAGTGCCTGATAAAATAGGAAAAATTTTATAACTCCCTATCCCTCCTGATCCTTTTGAGTAGCAATAACCTTCCATTTATCAATATGTAAGCTTTTGTACTCACTTCTACTCTTCCAAAGATAGTTGGAACAGACCTTTCGGCTCTTGTCAAATATTCTTTCGGATTATGGGACATGTGTTGATGTATATGTAACTTCGGAATGTATTTCATCTATGTATTTCATATATGTATATTGTACTCCTATAGAGATGGTATTATTCCTCTATATGGAAGTGTTTGTATTCCTATAGAGATGTTATTATTCCTCTATACGGAAGTGTTGTCATTTATATTGTAAGTGTCGTAACTTATACTTGATGGGTTTTTAGACCACCTTGTTGGGGTCGGCCCTGCATAAGTCATGTGGGTCAAAGGGTTATTAGACCACCCTGTTGGGTTTTGGCCCAGTCAACTTTGTTTTATGTGGTTAAGTTGAGGCCGACTTAGTCAAGGTTATTAGGCAAGTCAAGTCAAGTATAAATAGAGTGCGAGAGGCACTCTATTTCATCATTCTATTCTATCACACACTCTTTGGAGAGTGGCACACTTGTGGAGGAGGAGAAGTTGCTGCTAGGAGATGTCTATCTATTATGCTTGGGTTGTATCATTGCTCTATCTATCTATGAGGAAGTTATTGGGGTTTTTCACCTCTATGGTTTTCCCCAAGTAAACTCTGTGTCTCTTGTGTGCTTGCATTATTGTGTCCATGATTGATATGTTGTAGATATGATCTACATGTTGGTCTCTCAGTTAAGATCCTAGATCAGATTGAATTAAATTCTAAAAATTTAACATGGTATCAGAGCTATCCTGGAAGAAGGCATGGTATGGCGTGTATGACACTTGTTGCAATTGCGAAGCTAGGGCTTGATATAGAAAAAACAAGTCATCATAGAACTTTCACTATAAATTAATTTCGGCGATGTTTCAGGGTCTAAAAATCGTACAGGGTGAAGCTAAGATCCCCATGTACCTTGTGTCCAAAGGAAAACCTCTAATTCATTGTACTTTGTGATTTATGGTCTGTACAATATAGGGTTTCTGCCTCTTCCAGATCTCAGTCATAAACAGGTGACCTTGGAAAAAAGGTCATAACATGGGCTAGGAAGCTCCAAATGAAATTTAGTAAAAAGTGACAGGTAGTGCACAAACTGTAATTTCTCAGGCAACATTTTCAGAGGCTGAAACTGAACCAGGGACACGTGGCATGCCTAAAAAGTGGTAGATAACGTTTACAAGTTCGCTCTCCTGTTTTATCCCATAAACAGGTCAAGTTGTGACACTTGGCATAATTCTCTCTCAGAGAAAGCATTTGAGGTCATACCTATGGGGTTGGAAAGATGACAGGTCGGGCTATCACAAGAAAATGTTTCAGACCCTATGGATCGAAAAGTTCGGAGTTACACCAGAAACAATCAGGTACATATTTATGTCAAAACATAATTATTTTTTAGCACCTTCATTCATGGCTTCCGGAATTTAGGGTTTTGGAGAAAGTTGGAATTTTTGTAATCGGAGACTACGGCTGAATGCTACTCATCAAATCGAAATTTAGAGACCAAGATCATAATTTTTTGTTGAGCAGAAGGTCGGGCTTGATCAGACCCTCGTTTGGGACTTTGATCGGAAAAGTGGAAAATTAGGGCTTCTGCAAAAATGGGAATTTTTGAAATCTGTGACCACGGCTAGAAGCTCCTCAGAAAAATAGAAGCTTAGAGATTTGGATTGAACCTTTTGGTTGGGTAGAAGGGTGGGATTTATCAAAACCTAGTTCGGGATCCTGTCCAGAAGATCTGGAAGTTTCAAAGGCAATTTTGAGGGGTGAAACTTTGCAGTTTTCAAATTCTGAGTATACTGGCTTGATCAGCTCATCAAGGTGCATATTTCTACACTTTCAAAAGTTTGAAATTCAAAGTTTGAATTTTTAGGGTTTCTCTAACAAACCCTAATCGAACTCCAGATCCAGTTCCTGCAAATCAAGTGGATTGGGTTAATCCTAGAAGAGAATGGATTGGTCACCTGCATAAGTGAAGAAGTTCCTATTTCAAAGGGAGATGAGGCTAAGACCTTACATAAGAAGATTACCAACAATCTCGACAGGTATGATTTATCTAGGTATGTTTCAAGATCTGTTCATGATTAAGTTTATGGTATGTTTGTCTTCATGTTATTATGGTTAGTACAATCTTAATTAAATTTAGACTTGTCGTATCACCTTAATAAAATTATGAATGCATGATAGAAGATATTCATTGATTAGGGTGTTGACACTTATCATTGTACTAATGCATTATGGTGTTGTATGAGCTTTATGTTGTCCGCTAACATGAAAGGTACACCAAGAAAGACAAATCATGTTCTAGTCCAAGAACATATGATCATGGTGACATGAAGACAAAGATTCATCCATTGTCATGGATCACTTAGAAAATCTATTTATGAGGTATGTATAACTTGGTTCTATAATGGTTAACCTATGAGATATGCAGGTTACTAGCACAAGTCATTGAAGAGAACAAGAGGACATCATGTGGGTATGTTAGACATAACTAGCTGACATACTAATCCAGGTATGTTTTTCCTATATCAAGTTAGAATCCTACCTTGTGTTAGGATCCCTTATATAAGTATACTTGGTATGATTGGTTATGTTTATTCATAAAGTTAGAAATGTAAGTAATCAAGGGTTTATGCATTTTATGTCTCTTTTCTTGATTGATGATTTAACTAACCAGAAGAGTCCTATGATCAAATAAGAATATGCATGAGTAAAAGAAGACTTCCCTGAAACCTTGAATACTAATGTTTATTATATGTGTTTGAAATGATCATGACTATACATGTTTAAGATTATTGTGCTTTGACAGTATTAAGATTATACTAATGAATGTGTGATTATGTATGAGACCTCGAGGATAACACAATGATGATACTAATAAGCATGCATAGTGATGGATAAAAGTTCAAGGACAGGTAATCCAGGAAGCAAAGATCAAGAGGGAGCACAGTCCAGTTGTTCCTACAAGGAAGCAAAGATCAAGAGGGAGCACACTCCAGTTGTTCCTGCAAGGAAGCAAAGATCAAGAGGGAGCACACTCCAGTAGTTTCTGCAAGGATGCAGATATTCAGAGGGAGTTGACCACTTCTCACAATCCACATCAGAATGGAGTTGTAGAAAAGAAGCAAAGACTGAGAGGGAGTCAACCCAACAAACAAACAAAGATAAGTATTTGAATTATCATTCCTTCCATATTTTATTGTTTAAATAATGTTGTTCAATAATGTATATACTCATGTTCCTAGAATTAGGTTGTGTATTATGCATATTAGAATAGTTGCATTGATGAATAGTATACTACTAATATACATGGGTAAGTGGCCTATGGAGCTGTACAAAATTCCATTGCTACTTATCTAGAATGAAACCTCTTTGCTGACATGTTGGGAGTTGTGCACACTCTTAACAATGTTCTGGTAGAGATTGGAATGCATCTAGAAAGTTACGGGATATCGATAAATGTTGTATTGAAGCACTAACTAAGATAATTGCATGACTGTATGACATATTTATTTATGTGTAAGAATTTGTTCTGAAAACTATGAGATGTTTTCCAATCATGCAATTTAACTTGTTGTGTAGGAAATATTGTATACCATCACCTACAAAAGAAGGACTACAACATTTGTTCAGCAACAAAGTTATCTATTGAAAATATTGAATATATTGAAGTTCCAAGGATCTGGGAAGAATGCCATGATCGAGGTGTACCACTCGATCATGAAGATGTTTGGGATGCAGTCCCAAGACCTGAAGGGGAGTCTGTAGTGACTTCCAAGAGGATCTACAAGATCAAGCATGTTGCAGGTGGTATCATAGAGACTTTTGCTCTTGTAGCCAGATACACTTGCATTAGATCTGTACTTGCTCTGGATGCAGTGATGAAATGGAAGATACACCAGATGGATTTCAAGACAACTTTCTTGAATGGTGTAGTCGAAGAGGAAGTGTATGTGGAGCAGCCACTCGGGTTTGAGACACATGACCGAAAGTCACATGTGTGCAAATTGAAGAAATCCCTGTATGGTTTGAAACATGTAACCAGGACCTGGTATGGCAGGATAGATGGATTTCTATCCAGTTTGGGATTTACCAAGAGTAAAGCGGATTCCAACCTTTACTACAAGGTTGAGGAAGGAAATCCAGTGATACTACTTTTTTATATGGATGACCTGTTTATTATAGGTGAAGATAGATTGATTGCCGACACGCAGCGGAAGCTTGCTGCCGAGTTCAAGATGAAGAACTTGTGGATGATGCACTATTTTCTAGGTATGGAGGTGTGGCAGAGTGCAGATGGAATCTTCCTTGGACAAGGGAAGTATGCAGTAGAGATCCTGAAGAGGTTCAGGATGATGGAATGCAAGGCCACGGCCACACCTATGGCATCAAATATGAAGCTTCTGTGTGATGCTTCATCTGAGCTGGTTGATATCACTATGTATCGTCAGATGATTGGGCCCTTGATGTACCTGATGAACACAAGACTAGATATTTGCTTTGTGGTGAACACATTGAGCCAGTTCCTGATGGATCTGAGGAGTTCTCACCTGGTTGTTGTAAAGCATATGCTGAGGTACATGAAAGGTACAGTTGATTATGGGCTCAAGTATGATGCGAATCAAAAGTTTAACCTATAGGGTTATGCTAATTTAGATTGGGCAGGTAGTGCTGTAGACAGGAAGAGCACTTCTGGGTGTCGCTTCAGTATGGGATCAGGTGTGATCTCTTGGTTTAGCAGGAAGCAGTCCTGTGTAGCACTGAGTATAGCCGAATAAGAGTATGTTGCAGCTTGTTCGGCTAGTTGTGAGGCAGTAAGGATTCGGATGCTACTGTCTGAGTTATTTGATCTACCGATGGAGGCTACTGGTATATTTTGTGACAACCAAAGTTGTGTGAAGTTGTTTGAGGACTCGGTGTTCCATGACAGGTCGAAACACATAGAGATAAAATATCACTATATCAGGAATATGGTGCAGAGAGGAGCAGTGAAGCTCATGTATGTTGCGATGGATGAGCAGATTGCAGATGTATTGACGAAGCCACTAGCCAGAGTGAAGTTCAAGTACTTCAGAGAGAGGCTTGGTGTTCTTCAGATCGATGACACTTTGAGGAAGAAGTGATGGAGACATTTGTTGTAGCCATTCCTAGCATGGTGGAAGGGGGATCCTTCACATGGCTATGGATGTAAGCATTGGATGATG
The DNA here is from genome assembly GCA_027924585.1 of Larix kaempferi. NCBI lineage: Eukaryota > Viridiplantae > Streptophyta > Pinopsida > Pinales > Pinaceae > Larix > Larix kaempferi. The sequence goes on from BSBM01000437.1 coordinate 11,350,635, forward strand.
AGCATCAGGACGATACTCCAGTTACTTCTCTGTATATGCATCAGGATGATCAGTTGGATCATTTATATGTATATGTATGTACACATCATGTTGGATGGTGGATATGATCAGTTGGATCATTTATATGTATATGTATGTACGCATCATGTTGGATGCTGGATATGATCAGTTGGATCATTTATATGTATTTGTATATGCATCATGTTGGATGCTTGGACCATGTATCTGTATATGTATGAGGTAGATACTGTGTATGATCAGGTAGGTCATGTATGTTGATATATATCAGGTGGATACATTATGTGGATCATGTATCTCTATATGTATTAGGTGGATACATTGTATGATCAGGTGGATCATGTATGGTGATATGTATCAGGTAGATACTTGGTATGCATCAGGTAGATGCATTGTATGATCAGGATGATCATGGATGACGAGCTTCAGGATGTTGCTCTAGATGACTTGCATCAGGACAATGAGTGATGCTGATCAGGATGATCATGTGTACATCAGGATGATGTATGGTGAGTATCAGGTTGGTACTCTATGGTTGTGTACAAGTTGTGCAAAGGAAATCCTAGATTTGTTCTAGGTCACATCCAGTATGAAAAAGGACTGGCACTGTGTATCACATGTAAGACCTGTGAGATCCGATAGGTTGGGATGTGTGCCTGTAATAAGTCTTGGGATGCTCTTTCGAGGGTTTGTGATAGTGGGCCACATGTAAGACCTAGGAGATCCGATAGGTTGGGCTGTGTGCCCGTAATAAGTCCTTGGATTCTCTTTCGAGGGTTTGTGGTGGGCTGCTACCTTTAAGACCTGGGAGATCCGATAGGTTGGGCTGTGTGCCCGTAATAAGTCCTGGGATGCTCTTTCGAGGCTTTGTAGCAGAGGTCACATGTAATCAGTCCTAGAGATCTTTCCGGTCGTGATTAGGCACATAAATGTTCCTGGGATGCTCTTTAGAGTTCTTGTCGATCATGCTATGCACATAAACGTTCCTGGGACACTCTTTTAAGGTTTTGTGACAGTCACATGTAATAATTCCTAGAGATCTGGACAGGATGAAAAAGGCCTCAGATGCTCTTTAGGGTTCTTGCTAGTCAAGAGACTCTTTTAAGGTTTTGTGATGCATGTAATAAGTCTTGAGGATTCCACAGTATGGCCAGTGATGATGAAGACCTACAGGTGGTGGGCCTACATCCAGTATGAAAAAGGACTGGGTTTGTAGAACTTCCTATGACGAGTAGATTCAGAGATTGATTGAGATAGCAGCAGCAGTGACGATGACGATTATCCAGTGACGATGATCCAGAGAAGAAGACTTGTGCTAGAAGACCTGTGTCGAGAAATACCTTCCTAGTTAAGAGGGAGTGTTGATGTATATGTAACTTCGAATGTATTTCATCTATGTATTTCATCTATGTATATTGTACTCCTATAGAGATGGTATTATTCCTCTATACGGAATTGTTTGTATTCCTATAGAGATGTTATTATTCCTCTATACGGAAGTGTCGTCATTTATATTGTAAGTGTCGTAACTTATATTTGATGGGTTATTAGACCACCCTATTGGGTGTCGGCCCAGTCAGCTTTGTGTTATGTGTTTAAGTTGAGGCTGACTTAGTAAAAGTTATTAGGCAAGTCAAGTCAAGTATAAATAGAGTGCGGGAGGCACTCTATTTCATCATTCTATTCTATCACACACTCTTTGGAGAGTGGCACACTTGTGGAGGAGGAGAAGCTGCTGCTAGGAGATGTCTATCTCTTATGATTGGGTTGTATCATTGCTCTATCTATCTATGAGGAATTTATTGGGGTTTTTCACCTTTATGGTTTTCCCTAAGTAAACTTTGGGTCTCTTTTGTGCTTGCATTATTGTGTCCATGATTGATATGCTGTAGATATGTTGTACATGTTGGTCTCTCAGTTAAGATCCTATATCAGATTGAAGTAAATTCTGAAAATTTAACAACATGAGATGCCAATATAAAAGGATGGATTCTAATAGAATTGAGGACGAAAAGTCCTCCCCTTAGGACAGCCATTGATTGCACCAAAATTTAACTCTTTGTTCAATCCTAGAAACCAGCCAATACCAGTCAGGCTTCAACTTTCCCATAATTATTGGGCTTGAGTGTGAACCCCAGATATTTAACAACATCATTCAAATTGATAATAGGATATGGGTAATCCTGTTCCCATAACTACCTACTGTGATCAAAATACTTGTCCTACCTATGTGGAAATTGAGACTGATTTATGGTTCTAGATGGGTGATGACTTATAACTATAATCCCACTGGTGGTTAGTCTCTAAGGACTTCAAAATGATTGAGCATCTTGAACATAATGAAAGCCTTTTTCCAGTGTGTTGATCTGCTGGGGAAAAAGAAGCCTAATGCTCACTGTCCTGAGCCTAAATATCTTGGGTTGGTTCACTTCCCTGTTTCTTCCTATAATTGTTGTCTCTATCATGTGATACCAAATTGTGTACCCTTCCTGCCAAATATATCATGGGATACCAGATTGTGTACCCTTCCTGCCAAAGATATCATGCGATACCAGATTGTACCTACCAAGCCTAATTTATATTGGTTGGCCTATAGCATGAGAACAAAATACTATTTGAAACTATCCTGCTTACACTATCCTTGTTCTGCTTAGAATCTAAAAGTGGCATTCTCATGCATATAATATAAATCTAGTTTTCAATAGAAGTACTAGATATAAGATAGCTTATGATGAAAGGTTGCATAAGTAACAGATATCCAATGGCAGGTGACTTCAATTCTTGGTAGTCAAACTGGGAAAATCACTCATCTTCATTTCCTATTCCCTTGAGGTGCTTCACTCACATTTTGTGGAGAAGATATCAATTTACAATCTTTTGTTCTGCCACCATTTTCTCCAGCCACTGCAGCTTGGACAGCATAGCTGAGCCCTGTTCCTCCAGAATTTTGGTTTTGGCTTGCTTCTAATGACAGGCTTGAATTGAAACCTTGATCTACTCCATCATCTCAACAAGATTGTTGTTAATGTTGTCAACTGACCAACAAGTTCTTTACCGACCATTCAGAGTCTATGGTAACTATGGAAATGTCCTGTGGGATTTGGTTTCCTTGGGATCAAAAGTACAGAACTAAAAAGGTCCCTCTTGTCCTTCCTGACTTTCCTTAGCTCTTAACTCAGCACCACAACATTGCCAATACTGAATCTGCTTCTGAAATTTCTCATGGAGGAACTCAAAGTTGCCAATAAACAAACCTTCAATAAAAAATTGTAATACAAAGTGGCCAAACATTGCTAGGAAACTAAAATTATGGAAGGAGGTCCAAAGGTTTTCATATTTAGGCTCTCTTTCATTGATCAAAGTAAGGGAGAAACCAACCAAGCCTTTTACAATTCATTAAATTCCTCATGGTCAAGCATAAAAAAAAAGGAATCCATGCTATCCCAATGAAGCATGGAAGGATAACTATCAATATTAACACATCTCGAACATTCATTGATAATTATAAGTCATTGTATTAGGCCTAAAATATATTCCCAACTGAGATTTGTGGGACACAAGTAGCTCATTGCAATTTGCCAATCATTTGGACAAGGTTAGAGAAACCCAGTCTTGGTAGATGATAAGTATTTGAGGTTTTATTGTTTCCCTTATGGTTATTACAAAATAACTTAGGAGATAGGACTTTATTGGATTGGATTTGTTAAAGGTCTACCAAGAATCCATTAAGCCTCAATCTCTTGGGAAAATAATTAACTAAAGAAATTTAAGACTTATTTGTAAAGCCAAGAGTGCAAACGTAGTCCCAAGTTGGAGACCCATTAGTTTTCTAGTTGTTTTCCTTTGGGAAGGTATGAAAGGGGATAGAGCTACATGCTAGTTGATTTCAAAAGAAAGCTTAAGATAGAGTAGAGTGGTTGTTTATTTTGAGTACATTACATCAGCAGATACAGGATGACAACTCAAATCATTTGTATTTTTGAGAAGGAGGATGTAGTTACTAGCCATGGTTCACGTAAGTCACCTTCCAGGCTAGCTTGTCACCTTCCTAGCTACCATAGCTATCAAATTGGTGCTGAAAGTTCTACTGGGAAAAGGTAATATTTTTACAATTCTTGCTCAAAGATTTGTAGGTGACTCATCCTCCCATTTTCGAATCATCCTTAAGTTATTATGCCTTTCTTAAAGAGCCTAACTTCAACTAACATCGGAAGATTGTAGTCCTAAAATTGAGGAGTACTAATGGAAGAATACAAAAAAAGTATTACCCACGTGTGGACCAAACAAGCATTAAATTTTGCAGTTTTTGAGTTTAAATCCACATATTAGGAGCCTGGATGAAGTGCATTAAACTAAAAACAAGCTAGACAATCCAAATTTATGATTTTGAAATACATTTTCCCTATTGCAAGTTGAGTAAATTATTGTTTTTGAGCTCAAGAAGGTGCTCAATCATTGCAAGACTTCAAACCAAGATTTTTCAGACTCAAACTTGGGAATGACTCAACATGACAACCACTCAGGAGTAACCTGAAAAGGTAGCCACTCAGCAATTTGGAAAGCACAACACCATACTATGTAATAACTTGGCCAATAACTCATAGTAACTCACCAAGTAACTCGGAATAACTCCCCAACAAACTTGGAATTCAACTAAGTCATAGTTGAATCTGGTGGGTAGCTAACTTGGCACTAGACATGGCATGTCAGCCGACTTGCTAGACTTGAGGGTCATTCAGGATGACTTGAAGAGTATGATAACCTTTCTTCAAACTTGTTGAAGTTGTTCCTATAACTCGACAAAGCATTCTCGATAAGGTGATATTTGGAGTCAACAACTTGGAGAAATAAAGAATCTGTCATAGCAGGTCGCGAAGATATCAAAATGAGGCCAGAGGTGGTTCATAGGTCAATTTTAGGAATAATTCCAAAATATTTTGGGTGCCTATATTGACCTGGTGATCAGTTGTCCTAAATTTACCATGTATTCATAGTCTATATTAATGTAAGAGTGAGGATTCAAGGTTACAATTGCCACACATGCTTGAAATTCTCACCAAGAACGAAGCATTATTGATGGTAAAACAAACATACAAGCAGAGTTAGCAGTGTTGATTTTAGTCAGAATTGGAATTATTTAAAATGATGTAGGCTCTCTTGATAATGGGGCTAAATTGGATATGTTGGTGCTCCATGTCCATGTAGGAAGGGGTAGCTTGTCATAGTTACTATACTTGCAAGTACTTGTGAATATGTTGAGTATGTAGAAATTTCCAAAACAATTCAAGCTTTAATGCAACTTCAGAAATTTCACCTCATTACTAGAGGTTTCTAGGATTTAGTCCTCGTGAATTTAGAACCTTAGGGCTGAGCTAAAATATAATAAAGCAAGCTGCAGTCGATATTTCATTTCTAAACAACTCCAATCCACTAGGCAATTCAAGAGAAAAGATACCAAAATTTATGCCACAAGTTTCAGTCCTCTAGGGCAATCTTCCTATGCATAAACCAGATCTGAAAATCACTTTATGGCAGAAAAAATTCCAGAAGCAAATTCTGTCCTATTGTCTTCAATGTCAACGCTAAACCCTTAACAATTTCAACCTCAATTTATGTCAAATTAGCAAGACAAATAAGGGTCGGAAACTACAAAATCATAAATACAATGATAGTTAAAAATCAAATCTACAATAAGACAATTTTGGACAACTGAAAATTTCATATATATATAGATAAGAGATGAAGTTCAAGTATATACTCTTAGCTTAATATAAGTTGGTACAACCCTCCAAGCTCTCCAAAACCCTAGTTAGGGAAAAACATGAAAAATCATAGCTCCTCCAAAGCTACTCCAACAAGCTAGAGTCATGTTAGCAAGTTCTTCTTGGCCTCATGCAAGGTGTCTCCGCTTTTCATCAACAAGTATAACTTAGGGTTTATCCACAAACCCTAAATCCAATGCCTCCATAGGGATCAAATCCTGACCCTAGACTTCAATAATGCTCATGAAATCCTAGTGCCTCAAGACAAGAGAGATAAAGTACAATGAAGAATGAACAAGAGAGAGACTATCACTCCTACATCTCTAATTCCAAGATATATGAGATTTAAGCTCTCCAATCATGAATGATAATGAGATCGTCATTTCCAACATCTTGGTCCCAAGATCAAACCTTAGCATCACAAGAACAATATCCCAACAAAGACATCCTCTTTCCTCTTCATAACTTCTCCTAGGGTTTCCTCATGAAACCTACTGCCTTACTCCTATAAGACACGTACAAAGAAAATAATACAAAGATGATGGATGAGAATGACTCTCTCCTTTCTCTATTTATATGAGAAGTGAAGGGAGGTCTACAAGTCAAGTGGACCTAGTCCACTACAGGCAACCTACAAAATACAAGTACGTCCACACATGTGAAGCACTCCCCCTACAAGTAACACATGTCAAGCCCCAAGGTGATGATAATTCACAAGCAAGGCTCCAAGACAAGGGATCTCCTCATCCAAGGTTTGATGCTTCTCTAAGGGCTCCAATACTCCAATGCCTCTCCTAGGTCATGTGATCCTCCATGTCCATTCCACCTACATGATCCATGATCACAGTCACAACCCAAGTGTCCCCAAGTCAACTCTAAGACTCCATGCAAACATCCAATCAACCCATTGTTGTCTAGGGCTCAACACCCTCCTCTGGAATGCCGATGTTCCTCTTCCAATACAAGGCATCTTCCAAGCAAGCAACCTCCTCCATGTGGCTAGCATGTAGATTGTCATCAAGTTGTCTTAAGATATCCAATAATCCAGATTCCAAGGAAGAATGTTAATCCGGCATTCATAAGAGCTCTAGCAACCAATGAGTGAGCCACCTCCAATGTGCAACATCATAGATCAATCAAGAGTTAACCCTACAACATGCACCCCACATCTCATGAAGCACCCCCAAGGATGGTGTAAACACTTTCCTAGTGAACTTGAGGGCTAACAGACTATGGTATGTGGGAAAGTATGGAGCTAAGAACTTGCCCAAATACCATAAGCTATTGAGTATTGGCATGCCGTTCTTGAGTTAATTTATGCTACAACTGACCAAATATTGGATGATCAATGCTCACAGAAATCATGAGTATTGCCAAGTACTTATTGAGTATGCTAAGTATCCCAAGTCAATACCCACGGTACTCATTAGTACTTATTCCTTCAACAATTTTTTAATTTGTGGTGTTTTTCCATGATGACAAGTATGTTGAGTATCTTGTGTCACTTACCTTTGCAAGTACAACTGCATGTCGAGGACCAGTAACAATTGTCTATGTATTTGCAGCCTGGCCCATTGATGTATTTATTTGCCTAATCAGCATCTTGATCTATAAAGGTAGTTATGTGCCCAATCAGGTTACAAATATCAGTTGCAATGGGCTCAATGATACTATTTAGTATTTATCTTAAATGGTCACATGATTTCTAATGTTTGAAATATCCTTCATACAAGAAGTCAATACAAAAGGGATGTGAAAAAATAGTAACTTGAGAAAAACATATGTTTTGACTAGTGCATCTAAATTTTTACTTAAGTGAAGGGTTGATGTCTTTGTATGATTTTAGTGCTTGTTTTTTTTTTTTGGTGTTCTTTTATCTGTTATGTCAATTTTATAACTGGGATTTTTCTACTCTTGCAGGTTAAGGAATCTAGGGAAGCTGATGAAGAAGTAGCAAAAGAGTGGGAGCATAATTTGAAGCAACAAACAATGGATAAGGAGCTACATGAACTAAGTAAATAGTTGGAGCAGAAAGAGGTATATTATTTATTGTCCTATTGCTTTTGAACGAATTTGAGAAAGAAAAAGCAAGTTTAGATTAGTAGGCATATATCCAACAAAATCTCTTCATATATAATATAATGAAGTTTTTCCATTTATGCATTTCCCAACATTCTTCTTCAACTTCTACTGTAGGAATAAATAAAGATTTATCATAGGGTTATTTCTCTGCAAACTCCAATGAAGGCTAGCTATATTTCAAATGTCCACTGTCTTTTCATAATATTAAATAATGATGTGTATTTTTCGGTATACTTTTGACCTTAGATAGTATGGCATAGAGAAAAATAAGCTAGTACAGGGGATGTTTTGGAAACCTTTTCATTCATCCTGAATTTGAGAGAAAATAAAAGAGTTTTTTTAATTTTATTTGTCATGTCTATAAAATAAATTTCCATTAATATTCATCAGTTCAAAAGGGAGAATCAGAGTAATTAGTGGTCAGAGGCAGTACTTCTATATGTAGCAGTGTAAATCAAATAGAACAATTAGCCGTGCAATTTAATTATAAGTGATAATTCCATCCATTTCTGTGGAATTACATACTTTTATCTGTTGCTTGTTTTCCTTGTGCAATTGGAGATGAAATTGTTTGGAAAGGTTGATACTGCAGTGCTCAAGCAGCATTTTGGGAAAAATATTTTTGAACTTGAAGAGGAGAAGAAGGTTGTATAGGTGAAGAGCTAGATTTCCCCCACCTAAAAATGCTATACTACTTTAGTCATGATGAAAGGTTGCATTTGGTATTTATCCCTTTCAACACTTTATTTATCCTGGTTATTCATTACGGTCGTGAATTTTGGGCTTGCAGCATCCCTTATGACTCTGTGAGACTTTGAATGAAATTGAGCAAATCCGAAAACAGTTCATAATCAATAATTTAAAATTAAATGCAACACTGCTTACCCTATTCTCTTGATTGAAGTTGGACGTACTCCCATGGAGTCTAAAGGTATTATTAGATATTTAGAATCTTATATTATACACATAAACTGCTGAAGTTGGACAAAAATAGCATCCCTGGTATTGCTTCTAAAATGAGTTGTAGACACTGCAGGATTAAAAGAGTCTGGGATAGGAATTTTGAGATTAGGATTAATTATTGAAACATTAAAAAAGACAATCAAATTAGTAATATCAACAATATTAAATATTACATCTCTTTGAAGTTTAAAGATAATATGTGGAATGGCAATGAAACCATTAGTAAGAGGAAGTTGAAAGACTACAAAGATTGCATAAGTCCTAATTCGGTTGATCAAAATTATTTTTCTAGCATTTTGAGCTTAAAGAACAAAATGAATATTTCCAAAGTCAAGAGTCTTAGAGTTAATCTAGCATAGTTGATATTGACTTATATTACCATACAACCCACTTTAACCATAGGTAAATATGTTTTAAGTGATGTTGGATCCAGCTAGGGACCCATTTAGAACTTTGGATTTTGTCCTTTCAATAGATGCATGGGTAGGTGAATGAATTTTCCTATATTTTTTTGAAGAGACAAACTATGTTTTCTTGGAGAAGTATCAAGTCCTCTCTTTGGAGTTTGATGCAGAGGTTTAACATACTCATTCCGATTCAGTGATGCTATTTTCAGTCCAAACTGATCATTTTTCGGTATAGAAAGTGTTTTTCTTTGTTTGTCTATTTACAAAAATTAAAGGGTGAAAAAATGCCCAGTTGTTCTAGAAATAATTTATAAGTTGAAGTAGTCTTATGGAAAATTTTCATGGTCACATCAAGTCTTTTCCCTAGGCCATCACAAAACTAGGATATAGGTGTCTCGACTGTAATTAGAATTGCATTCTCTTTTATGGTTTAGGATCAGACTATAAGAAACACCTTATGCTTCTGTAGTTTCCCTATAAGAAACAATTGGTCTTTCAACTTGCAGCTACAGTCATGAGTGATCTTATTCAGAAAGATCCAAATTTCTATTATGTGCTAGATGCGGTTGGTCTGCCTAATGCTTTTTTGGATGCTATCATGGTTGGTATCCTTCCTTCTCTAGATGCAGTAGCTTGTATACCACAGTGCTTGGATGCTTTGTGCCTTAATAACCTTGGTCTTCAAGATATTAATGACCGTCGTGCTATAAGATGTTTTGTGAAAAATTTTACATCAAAAACCTACTTACGGGCTTTGGTAGGTGATACTCCTGGGTCCTTATCATCTGCTTTGGATGAGCTTATGCGACATGCTGCTTCTTTGTGGGGGCCTGGGGTGGATGTATTGATTGAAATTTTAAATACTATTGCAAAACTTGGATCTGGCATTGAAGTGTCTTCCTTGTTGAAAGATTCTACCAGTTCTTATGCACCTATTCCCATGGAGACTGATTTAGAACATAAAACATTTATTTCAGTGGATGGAGATGAATCATCAAGGGCAACGTCTGAACTGGGAGTTGATATTTCTGCTGAAAATTTTTCTTCAATCACGAAAAGCTTTCGCCGAGATTGTGTAAGCAATGCTATACATCTCTTAGAGAATATTCTTCATAATACAGATACATGTGGGGTGTTCATTGAGAAAAAGGGTATAGAGGTCATGCTGCAACTATTTGATTTACCTCTCTTACCATTGTCATTTGCTAGTGGCCAGAATATTTCCATTGCATTTAAAAACTTTTCACCACAGCACTCATCTCCCCTCACTAGGGTTGTTTGCACTACTCTTAGAGAACACATGAAACCTACCTCTCTCTCTCTCTCCTTTTTGTTTCTCTCTACCTCCATCACCATCTCCCTCCCACTCTCCACCTCTATCTCTAAGCCTTCTCTCTCTCTCTCTTCATATCTTCCACTATATTTCCCACCCTATTTGTCTCTCTCTACCTCCATCATTCTCTCAGTTCCACTATCCACCTCTCTCTCTAAACCTTCTATATCCCACTATCCACATCCTCTCTCTCTTTCTCTCTCTCTCTCTCTCTCTCTCTCTCTCTCTCTCTGTATATATATATATATATATATATAGATAGATAGATAGATAGATAGATAGATATATAGATATATTCCTTCATCCCTTCCACTATCTCTCCCACCCTCTTTGTTTCTATATACCTTTATCACTTTCTCCCTCTCACTCTTAGCATCTCTCTCTATATCCTTATTTATCTATACCTCTATTTCTTTCTCCATGTCTAACTCTCTCTACCACCATCACTAGATCTCATTCTCTCTCCCTTTGTCTTCTCGATTTCTACCTCTAAAATTTAGGCCATCTGTCTTCGACAATCACCCCTCTCTACCTCTATTACACTCCCCCTCTAACTCTCTCTACCACTATCAATCTCTCATGATCCCTCTCCTCTCACTCTCCACATCTATCTCTCCTCCTCTCTTACCCTCCCTCTCTCTCACACCTTTTCTCCCTCTATCTCTTCTTCCATATTCCCCTACCACCTTCACACTCTCTCTCTTTCTACCCCCTAATTATCTCTCCGTGTCACTCTTCACATCTCTTTCCAACTATATTTCTCTCCTTACCCTCTCTCCTCCCCCATCCCCTCTCTCTCTCTCTCCATCTTCCCCCCTCCTCTTTCACCCTCTCTCTACACCTTTATGTCCCTCAGTATCTTTCTCTCTCACACCCTCCTTCACTCACCCCCCCCTCAATCTCTCTGTCTCTCTTTATATCTACCTTTATCACTCTCTCCCTCTCACTCTCCACACCTCTCTCTAAACCTTTTTTCCTTCATCATGCCCCTCTTTACCTCTCTCTCCCTCTCTCCCATCTCTCTCTTTCCTTCTTCTTTCTCCCTTCCTTTCTCTCTCGCTCCCTTTTTGACTCTCTATACTACCATCACTCTCTCATTATCTATCTACCTCTCACTCTTGGGTACCTCTATTTTTCCTTCTTTCTCCTCAAAACTTCTCTCTCCCCCCTCCCTCTCTCACACACCCTTTCTCCCTCTCCCTCTCCCTCCATATTCCCATATCTCCTTCCCCATATCTCTCTACACCCCCTCATTCTCTCTCCCTCTCACTCTCTACCTGTTTATCTCTACCTTTTGTCTCCTTATCTATCTTGTCTCCATATATCTCTATATCTCATTTTTTGTTATTATTTTTCTGCACGCTAGACAAATATGTTGTCAATGAAACTATAGACCCATATAGAGTTAATTGTGTAGATTCCAAATATATCATTTTTCTTAAATAATAATTTTTATTATTTTTTATATATTTTCCACTCGACATATACTGAAATCTTAAAAAACATACATATTTTGTTTCTGCAATGACCTTTTTCCACCTTATTCATTTTTTACCAAAATTATACGGTGCACTACAACACACTCAGACCTATACTCTAAAGATAAATAATTTTTTTGAGCATTAAGACCCCTTTAGGCTACACTAACAAAAGGCCTTGTCATTTCGAAAATAGAATGACTTTCGTAATATATATATATATATTGAAAAAATAGTCGTGCGCTATATCAATGTGTTATCTACATCTCTACATTTTTTTGTAGTGAATTTCCATAATTTAGATACTATAAGGTTGCACTAACAAACACATATACACTATATTTTGCATGAAACTTAAAATCCAATGTTGGGAAAACACAAATTTCACCTAGTGATACACAATTTATATAAATAAAAGTTATATATTTGGAAACCTAATTCATTTCCCAACATTTCATCATTTACACCGTATTCAAATTCATTGTGGAAGTATCTTGAATCACCCCTTCAAATTAATAGATTTTTGTTTTTCTAGGTTTTCATTGTCACTAACATGTCGTAAGTGACCAACATTAGCCTGCACCAACCCTAAAAAATAAAGTTTTTAAAATTGTAACATCAAAGGAATGTTACACCCTATATATAAAATATTTATTATATTCACATATACTTATTTATAATCAAAGAGCTATAATGTCCACTTTATCTTTAAATTGAAGCTTAGTAAAGCATAACTAAAATAAAAACAAGAATATACAATAATATCCAACTCAATATAACACTCTCAACTAATTATTGATGGCCGAAAACATCTTTCCAAACTGAAATAAAGGCATAAATAGAGGTACTTTATTGGTCAAATACATACCTCCACTTAAGTTTCCAAAGCAAAAATAAACGAGAAATCCGCAAACAATTTCACAAAGAAGAAAGTGAGTCCCTAGAAGTATGCAAACAATGTCACAAACAAGAAAGTGATTCCCGCATGAGGGAATAACCATATCCAAATAAAACAACTCTCCAATAGAGCTTGTTTAAGAATACAGTGAGATGTTGTTCCTCCACAAAGTTCCAACAATCTCTCACAGATCCACATCCCCAAAAATGTGCATGACTATCTCTAGTCATTGATAGCATGAGCATAGACCATCTGAAAGGCCAAACTTAGCCAAGTTGGACTTGGATGATATCCCTTGATAAATCACCAGCCAAGTGAAAACAAAAAACGTTTAGGAAAACCACACCAACAAAACACTATGCAACCGACGAACCCACTCAAACACTAGATATGATGATACCCATATATGTAATACCCCTAGTTTTGAATTGGAATGTATTTAATCAAAATTATGTAAATGATGTAAATATGCTAGTATGAATTCCTAGTGCAAAGCTCAAGGCAAAGGACTAACTAGAGAATGGATAGGCATGTATGGTGTATATATTTTTATTTGGACCATATGGTTGGCTTATTATTCCAATTCAAAATGTATGTAACTATTATATTGGAAATTAATAAAATGGTCCAAGATAGTTGTGTAAAGAGCACTAGAGGGGATATGATTCCACCAGAGTGGAAGAGGAAGGGGGAAGGGGGCCTATGGGAAAACCAAATCCTATGTTTCCATGTGTCAACCTTAGAACTCATCCAAAATATTCCATGTTCCTTAAATACGCCAATTACATTCTCTTGACTATTAAATCCAATCATTGAATGCATATGTGAGGTTAGTGGGGAAAGTCATTTCATGTAGTTATTGAAGCATGGGGGTTGTGATAGTTATTTTAGTTGTTAGTATTCCTATTTATTCTATGGTCAGAAGCTATGTCATTTTTATTTTCACCCTTACCTCATATCCTTGGATTCAACACTATTTTGATCACTCGCTCATGCATGCTCCTACACTACGTATATTTTTCCATTCGTGTTCATGTCCATTACTAGACTGTGTTTAACCCATAAATTCGAACTTGAAGATAGAGCTGCATTTTTGGAAGATAAATAGATGGATGTAGGTGAGCATGGAGGTTGGGAAAGTTAGGAACCTTTACCCATTAATTTATGCTACGTTTGGATGCTTGAGAAGCAATGGATTAATGTTGCAGGAGGTTGTCCATTAGCATACAATAGGTTTGACTCTTATCACACACACTGGTAATCATTATAAGGGTTGGATTTCCTGAGCGAACTACCAGTCATTGAAGGGAAATGCCTTCCTTTTGTTGTGTGGGAAAGCTGGAAGGAGTGTCATGGTTGTGATGGCTTAGTGATACCCCTGCAGAGCTCAACTGGAGCTTTTGGCTAAGCATGGAGAGAAGATAGGGTTGTGGGATGAGAGAGAGAAGCCTGTAGGTGTTCCTTTCATACTGGTGGCCTCATAGCCCAGCTTGGGGGTGGCCTCTCAGTAGAAAGAGTTTATCCTGAACAAAGTACCTATGGTTGGGTGGATAATCTCTCTTACAAAGCCAGTTGCTTGGATCTTCTTTATTAAGATAAGTATTCTTATGTCTTTGATATGCAATGACTTTATTTGTATCCATGTGATAATTATGCATGTAAATTGCATGTTATGTGTGTGTAGATAAATTTTATTTCCGTTGTGTATTTTCATTATGCATCTCCACACATGTTTTTATTGTTATGAATTTGTAACTATGGTTGTGGAGTGAAGTTTTGAGGCCCCAATTTAGTTAATGTTGCTTCATGCTGGTCCGATTGAGGGATGGGGATGCTACAGAGTGGTATCAATGCTTCTGGTTATAACAAAAGAGTTGTATTGTCACCTACCCAAATTCTGAAAATAATATTTTATTTGCAAAAATACTTTATGTTAAATTTTAATTTCAAAGTTTTGAAATTATGACCAAGTTTGGTCAAGGATGAATGTAATTATGGAATTATTATTATTTAATAAATTAAAGTAGGAGACAAACACCCAAGGGAACTGTTAAATGAGTGTTCACTGACCCACTAGGAGGAATGGAAGCTGTTAGAAGGCATGGGACAGATGGCAGCAATTGCACTTCACCAATAGTTGTTGGTTATGGGACAACTACCCCTAAAAATGTGGCGTTATCCCCCAGGTGGTAGGAGTGGGTAGGAAGCTCATTTAATGACCCAGTAACAACTGAAAAGGCCTAGGTAGCCTACATAAGGAAAATTCGAATTGAGTAGGCAGCTCTTAGACAATATTTTCTGCAGAAATATTCCTCATGTTCATTAGGTGATCACTGAGAGATTTGAATAGGAAGGCTAGTTGTGAGTGCAATCATAAATCTGCATACTATTTTGATAAGAGAACCAGAGGTGCTGGTGCAGGTCCTTTGGACTGCTAGTTTCAAAGATTGGACAACTATTGCTACTGCAAGAGGAGATCCTAAACTTCTAAGTTTCTTCCTCCTGGTGGTTCAGTGAATAGGCTCGGGGGTCCTAAGGCAAGTAACTTGGTTGTCTTCAGGAATTGGTTGGGTGGAACAGGCTCCTTGGGCTATTTGTTTCCCTACAGATTAACCAGGTTTTACAATTTCCTATTTTGTTTACAGTTTAATAATTTTGTTTAGTGAAATCATCAAACTCTGTTTTGTAAATGAATTTGTTTCTGATCTTTGTTTAAGTCTGAATGACATATTTGTTTAAAATATGATTAGAAAATCAACTCTATATTTTTCCACATGCTGTTATATGCATCGTACTACAGTATAGAGAAGCAAATTAAATAATAGATTATAGATAGGCATATTGCCATTTGATTGGACAAATAATTGTAGTAAGTGATTTGTTTGCCTTTCTGACCTGTATCTAAACAGAGTAAGAATTTACTGTATAGCTATAGATCATGTTATAGGATTCTTTGTTATCTCAAAAATATAAATCTAGTTTAATTTATGACAGTCATCTATCCTCCTCATATCTCTATCTTATTCAAATAGCAAGCAAATGCATTCAGTATTAAACATTTCAAATTTTTATAGTATAGGTATTTTTGCAAAATATAATAGTTGCAGATTCATTCCATACAAATTTGGTTACGAGTAAATAGTTTTCATTTTGTCATAGAGCATTTCCATTGTAACTATAATTGTTTTAATAATTAGTTTCATATCAATCTAACACAAGCATTCATGTTTCATTTCTGCTTCATAAAGATTTATTCTAAAAGTAGTCAAATACACATTTTACATACTCTTGTATAAACTATAGTTTGTAAGTACAAAATAGAACCCTCAAATCTCGACTCACATTCATAACTAGAAATAAAACTTTCACCATGTTTTGGTCACGGTTTCGTCGCATTCAAGAGTTGCCATCATCAACTATAAACATAGTTCAGAATCAATAAAAATTGAAGACGATACCGGGTTTTGCACCCTCAACATTATAGTAAGTAACGAATGTTTGAAGTCCCCATTGCTTAGCACAACCAAGCATCAAATAGCCTTTAATAACCCTTTTGACCAAGAAATTTTATCCTCGGTTTAAGCCAAAAGAAACAAAACAAGACAAGCTTAAGACTTCGCTTGTGGCCATTACTTCTACAGGAAGACGAACTCCACCCATCGGCACATAGAGACACATCAAGGAACCTACGAGGCATGTAAGAATCACCGAAGCTTACCAGGAAGCCGTTGATGCATTCCTTTTATTTTGTAATACAGGAAACCCTCCAACAAAGAGAAGACCTACCAAAACACCAAGTAGTTGGTTAAACAGGTGAAACGTTAACGAATGTCAATCAACATCTTTAACTTGCAGTGAATACTTAATACATTACCTGGAGAGAATTTTTCCAACTGTTGAAGATGAAAAGCAGCAGTCGGCCGAAATCCTTCTTACTCGTAGGAGAAATCAAAAAGGCGTTATCACTTATCGAAAGAGCCAAAGAACTAACGTTGGAGTACTCTCAATAGATGATACTAACCCATCCTTCATACTACAACCTTACGGCCTTCCAGCTTGAGGCCAGCGCCTGCAACACTCAAATTGTTGGCTCGCATAAGTCACAGCTTCGAAACCCTGGAAGAAAACCCTCCTATCACCCTAAATTTTGGTAGCCTGTCGGCCTCATTACAATGAAACATTGAAAGACCAAAACACTTGCCATCAATACAAACAACCCGATTTAGGTTTACTCAAACCGACGATCAAGATTTGGAGTGATCAACAGTAGGGAAGAGCCAACAGTACATAGTGGGAAGCCGAGCAAGACTCACATTAATATCTCATTAATTCCAACATATACCAAGTTGCCAACCTTGCAGTTCAAAGAACAATACAGTGTATAGCGTGGAAAAAGAGACAACGGAGTTCCTTTCTAGCTATAACTCTCTACTTCTTTATCACCCAAGGTTCATAAGGTTAGACTATGTGGAATTGTTGTCACCCTTTCCACGTTGAATGGATTTATTTTCATACAACCATAACTCTGTCAACCTGCAAACACACATTATTAACCGTCATATCATCACTCTATCATCGAGATGTGGATAAGTACTTTTTAAACATTATTACATAGGTATGAGTTCATACTTATGACATAGTTTCAAACTATCACTCAAGCCACGACCTCGTTAAGTTGTTATAATCCTTTAGTGGATCTTATAGGATGATACCCTATGGTATCAATGATATATATGATTTCATTTGTATTACATATTAATACTTATGTTTTATTATAATGTTTGTATTATCATATTGCATCGTACCCAATGGTTTGACATATGTCAAAGCCCGACAGTGCCAACATGTAGATAGATTCATATTATTCAATCTAGCATATGATCATATATAGTTAGGATTGCAATTTGTTTAAGCTTATAAATGTAATTTGTAGTGTAAGTATTATTTAGTTTCAAGCCTAAGGTTTAGACATTGTAATAATTAAATTACATAGTAGTATGTAAAAGGCATAGTAACAATAAGAAATGTATCTATTTCATTTCTACCTTTTGTATAGGCTTAAAAATGAAGTTTGATAATGCTAATTCATAGTATGAATACTATATTTACGATCACTTCCTTTTGTTTATCCATGCAATGCAAGGGTTGTTGTATCATCATAGATATTATTTATGTATGGATGAGATACACTTTAAAGCTACGATCTTAGTACAAACACTAATCGATAAGCTTTATTTATGTTAACTGTGTATTCATTTATAAATTACATGACTTAGAGTAGTATGAGTTTATTCAAAATACAATACTATTTCTATATGTTTCCTAATAGCATCATCAATAGTTAATGGAAGTATTGTTTTGTTAACATTGACGTTAATCATATGAGAATAAATGTAGCATGATAACAAGTACTTGGACGACGTGAAATCACAACACTGAAGTGTTTTGAATACCAGCTTACAAACTAGTTTTAAGAGCCAGGTATCCATACCTTCAGTTTTTAATGTCGCAGGGTAGCACTTAACATTTTCTATTGACGACGTTATGAAAATGACAAGTACTCTAACTTTTATGCTGTCATGAAGATTTCTTACCTGCGATCTGCACACGGAAACAAGTTCAATTGCCTTAGCTAAGCATAGCTAAGTAAGCTCCAGGGTGCCTCATAGGACCCCTTTTATCAACAAAACAAACTGTCAGCAATACATCAATGATTTGAGAGCAGTACAAACTGTAGCAGCATGCATTTTAACCAAGAAACTAAACAAACCCATGAACTGCACTAGTCTTCATAAACCTACAAAGATCTCTCGTTTAAGAAGTTAACAACCATTAATATCTGAAGTAGAAATTTTAATTAATTAAGGTTGATGACATGTCATTATGATTATCTTACCTTAATTAAGTGTTCAAATTAGCTATCTCATTCCGCATTAGATAATTCTAATAAATATTGCTATTATAAATAAAAAATTATTTTGATATTTTCGTGATGTTACATGTGGTATTAGAGCTCATGTTCGAACTCTAGGCCTAAAAAAGGTCCAAGAACATGTAGCAGAAAATTTTATACAACGACAAATTTTATACAGCAGAAAATTTTACTAATTTGAATTTTAATTATGATATTGTTCAGAAAATATTTTAAGCTACAGGTATGGAGAATTCAGCTGATCATGTAGAAGACAGATTTCAACCAAACAGCCACAACTCGGGACAGAACTATGCAGAAGAAGGTCACGGTGAACTAAATAACAGTTCACCAGAATTGTTACGTGCTTTTCATGAATTAAAGGCAGAAATCAGATCTGTTAAACAAGACAATGAAAGAATTATGCACGCACAAGAACAATTAAACCAAGTGTTGTTTGAACAGTGCCCAACTAGGGAGCAAGAGAGAGATAATGAAAATATCTCCAAAGTTGAGGATCTGCCTCATGCTAATAAAAATAAGAAAATGAAAACCAGTGAGGTGAACAACAGTTCAACCTCATTAGGAGATGCTATTGAAGTGCGTAAAAAGAAATGTAACTACACCAGTGATAGCAGCGAAGAAGATTTCCAACCCAGAAGGAAAAATCATAAGGAGTATGAGCAAATTTCTGGGGAGTTCAAAAAGATTAGACCTCCAACTTTCAATGGAGAAACGGAGAAGGGCGAGACAGCAGAAGCTTGGTTGTCCAGTATGAAGAAATACTTCCATATTTATAACTATTCAGAGTCCTTGAAGGAAAAAATGGCTATATATAACTTGACCAGAAAAGCGGATATTTGGTGGCAGGACATCAAAAGAGTAAAGGGCATCAAAGATAAAGATGTAAGCTGGGGTACTTTTAAACGATACTTTAAAAAGAAGTATTTATCTGAACAGTACTATGAAGAAAAATCCAAAGAATTCTATGATTTGAAGCTGGGAGGTATGAACATGAAGGAAATGAACAGTAAATTTTTGAACTTACTGAGATATGTGCCATACCTCATAGAAGAAAAACCAAAAATTCAAAGATACTTGAGCTGCCTACCTTTCAATATTAAGGACAGAATCGAGTATGATAGTCCAAAGACCCTAGAAGAGGCTATGCGAAAAGCAGTTTTCTGTTATGACACAAATCGGAAAAGCGAAGGAATGTCGAACTGGAAAAGTCATAATCCCAACAATTTTGAACAGAAAAAGAAAATTTTAGGTTCAGTGGAAATTCCAGTTTCCAAAAGAAAAATTTCTAGAATCGGAATTTTCAAGGAAATAACTTCAGAAACAATCAACAACAGAATTTTATAGCACCCAGAAATGCACCTAATAATATCAGAACCAATGAGAAAAAGGCACCTATCAAATGTTTTGAATGTCAAGGTCCCCATTATGCATCAGAATGTCCCTTGAGGAAGCGAAAAACTAACAACATCAACTCTATTCAGACTGAACCTACTGTTGGAGATGTGGCGAGGGAAATGCCCAGAATCAATGCAGCACTTGACAACAGGCAAGTAGATCATCAAATATCCATGGTAGAGATTGAAGGTGGGACAAGATGGATATTTTTAGGTGGAATCGGACTGTATCCTCAAAAGGAGGGAAACTCTGCTGCGGAATCACACCATTGGGAAAGTGAAGGTGCAATGGAAGCACCTTAGCCCAGAAGAGGCAACTTGGGAGTTGGAGAGTAGTATGCAGGAAGCATACCCAACTCTGTTTCAGGAACACTCAAGGAGTGATTAACCAACATCGAGGACAATGTTGAGACTTAAGGGGGGGTGTATGTCACCTACCCAAATTTTGAAAATAATATTTTATTTGCAAAAATACTTTATGTTAAATTTTAATTTCAAAGTTTTGAAATTATGACCAAGTTTGGTCAAGGATGAATGTAATTACTAAATTATTATTATTTAATAAATTAAAGTAGGAGACAAACACCCAAGGGAACTGTTAAATGAGTGTTCACTGACCCACTAGGAGGAATGGAAGCTGTTAAAAGGCATGGGACAGATGGCAGCAATTGCACTTCACCACTAGCTGTTGGTTATGGGACAACTACCCCTAAAAATGTGGCATTATCCCCCAGGTGGTGGGCGTGGGCAGGAAGCTCATTTAATGAACCAGTAACAATTGAAAAAGCCTAAGTAGCCTGCATAAGGCAAATTCGAATTGAGCAGGCAACTCTTAGACAATATTATCTGCAGAAATATTCCTCATGTGCATCAGGTGATCACTGAGAGATTCGAATAGGGAGGCTAGTTGTGAGTGCAATCATAAGTCTGCATATTTTTTTTATAAGAGAACCAGAGGTGCTGGTGCGGGTCCTTTGGACTGCTAGTTTCAAAGATTGGACAACTATTGCTACTGCAAGTGGAGATCCTAAACTTCTAAGTTTCTTCCTCCTGGTGGTTCAGTGAATAGGCTCGGGGGTCCTAAGGCAAGTAACTTGGCTGTATTCAGGAATTGGTTGGGTGGAACAGGCTCCTTGGGTTGTTTGGTTCCCTACAGATTAACCAGGTTTTACAATTTCCTATTTTGTTTACAGTTTAATAATTTTGTTTAGTGAAATCATCAAACTCTGTTTTGTAAATGAATTTGTTTCTGATCTTTGTTTAAGTCTGAATGACATATTTGTTTAAAATATGATTAGAAAATCAACTCTATATTTTTCCACATGCTGTTATATGCATCGTACTCCGGTATAGAGAAGAAAATTAAATAATAGATTAGAGATAGGCATATTGCCATTTGATTGGACAAATAATTGTAGTAAGTGATTTGTTTGCCTCTTTGACCTGTATCTAAACAGAGTAAGAATTTACTGTATAGCTATAGATAATGTTATAGGATTCTTTGTTATCTCAAAAATATAAATCTAGTTTAATTTCTGACAGTCATCTATCCTCCTCATATCTCTATCTTATTAACTATAGCAAGCAAATGCATTCAATATTAAACATTTCAAATTTTTATAGTACAGGTATTTTTGCAAACTATAACAGCTGGGGATTCATTCCATACAAATTTGGTTACGAGTAAATAGTTTTCATTTTGTCATAGAGCATTTCCATTGTAACTATAATTGTTTTAATAATTAGTTTCATATCAATCTAACACAAGCATTCATGTTTCATTTCTACTTCATAAATATTTATTCTAACAGTAGTCAAATACACATTTTACATACTCTTGTATAAACTATAGTTTGTAAGTACAAAATAGAACCCTCAAATCTCGACTCACATTCATAACTAGAAATAAAACTTTCACCATGTTTTGGTCACGGTTTCATTGCATTCAAGAGTTGCCATCATCAACTGTAAACATCGTTCAGAATCAATAAAAATTGAAGAGGATACCGGGTTTTGCACCCTTAACATTATAGTAAGTAACGAAAGTTTGAAGTCTCCATTGCCGAGCACAACCAGACATTAAATAGCCTTTAATAACCCTTTTGACCAAGAAAGTTTATCCTTGGTTTAAGCCAAAAGAAGCAAAACAAGACAAGCTTAAGACTTCGCTTGTGGCCATTACTTCTACAGGAAGATGAACTACACCCATCGGCACATAGAGACACATCAAGGAACCTACAAGGCATGTAAGAATCAACGGAGCTTACCAATAAGCTGTTGATGCATTCCTTTTATTTTGTAATACAGGAAACCCTCCAACAAAGAGAAGACCTGCTAAAAGACCAAGTAGTTGGTTAAACAAGTGAAACGTTAATGAATTTCAATCAACGTCTTTAACTTGTAGTGAATACTTAATACATTACATGGAGAGTGTTTTTCCAACTGTTGAAGATGAAAAGCAGTAGTCGACCAAAATCCTTCTTACTCATAGGAGAAATCAAACAAGCGTTATCACTTATCGAAAGAGCCAAAGAACTAACGTTGGAGTACTCTCAATAGCTGATATTAACCTATCCTTCATGCTACAACCTTGGCCTTTTGGCTTGAGGCTAGCACTTGCAACACTCAAATTGTTCACTCGCATAAGTCACAGGTTCGAAATCCTAGAAGAAAACCCTCCTATCACCCTAAATTTTGGCAACCTGTCGGCCTCATTACAATGAAACATTGAAAGACCAAAACACTTGCCATCAATACAAACAACCCGGTTTAGGGTTACTCAAACCGACGATCGAGATCTGGAGTGATCAACGGTAGGGAAGAGCCAGCAATACATAGTGGGAAGCCGAGCAAGACTCACATTAATATCTCGTTAATTCCAACATCTACCAAGTTGCCAACCTTGCAGTTCAAAGAACGATACAGTGTGTATAGCATGGAAGAAGACACAATGGAGTTCCTTGCCAGCTATAACTCTCTACTTCTTTAGCACCCAAGGTTCATAAGGTTAGACTATGTGGAATTGTTGTCACCCTTTCCACGTTGAATGGATTTATTTTCATACAACCGTAACTATGTCAACCTGCAAACACACATTATTAACTGTCATATCATCGCTCTATCATCGAGATGTTGATAATTACTTTTTAAACATTACTACTTAGGTATGAGTTCATACTTATGACATAGTTTCAAACTATCCCTCAAGCCACGACCTCGTTAAGTCGTTATAATCCTTTAGTGGATGTTATAGGATGATACCCTATGGTATCAACGATATATATGATTTCATTTGTATTACATATTAATACTTATGTTTTAATATAATGTTTGTATTATCATATTGCATCGTACCCAATGGTTTGACATATGTCAAAGCCTGACAGTACCAACATGTAGATAGATTCATATTATTCAATCTAACATATGATCATATATACTTAGGATTGCAATTTGTTTAAGCTTATAAATGTAATTTGTAGTGTAAGTCTTATTTAGTTTCAAGCCTAAGGTTTAGACATTGTAATAATTAAATTACATAGTAGTATGTAAAAGGCATAGTAACAATAAGAAATGTATCTATTTCATTTCTACCTTTTATATAGGCTTAAAAATTAAGTTTGATAATGCTAATTCATAGTATGAATACTATATTTACGATCACTTCCTTTTGTTTAGCCATGCAATGCAAGGATCGTTGTATCATCATAGATATTGTTTAAGTATGGATGAGATACACTTTAAAGCTACGATCTTAGTACAAACACTAATCGATAAGCTTTATTTATGTTAACTGTGTATTCATTTATAAATTACATGACTTAGAGTAGTCTGAGTTTATTCAAAATACAATACTATTTCTATATGTTTCCTAATAGCATCATCAATAGTTAATGGAAGTACTGTTTTGTTAACATTGACATTAATCATATGAGAATAAATGCAGCATGATAACAAGTACTTGGACGACGTGAAATCACAACACTGAAGAGTTTTGAAAACCAGCTTACAAACTAGTTTTAAGAGCCAGGTATCCATACCTTCAGTTTTTAATGTCGCAAGGTAGCACTTAACATTTTATATTGACGACGTTATGAAAAACACAAGTACTCTAATTTTTATGTTGTCATGAAGATTTCTTACCTACGGTCTGCACATGGAAACAAGTTCAATTTTCTTAGCTAAACATAGCTAAGTAAGCTCCAGGGTGCCTCATAAAACCCCTTTTATGAACAAAACAAATTGTCAGCAATACATCAATGATTTGAAAGTAGTACAAACTATAGCAGCATGTATTTTAACCAAGAAACTAAACAAACCCATGAACTGTACTAGTCTTCATAAACCTACAAAGATCTCTCGTTTAAGAAGTTAACAACCGTTAATATCTGAAGTAGAAATTTTAATTAATTAAGGTTGATGATGTGTCATTATGATTATCTTACCTTAATTAAGTGTTCAAATTAGGTATCTCATTCCGCACTAGATAATTCTGATAAATATTGCTATTATAAAAAATATAAAAAAATTTGATATTTTCGGGATGTTACATGTATGGGCCATGAATGCACAGTTACAGCCATAAATTGGAAAATATCTTTGTGTAAAATGGGTTATGATAAGGGATAGATAAAGGTACAATAGTAAATTTTGATTTAAATCCGAAATAATCCCCTTATTGTGAAATTGAGATTTCATTTAATTTGGGAAAATTTTGAAAAAATTAGGATTTTAAAGGTGGGACCAACCCATGCCATGTGGACAGGTGATGTGGGGTAGCCACATGAGCTAGAAGGCATGATGTGGACTTGCCACATCGGAACCGCGTGCAGAAGGTTTGCTAGGATGAAGAGCAGGGAGGATGAAGATCTAACCATCGAGCGCCAAGGAAGATCAATGGTCACGGCTCACACCACCTTGGGAACATGTGCAGAAACTAATAGTGGGAAGGAAGAGATATGACCATCGAATCTTATGGAAGATCAATGGCCCATGATCATCATGCGTCGATGATGTACACAATGTTTAATTTGGGACAAGGGGTGCATTGTGCCCAAAACCGCTTGGGGCACGTGTCACCTTTTGGTTGACTGTGCCTCACCAATAATTGTTTTCCAAAACCTCCTCACGGGGGTGCTTTACCACTTATGGTAAAAGGGGGGAAACCACAAACTCCCGAGGTCGAGTGTATGGTGGGGTGATGTCCTAGTGGTGGGAAGAAGGTGACATATGGGACCTTCCGAACACATAGATGGGAATGTGTCAGGCCATGTCGACACCCTCGCCACATCAGCAGAAAATAATATTTTCTTATGTGCCAAATTGCGTGAAATTGAATTGTTTACAAAACAAAAAGAGAGCAATCCCCCTTGACCCCCATTTTCTTTTTTTATCAACAAAGTTCGATCTGGTTATTAGCAGCGGTCGTTGGAGAAACATAAATTTGGGGTAAAATTTTGAATTGTGAGGGTATATTATAGAGCTGCAGTGTTTCCTAATTCTAGAAGAAAGTTGAGAAATAAAAAAGTAGTGAATTCCATAAGTTTATAGCAGGTGATCAGAGCATCCGATGAGGAAACTGAAAATTCTTGAGTAATCTTGGTCACATGTATTACATAATCCAGAAAGGAATTTATACTGGTTCTCCACAGGTGATCTTCTACAGGTAATTGAAGTTGGCCTTCTAGGGTTAAATGCACCTACAGGAAAAGTGCAGAATTGGGCCAAATCGACAATTTCCAATGACTGTAACTTTGTGCTCAATGTTCAGAATTCGCATATTTATTGTTGGGCTTGGCCGAAGTGGGGCATTTTTGTGCAAATCAAGTTTTGGTACTGGGAAGTTAAGCACAGTAAGGTTGAAGACTTTTTGGAACAAGCCCAATTTTGGGATGCTGCGAAGTTCAACGTAGTGTAGCGTTGGAAGAGCTGCGAAGTCCAGCATTGCAAAGGAGTACACCACTACGATGAGCCAGACCTGAGGAGATTCGGCAAGGCAGAATGTGGACAGAAGATGGCATATATTCTGATTAGACCATCGGTGGTCTAGTTTTGGTAAAGATGCTCCATGATTACCAAGCGGTGGGTAAGGAGTAAAGCGGAGGAAATCGACAGGTCGCAGAGGAAGGAACCACTACATGAACTGGCCGCATAAGGTCGTTTGAGAAGGAACAACCAGGTGAAAGCGACCTATTGGCATGCGTGCGACAGGGGAGATGATAGAAACATGACCATGCACAGAGGATGGCGACGATGGAAGATTCGCTACCAGAAGCCAACAGTCCGATTAAGGGAAAACCGTGACAATTTTGGGAAACCTTAAGGTTTTTGCCTGCATTCTAAAGACATGACCTATGGGAATGATCTATAAATAGGCACCATTTCATAAGGGAAAGGGTTGTTGTGTTGTTGATCTCTCATTGTTATTGAATAATCTTCATTGTATATTCTTAGCAAGACGTGTTTTGAGTCTGCCACTGTAAAGGCTCTGCAAGCTGTGTGTGTAGAGGCCTATCGAGAGAGAAGAGAGTCTGCAGCTGAGTGTGCAGACTAGAACTGTTGTACCCTTCCCATAGACTTATAGAAATCAATTCCTGTGGACGTAGCTCCCATCCTGGGGGTGAACCACATTAAATTCCAGTCTTATGTGATTGTTTGCATGTTTGCATCTGTTTATCTGCTTACAATGAATGCTTGAGATCTTGCTTATCAGTTTATGTGTTTACTTTTATATGTATTCACCGTGGGGATTGAGATGGGAATAATTTGTTAAGTTCGCATATGTGATTGAAGGCTAAATGCATGAATATTTCTAAGTCTGTGAATGTATGAATCCGTTGGAAAATCACTTAAATAGATAAGATATCCATAGTGCGCAACACCGGAAGTGCACAATACTTTGAGTTCCTTCACTTTGCTTAAGCCATAAGACCAATAATATAAGGTAGTTGATGAGTAGGTAAAACACTAAGCATTATTTGTTGAAATTGGTTAAGTCTGAAGCAAGAGCGCAGTTATCTGTTGCGCTGTCCCATGTTGAGCTATTTCTGAACTGTGCAGTCCGTGGATGTGCGAGCTCTGCAAGTGGTTGGGATTGTATAAGCGTTAACCGTGACGAAGGTGATCGTCACGCAGTTCTTAGTTGCAACCCAGCTTCTCAGCGTGCTACCCATCAGATTTGTTTAATCACTCATCACGTGGTTGTGGAAACCAGATTCCATAGCCCCCCCATAACTTCGCCTTGGGTGAGACCTCAGTCTGCTCATAGATTGTTGCCGAAAGGGCCGGTGAAAAGGGTTTTGTTGGTTCATTGAAACCGGGAAGAACCTAGGTCTTTATAGAAAACCTCAAGACAGTATAGTAAGCCAACATTTATAGTCATTGGAAAGCTTGTCCAATGGGGAAAACTTTTATAGAGTTAAATTGTGAATTGGCGATTCATATGATTTAATAATTTCATCAAAAAAGTTCATGTAGCAATAATTGACAAAAAACAATCAATATGAGTAATTTCTAGAATATGTGAAAATTGAATTTTATTTTGCAATAAATCTAACAAATGTATTTATATCAACACTTTTGCATATTCAAAACCATATCAGTGATTGTTAGGGGTTAGCAGTGAGTATATTCCAGTGGAGAAACCTTTGATCTTGGTTGGGCTAAGAAGGTCATCACTATGGATGATGCACAAGATCCTTATGAAGTTGAAGCAGATGCAATGGGAGAGAATATATAAATTGAGAATGAAGGGACAGAATCCAGTTTGAGGAGAAACCAAGTAACTCCCCTAGACATTGCAGAAACCATGAGAAGCCTAAGGGTGGAGCTGCAGATTTATAGATCAGACAAATGAGAGGCTACTTAGAGCTCAAGAAGAGCAGAACCAACTTAATGTAGCTATGCTCCAAAGTCTGATAGAGATTCAAAGGAAGATTAAATCTGGACATCACTCAAAAAATAAAGAGAAAAGTGGGAGTAGTTCAAGGAGGAATTCTCACAAGAGGTGCCATAATTCAAGAAGGATTTCTAGAGGCAGGTCATATACTCCAGAAATATCTTCTAGTGAGTCATTTGAGTCTAAGGATTCCACTGAAGGATCAAGCTCTTCATCTCATAGGAAGGAGATGAACAGGTCTTCCAAGAACAACTCACATGAGGAATTTGGGAAGGCTAAACCTCCTACATTTGATGGTGATATAAAATATGGTCAAGAATCTGAGGCTTGGCTTCTTGGGATGACGAAGTATTTCCAACTCCAAGACTACTCTAGAAATATGAAAGCAAGAGTGGTTATCTTCAATTTGAATGGGAGAGCATCTATATGGTGGGGTCACCTTAGGCAAGTGAAGAATATCAATGAAAGGAAGATAGTGTGGAAGTGATTCAAGAAATAATTCAAGCAAAAGTACCTCTCTTATAGGTACCGTGATGGAAAAATTAAAGAATTCCATGAGTTGAAGTTTGGACAAATGACTATGGAGGAATATGCAAATAATTTTTTGAAAGTTGCTGAGATATGTCAAGTATAGCAGAGATGAGAAAGTCAAAATTCAACGTTTTCTGAGTGGGCCTCCTCAATCCTACAAAGATAGAATTGAGTTTTATGAGCATCAAACTCTAGATGGGACCATATGAAAGGAAAATTATTGTTATGATCAAGCCAAAATCAAGCCAGATTTCCATAAGGCATGGAAGGACAAGGAAAATGTAAATTTTGAGCAAAGGAAGAAGGGGTTCAAGCCTCCTCATTTTAGAAATCATTCAATTCATCCACCACAAGGTGTGACAAATCCAACTAACATGATGGGAGACAAGACAAGAGAGCCACTTCAATGTTGGGGATGTGGAGAGGACCATTTGCTTAGAAATTGTCCACATTGGACTGGGAGTGCCAAGCAAGTTCACAACATTGAAGAGGCTGAAAATGTGGGTCAAGTGGCAAGGACTATCCCTAGGATTTATGCTACACTATAGGACCACTAAGTTCATTATGAATCAACTTAGGTTTAGGTTGAAGGTAAGATTGCTAAAAAATCTATTTCTATTTTGATTGACCCTCGATCTACTCACCGTTATATTAGTCCTAAACTTGTTGAGATTTGTGCTTTTAAGAAAACCAAGCATACAAAATTATGGTTGGTCCAACTAGCCAAATGAACCAAGAGGAAAGTTAGTGAAATGGTGGAGAAATGTCCATTAGAAATGGCTGGACTGTCCACTTCTGCAAATCTGAATATTTTACCACTTGGTTCAAATGAAATTCTCATCAAAATGGACTGGTTGGAAGCACATAGAGTTAAAATTGATTGCTACAACAAGAGTTTTGAGTGCATTAATGATGAAGGAAACCAAAGTGTTGTGAAAGGAATTCCAAATAAAATTTATTTTAGGCGTATTTCATCCATACAGCTGAAGAATTTTTGTAGGAAATGTTGTTAATTGTATGCAGCCCATATATTGGACAAATCAGAGAATTAAATTCCAAAATTGGAGGACTATCATGTGCTACAAGAATTCAAGGATGTGTTTCCCGAGGAAGTGCGAGGACTACCTCCCAATAGGGACATTGATTTCACAATTGATGTTGTGCCAGGAGCTGCACCAGTGTCTAAGAAACCTTACAGAATGAACACGCCATAATTATTAGAGTTGAAAATGCAATTGCAAGAATTATTAGAAAAGAAATACATAAGTCCAAGTGTGTCTCCATGGGGATAAACTATACTATTTGTGAAAAATTAAGATGTACACTCAAGTTACGTATTAATTATAGGCAGTTGAATAAAGTGACAATGGAGAACAAGTACCCATTGCCTCAAATTGATGATCTTTTTTATCAAATGGGAGGGGAAAAATATTTTCAAAGATAGACTTGAGGTCTGGTTACCCTCAAGTAAGGATTAAGTAAGAAGATATTATCAAGACATCCTTTAGAACAAGGTATGGACACCATGAATTTGTAGTGGTGCCATTTGGTCTCTCTAATGCACCAACTACCTTTATATGTCTCATGAATATCCTTTTCCACAAGTATTTGGACAAGTTTGTTCTTGTTTTTCTAGATGACATTCTTATTTACTCTAATAATGAAGAAGAGCATGAAGATCATTTGATAATGGATTTGCAATTGCTAAGGGAACATAAATTGTATGCAAAGATAAGCAAATGTGATTTTATAAAACAAAAATTCATTATTTGGATCACATTATTTCAGAAGAAGGAATATCGGTGGATCTAGAAAAGATTGAAGACATTATGAATTGGCCAACTCCAAAGAATGTGACAGATGTGAGATATTTTATGGGTCTTTATGGTTACTATAGAATATTTATTGAAGGATTCTCCAAGGTTACACACCCAATCACTTCTTTGCAAAAGAATGGAACAAAATTTGAATGGACCCATAAATGTGAAGAAAGCTTCTAGTTGTTGAAAAAGCTTCTCACAAGTGCTCCAATTCAGAAAATTGCATACCAGGAAAAAGAATTTGTGGTGTGTACATATGCATGTAAATAAGGACTAGGAGGAGTTCTTATGCAATAAAATCATGTGGTGTGTTATGAGTCTAGGAAATTGAAGGAGCATGAGAAGAATTATTCCACACATGATATGGAACTCACATCCATAGTTCATTCTTTAAAAATGTGGAGACATTATTTAATGGGCAAAAAATTTGAATTGAGGACAGACCATTGTGGTATGAAATATTTATTTGAGCAGCCAACATTAAATGTCAGGCAAGCTAGATTGCTGGAATTTTTATGTGAATTTTATTTTGAGATAAAACACATAAAATGAAAGGAAAATAAAGTGGCTAATGAAATAAGTATAAAGGTGCATGAAATGCATGTGGAAGCCATCACAACTTGCCAATCAGATTTGAGACAGGGGGTTGTTAATTACCTTGCTGAAGATGAATTATATGTGCAAATAAAATATAAATTGCAGCGGCATAATTTAGAAAAGAGGTATGAAGAGTATCACTTGGAAGAGGATGGACTTCTTATTTATAAAACATAATTTATATTCCAAATATGGCACACTTTAGGAGAATTGTTATGGATGAAATCCATAAAATGCCATATTCTGCTCACCTGGGATATCAAAAAACAATTGCTACAGCCAAGAAGCAATATTTTTTGCCAGGGATGAAAAAGGATATTGCTGAGTATATATCTAAATGCATGAAATGTTAGCAAGTGAAAGTTGAGCATCAACACCTAGCATGCTTGTTGCATCCTTTGCCAATTCCAGAATGGAAATGGGAAGTAATTCCCATGGATTTTATTACAGGTTTTCCAATGACTATAAAACAACAAGATTCAAGCATGGTTGTGGTGGATAAATTGTCAAAATCAACACATTTTATACTAGTTAAATCCACCTATAAAGAATATGCCATTGCAAATATTTTTATGAAATAAATTTTCAGATTGCATGGATTATCTAAGGCAATAATTTCAGACAAAGATACCAAATTTACTTCAAATTTTTGGAAAAGTCTTTTTTGCATATTTGGGAACACGATTGAATTTTAGCATTGCCTACCTCCCACAAACAGATGGACAAACTAAAAAGGTAAATCAGATTCTTGAAGACATGCTTCGCATGTATGTGATGGAAAAACCATCCAAGTGGGAAGATTATCTACACTTTCTAGAGTTTGCATATAAAAATGGGTAGCAAGCTTCATTGGGCATGAGTCCATTTGAAGTTTTATATGGCATAAAGTACAGGATACCAATGACATGGGATAATCTAGTGAATATAATTGTAATTGGGCCATAATTTCTTAAGGAAATGGAACAAGAGGTTGCAAAAATTATGCAGAATTCAAAGGAAGTCCAAGATATGCAAAAAATCTATGCAGATAAGAATAGAATGCATAGATAATTCAATGTTGGGGATCATGTTTACCTTAGAGTGAGGCCAAGGAAGAGTTCCTTTAATATTGGAAGTTGTGCCAAGCTCTCACCAAGATATTGGGGGCCATTTGAAGTGCTTGAAAGAATGGGGCCATTTTCATATAGAATTGCATTTCATGCTAACACTAGAGCTCATAATATTTTTCATGTTTCTTTGCTTAAGAAATATGTACATGATCCTAACCATGTGATTGATTGGGATGTGATTTAGGTTGAACCCGAGGGAGAGTTCAAAAACGATCTACTATGCATCCTAGAAAGGAAGGTAACATTGCTCTGAAACCGAGCCATCGGACAGGTAAAGGTGTAATGGAAGCACTTCGGTCCCAATGAGGATATGTGGGAGTTGGAGGATTCCATGAAAGAGACATACCCATTTTTGTTTTGATTTTGAGAAAACACCAAGGACGGTGTTATTCCAAGGGGAAGGGGATTGTAATACTCCTAGTTTTGACTTGGAATGTATTTAATCAAAATTATGTAAATGGTTTAAATATTCTAGTATGGATTCCTAGTGTAGAGCTCAAGGCCAATCCCCGACTAGAGAATGACTATGCATGTATGATGTATATGGTTTTATTTGGACCATATGGTTGGCTTATTATGCCAATTCAAAATGTATGTAAATATTATGTTGGAAATTAATAAAATGGTCCAAGATGGCTATGTAAAGAGCACTAGAGGTGCTATGATTCCACTGGAGGGGAATAGGAAGGGGTCTTATGAGAAAACCAAATCCTATGTTGCCATGTGTCAACCTTATAAATCATCCAAAATCTGCCATTTGCCTTAAATAAGACAATTACCTTATCTTGACTATTAAATCCAATCATTGAATGGATATGTGAGGTTGGCAGGAAAAGTAATTTCATGTAGTTTTTGAAGCATGGGGGTTGTCATAATTATGTCAGTTGTCACCAGTCTTATTTCTTCTATGGTCAGAAGCTATGTCAGTTGTATTTTCACCCTTACCTCATATATTTGGATTCAGCACTCTTGTGATCACTCTCTCATGCATGCTCCTACACTACGTAGATTTTCCATTGTTGTTCATGTCCATTACCAGACTGTGTTCAACCCAGAAATTCGAATTTGAAGACATAGCTGCATTTTTGGAAGGGAAATAGATGGATGTAGGTGAGCATGGAGGTTGGGTAAGCTAGCAACCTTTACCAATTTTTTTTTTTTTACTTTTGGATTCTTGAGAAGCCATGGATTAATGTTGCAGGAGGTTCCCCATTAGCATACAATAGGTTGGACTCTTACTTAACACACTAGTAAGCATTGTAAGGCTTGGATTTCCTGAGGGAACTATCGATTAGTGAAGGGAAATTCCTTCCTTGTGTTGTGTAGGGTAGTTGGAAGGAGTGCCATGGCTGTGATGTCTTAGTGAGACCCTTGCAGAACCTAACTGGATATTCTGGCTAAGCATAGAGATAAGAGTGGGTTTTCGGCTGAGAAAGAAAATCCTGTAGGTGTTCCTTTCTCCCTGGTGGCCTCATAGCCCAAATTGGGGGTGGCCTCTTATCAGAAAGAATATATGCTAGATAGAGTTCCTATGGCTAGGTGGAGAATCGCTCTTACAAATGTAGTTGCTTGGATATTCTTTGTTTAAGATAAGTATTGTTATGTCTTTGATGTGCAGTGCTTTTATTGGTATCCATGTGATAATTATGATTGTAAATTGCATGTTATGTGTGTGTAGATCAATTTTATTTCTGATGCGTATTTTCATTCTGCATCTATACACATGTTTTTTATTGTTATGAATTCGTGACCATGGTTATGTGGTGAAATTTCAAGGCCCAGATTCAGTTAATGTCCCCTCCTACTGGACGGAATGAGGGATCAACAACTACATTCAATAATGCGTGGTTTGTGCTATTGCTAAAATTCCTAATCGACGATGGGGATTATACACACCTCTGCTAGTTCCTAGTCGACCATGGGAATCTATTTATATGGACTACTTGATGGGTTATCCTAATAGCAGACATCAGCATGACGCGATATTAGTAGTAGTCAACTGATTTTCCAAGATGGCCATTCGCATACCATGTAAGAAGACCACGACAGCACAACAGACCGCTCATCTCTTCTTTACACATGTTTGGAAACACTTTGGTTTACCCACAACCATTATTTCCGACTGAGATTCCATATTCGTTAGCATCTTTTGGAAGACCCTCTGGCAACTGCTAGACAAATGACTCTCATTGTCGACAACTTTCCATCCTCAGACCGACGGATAGAAGGAAGTTGTTAATCGCTTGGTCGTACAATTGCTTCGCATTACAACCACAACCATCGATGCACATGGGATGAAAGTCTTCCATACATCCAACGCAACTACAATCGTGCTCAACACATCTCTACAAGCAAGAGTCCATTTGAGATCTGATATAGATTTCACCCCTTAGCACCTATCGACTTGATCAGCTCCTCGACACAACTAAGCGACACCGAATACAACTAGCAAGAAGTTGATAAAGCAGAGTTCATAGATCAGATATGTGAAATCCAGAAGAAAGCACAGGAAATGTTGCACATAGGAAACGAGAAAGCTAAGGCCCGACACGATAAGCATCGTATTCCTCATTCATTCGAAATTGGGGATAAGGTCAGGTTACCTCTCAAGAAAGAGCGCTTCACAGGCCCATTCAAGAAGTTGAAACCTTTGTGATATGGTCCGTACAATATTCTTCGATAGATTGGAGAAAACGCTTTCCAACTCAACATTCCTGCATGCCTGGGTATGCATCCAGTTTTCAACGTGGATCTACTTCGACCATACCATGCATCCTTGTTGGAACATAATGACTTGGATACAACAGAACCCGAAGACAACCATCTAGATGTTCAGGAGCCTCTTCCTTACGACACCATAGTGGGACGACGAGTATGCCATATAAGGACGAACAAAATTCCCTTGTTTCAGGTTGCCAAAGATGGCCAGATCCCATATCAATGAAAGTGGTACTCCGTTACTGAGTTAACCAACAAGTTTCATCACATTCGCGAGCAAAAAATGGGGACCGTTGTTTCTTAAGGAAGGAGGTCTAATCCGGATGATAGTTGGAATTTGTGTCTAATTCTAACTTTCTACTGCGACAAGTCATCGACGTCGACACAACTCCAGCGAGTCTCGACTTCGACAGCATGTCTCTCTGTCTTCCAGTCGACTGTAACGGTTGAACTGTTGAAACCGTTCTAACTTCTTCTTTGTAACTGAACGTAACGGGCAGGCACCCAAGCGTCTCATAAATCTATATAAGCATGTATAATATTGTAACATACATCAATTTACCTGTTTGCATCTAATAGAGAAGAACAATTTGCATTCCTGCATATTGTCTGTGCATATTGTGTTTATCTGTGTAGTGTAATCCTATTTTTGTTCATTTTGTTTCTTAAGCGACTGCCATAACAGAGCCGACTCATTCAGTCGAATTGTTGTCCCCCTCATGCTTCATGTACACGAACCGGATCATAGGCATCCAAACATTCATTGTTACCTCATTTCCTCAATAAAAATATAAATTTTTATATTGCCCTAAATTACAAAACGATGTAAATGAAAATTCCAAAACTAAAAATTTTCAAAATTGTTATTTAGCATATGGAAATTCCTCCATACTATCAATCCCCTTATTGAATTTTGCATCCACCTAAGAAATAATGTATTTGAATCCCAACACCAACTTTTTCTCAACATTTTTTCCACATCTATTGCAAATTGGAAAAGAAAATCCATCCACCATTTAGCTAGGAGGAGGAACTATGGACTATGACCTAAGATTGCTTTCTAGACTTGACTCAACCAATTCCCTATTTTTTTCCCACACATTATTTTATCCCAAAAATTTCCAACCAATGCTTGTGAAGCCAACCCAATGGCATGATGGATTTTACATCATCCCCCAAAACCCAAGGGACTAGGTTCCCCTCCTTTGCAGACACAACGCTTACTTTGTTGCTAAGA
Organism: Larix kaempferi; assembly: GCA_027924585.1. Classification (NCBI taxonomy): domain Eukaryota; kingdom Viridiplantae; phylum Streptophyta; class Pinopsida; order Pinales; family Pinaceae; genus Larix; species Larix kaempferi. Next base: position 11,386,814 of record BSBM01000437.1, read on the forward strand.
TGAACTGCCACATCTTTTTTGACCTCCTTCACCACCAAGACAACCAATCGATGGATTTGAGTATTCATACCTAGCAACCAATAAGAGATTTACTTCATGGAACAAGCATAGATCAACCCTCACATTCAAAATCTTTCCCCTTCTTAATGATGCAGAGGACTTCACCACCAAATCTTCCTCATCATACACTAGATTTTGAGCAAGGAAAGGGCCACGAACATGAAATGAATTAGATACAAAGGATAATTTTCTGCAGGTAGAGGATGATGAATAACATCTTCTCCAATACCTAGGCTCTAGAAAGGTGTACATAAACTTATTTTAGGGACCCCATTGTCTCGATCCTTGAGTGTTTATTGAATTAGGAGCTCTCCGCTATTGATCATTAATAAATTTACATGTAGTTGATCCTCACCTTCCACTTTGGTTTACATGTAGTTGTTACTATAGTATATTGAGATGATATTTATGTTTGTAATGTACATTCGTTCTTGCACAAAGTTTTTTCATTTTTCATTTTTGAGATATGTCATTATAGCACATGTTAATGTTTCTAATGATTTGTTTTTTTATTTTTTGATTGCAGTGACCACCATGGATGCACATTTAGACATCCAAAGAGAAATTGAGAGGCTCAAAGACATTCGAGCCTCAATAGAAATTGTTGATGATAGGCATCCTATGCTTGAATCCAATCTGGATGCAATGATAGATACCTTTAGTAGGTCAAATGGTGCAATACAAGATATTGCTACATACAGAGAGAGAAAGAGGAAATAATTTGTTGATGGAATTAGCTACAAGTAAGTTAAGAAGTTGAATATAATGAAACAACATATCTTTGACCTTTTTAGAGATCCACGGACGGGTGAAATCCTGAATGTAAAGAAAAGGCATATTTCTATCGAGTGTTGTACATATCAACCATTCATAGATAATTGTATGGATCGATGGTACATGGTATTTGATGTACCACCACATAACCACAGGGAAATGCCTCTATATTTTCTTAGAAAGATGTATGCAGAATTTGTTTTGGGGAAGCATGTTAATTATTTTGATATCTTGGAGTACCAGGGCGTTGGGATGGGGATGCCTCAACAACTTACCAATGTGAGGCACATAGATCCCAATCTCCCAGTAGCTCCACCTCACGGGAAGCTACCCAGGCCAGATGTGTCTCCTGCACATTAGTTGGCCCCAGATTTGTAGGAGTCATTCCTACTGTTGGCACAGGTCGTTGTTCGCCATAGCACATATATTCAAGGTATGTAACAGAAAGGGCCATCAAAGCCACCATATATGGGTGGAGTAGAGTCAGCACCTCCCGATGGGGTAGATCCACCACCTCCCGATGGGGTAGAGCCACCACCTTCTAGTGGTCAAGGAGAATCTAGTAGTGGCACTAGATCTACACATCATGAGCACAGCCGAGAGCCCCACCCATGCACAGTATGCGTCCATCCTTGCTTTGGTCCTGTCTAGACAAATGATAGCTTTATTGGGTATTTTACACAGGTAAGTAAATGGTTAAAAATTTAGTGTCATTTGTAAATTATTTTTCCTTACTATGCACATATATAGATTTCTAATATTTTTAATGATTTTAAAACTTTTAGTTGCTACAGGAAGGGGGCAAGGGAAAAGACTTTTCCACTGATGATGCAGAGAATAGTCCAAAGGCTCATGCACCAGAACCGTCTGATGTACAAGATGTTGTCATACATTCAGTGTCAACAACTCACACTAAGGTAACTATTTCAACATGTCATTATTTTAATACATGTTAGTTTGTTATCACATGTTACTTAATTAATCCTACACGATCTAATATTTACAATTTTCTAAATTGTAGGTTGTAGATCCCCCTTAGAGGGAAATGATTTAATCTAGTGAGCTCCCCCCTGGTGGGAATACAAGCGCTAGCATGCCCATAGAGACACAATGGGTGGAAGAATGTTTCTTAGAATTGATTGAAGTATACAGTACATCGATATGTATTTCATCATTGTCATTTTGTTAATACATGTTATTTCATTGACCAATCCATTTCTAACTACGTCAGTAATTAGTGATTGTAGCCACCAAATTTTATATTTAGGAAATAGTCAGCAATTTCCTCTCCTCGTAGTCCAAATGTGCAAAATGGACGTGGATGTCCTCTATATAAGACACATGAGAGATCCATCTACCCCTCACCTAACAAGGGTCATTGATGCTATAGTTAGTGCCGCATTTGTAATAGAGGAAAGTCATACAGAGGTAACTATATTGTAACCATGTTACTATATTGTTTATTCATGCATGTCTAACTATTTCCCCATTTGGTGATTGTAGCCATTAGTGGCAATAGTTCCCGGCCCCTCCGCTCAATCCATTGTTGTGACCGGGTCTCCTCTTGTGGTGAGATGTTAATTAATGACCAAGTCTTTTTATTCAATTTATGTAAACATGTTGATCAATGTTGAACTGTTGAATTAATTGAGATATGATCTTTTATTTGTAGAGCACAACTATAGAGAGGCCTTCCATGAGCACACCACATGCATCTATACCCCATGAGGATTTGGTGAGTGTTTGTCATAAATAATTTGGCCATAAGTTAATTTTTTAAGTTTGTTAATGGTAGGGTATTACTGCAGTTATTTGATACAAATAATGATCTTTTTTTTGTAGACTCTTGAGATACAGAGCGATCCTAGGGAGATGGTTTATGGAGGCTAGTCGGGGAAAAACAAGCGAAAGATTGATTTTTGATGTCTCATAGTCCTGGGTATATGTATTTTGACATACATGTACATTGTTGTACTTAGGGATACATGTACATTGACATGCCATTTAAGGGTCGACTACTTTGCCATATTTTGTATTACAAACGTTTGGCTATCAATGCATGATGCAATATATTGCATATTTTCTCTTGAGTTTCCACTTGTTCTTGTGATGATTTATCTCTTCCACAAATTGATAAATTATGCTATTGAAATTTATATAATTACATTTTAAGCAATATTTATTCTCTTACATTTATTGCATTGATCAAGTAACATCTCACCATTGTGTTATCAAAAAATTATCTTAATGGAACAAACTAATAATATCTTTCAACAGTTCAATGAATTCAGCACATGCATGCTAATTTGATATCTAATTTAAAATTGTAGTTTTTTTCAATTCCAAGGGTTCATACACATTGATCAGGATTATGGTTGCAAGGAAAATATGTTGCAAGGAAAAAACAAAAGTTAACAAAATAAGTCAAAATATGTTTGAATAACCTATGTCATGTAAAACATGCTACGCATATCATCAATGTAATCCTATGACATTTTCACAAACTAAGAGGAAGTCTAATAGACGCTGCACATTTCATCAATGCTACCGTATTTCATCAAACCATACGTACATGAGAGTCTATGAAGTTCGGTTGAAGTGTTCCTACTCTAGCATGCTAAAAACAATGGCAAAGTATCAAGTGACATGGAAAGGAATGCATGAACTAAAGTGTAATAAAATTCATTGGGAATTCATGTACATATGGTCAAATATATGTAACAAATATACCCTATTTTGTAAGACCCTAATTTTTTCCAATATGCTAACCAATAGCTGGTCATGAATTCACTCTCATAAAATCGTTGAAGATATAAACCCTATCCTTACTAAACCCTAGTATGTAAGACCCTGGTTTGTGCTTTACCTCTTTCATATGTCCATTTTCCACTTGTCATAATGCAAAAGTAATCATACATAATCCATGGAAAATGGAATACCTGATTATTTTAATGATCTTCCTTGATAATGTTGTTTTGATGAAGGAAAATAAGATGTTCATGGTCCTATGTTTGTCAAAATGATGGATTATCCTCATATGAAAATGCATTTAAAATTGAATGTACTTGATTGATACAAATGATGATGTAATGGTTCTTCAATGTGATTTGGCAAGTATTTCCCCATAAATTGATGGAAAAGGTTCATGGTGAAATTGATCTAACAAAGCTAGCAAGGATCATAGGGATATCATTGATGAAACATCGCCTCCATTTTTTATTTGGAACTTTGAATTCTTAAAAATGACATTAATTACTCAAAATGCAAATATAATGGAACACTAAGGAGATGTTAAATGACGTGGCACACTAAGGAAATAGAAATCTAATAAGAGTGCAGTTGGATACCTACCGGGGACATAGAATTCCAACCGTGCAACAAACGGGGTTCCGGGAAGTCCTCCAAGTGTGTCTAGGAAGGTTCCAACTGGGAGCACTATCCATAAGTTCCCTGTCAATGATTTTGCAAAGTTGATCCCCATGTGCAAAAATTGCATAGTCCCTTACTGAGAAAAACCCTAGTTTCCAAAATGGACCTAAAATATGACACCTGGGCTATAGGACCAAAGTAGAGGGGCACCCCTAGCACTATCCTGATGTCCTGAATCCAACAAAGTTCACGGTTTGTCGATACAAGCCATGGTCATCATTCTATGGCTTGTTCTAACTCACATCCCAAAGGCCTTCAGGGACACCTGTTGGATTCCTACCGTGCGCATAGAATTCCAACCATGCAACAAAACTAGGTTCTGGGAAGTCCCGCAAGTGTGTCTAGGAAGGTTCTAGATGGGAACGCTATCCATAAGTCCCTGGTCGATGATTTTTCAAAGTTGACCCCTATGTGCAAAAATTGCACAGTCCCTTACTGAGCAAAACCCTAGTTTCCAAAATGGGCCTAAAAGATGACACATGGGCCATGGTATTGGAGGAGAAGGGCACCCCTAGCACTATACTGATGTTTAGAATCCAACGGAGTCGACGGTTTGTCGACTTGAGCCACGACCATCATTCTATGGCTCGTTCCAACTCACATCCCAAAGGCCTTCATGGACAGCTGTTGGATACCTACCGGGGGCATAGAATTCCAACCGTGCAACAAAACCGGGTTTCGGGAAGTCCTACAAGTGTGTCTAGGAAGGTTCCAGCTGGGAACGCTATCCATTACTCCCCGGTGGATGATTTTGAAAATTTGAACCCTATGTGCAAAAATTGCACAGTCTCTTACTTAGCAAAACCCTAGTTTCCAAAATGGATCTAAACGATAACACATGGGCCATGGGACCGGAGGAGAGGGGAACCTGTATCACTATCCCGATGTCCTGAATCCAACAAAGTTGACATTTTGTAGATCTGAGCCACGATCATCAGTCTATGGCTCATTCCAACTCGCATCCCAAAGGCCTTCAGGGACACCTGTTGGATACCTACCAAGGGCATAGAATTCCAACCATGCAACAAAACCGGGTTTCGGGAAGTCCTACAAGTGTGTCTAGGAATTTTCCAGCTGGGAACGCTATCCGTAATTCCCTGATCGATGATTTTTCAAAGTTGACCCCCATGTGCAAAACTGCACAGTCCCTTACTGAGCAAAACCCTAGTTTCCAAAATCGACCTAAAAGTTGACACCTGATCCATGGGACCGGAGGCGAGGAGCACCTTTAGCACTATCCCGATGTCCTGAATCCAATGGATTCGATGGTTTTTCGATCTAAGCCACGGTCGTCATTCTATGTCTCGTTCCAACTCGCATCCCAAAGGCCTTCAAGGACACCAGTTGGATACCTACCAGGGGCATAAAATTTTAACCGTGCAACAAAAATGGGTTTCAGGAAGTCCTGCAAGTGTGTCTAGGAAGGTTCAAGCTGGGAATGCTAGCCATAATTACTTGGGTGATAATTTTTCAAATTTGACCCCCATGTGCAAAAATTGGAGAGTCCCTTACTGAGCAAAACCCTAGTTTCCAAAATGGACCTAAAAAATTACACCTGGGCCATGGGATCGGATGAGAGGGGAACCCCTAGCACTATCCCAATGTCCTGAATCCAATGGAGTCGACAGTTTTTCGATTCGAGCAAATAATACCATTCCATGGCCCATTTAAACTCACACCCGAAAGGCTTTCAGGGACACCTACAGATGGCTATACAGGAGAAAATCCAACAAAATAATAATGAGCATGGGGATAGTGATAATGAGCATGGAGATGGTGTTGGTGATAGTGAGAATGAAAATGAGCATACGAATGCAGATATTATGGTTTACTTAGATGGGTGAAAAAAAAAAAAACAAATCCATGACCAAACTTGTACAATTTATCAAGTTGTACCAAGTGTATGCAATTTATCAATCTATCAAGCTATCAATGTCTGGATAGGATTTCTAGGCCCGTTTAAACTCCATAGAAAATGTGTTCGACCTCTATGATTGAATGGGGAGGATGGCCCTACTGAAATAGATGTATTGCAACTAATGACATGTCCTTTCAATGCACAATTTTCATTTTGTGCCTCCAATTTCATTTAGGTCAAGTGTCTCAAGGAGAGATGGAAAATTCATCATTGGGCATAATAACCAAACCAAGCAACAAAATTGAATGTTTTAAATTTTGGAAAGTGTGTTTGGGAGAGACCAACATGAGCGCATTGTCCAGAAACTCTCATGCAAACTTTTTATGAATTTGACCTGTTAATGCAAAATATTCTTTGCCTCTTAATGAGAAAAACCCTCGTTGGATACAGGTTCCAATAAGATGTTTTTTACTCCACATATGGGTACTCATGCCTTGGTCATGATCATGGAAGGAAAACAATAGACTTAGGTCCTTGACCATGCTTAGAGGAGGGAAACAACAACCTTAGGCCCTAAATATAAATTCTTAGGCTCAACCTTCATGAATGTGTCATTGGACCTCCACATAGGACAATGAATGCATTGTGGGGCCTTAGTCATCATCAAATGATGAAACAAGTGATTTATGATCATATTAAATTTTCTAAAGGTTAAGTGCATTCACAAAGTCCTTTAACTAGAAAATGAGAACTTTATAGGGGGTATTTAACATCTAACTAGGATACAAGTTCCATTAGTAGTTTTTTTGCACTATAAATAAGTGTTGAGGAATATGTTGAGTATAATTGTCATTGATGCCAAAAGTATTCATTAATGACAAAGGATATGATTATATGGAATATATGATGATGTGGCATGTGTGATGAGTGTGAAAATCCATCTGATGGTGTTATAGTACCTTCATGGTATTATTATTACAATTTGACATCATTATATGAAGGTTTGACAGTTTGGTGAAACTCTGGAAATTGACTAAGTATTGGAAAATTAGCCTAAGTTGCTCTAGGAAAATGCCCGCCATATCTCATAGGTTAATGATAAAAATTATCTACGAGTGTCAGGCTGTAGTGTGTTGAATTTTGGATCTAACCATGGTCTCAATTTTCTTTAAGAGTGTTTGAGTAGAAAGATACAGGTCTGCCAAAACTAGGGTTCAAGCTGTTTTACTGGTTGGGAAACTAATTCAATAAAATACCTGCCCAGGTCAAAGGATGATGAATATGAAGGTGAAACCAATTGTGATGAGCTCAATAAAATGGATACTATTGTCTAGTATCATAGTTTCAGTGTTTTGGTGAAATAAAAATCCACCTTGAAAATTGAAGGATTTGGCCAAGTATAAACTCTTCTAGTAAAACTATCTAAGTAGCCTCAGGAAAATACCCACCACCTTCTGTATTTGATTGATTAATTAATTCTGAGGATATAGGAATGTATATTGTTGTTTTTGGCATCCAACCATATGACAAAACAATCATTGAGGGTGAAGATATTGGCTTGCCAAAAATGCCCTCTGGCATGATTTACACTATCCTAGTAAAATGCCCGCCAAGGAGAGAGGATGAGGTTGCAGAGGACGGAATTGATATGGATGGAATTTGCATGATGTCCCCCATGTTCTGGATGCTTCATATTTCCAATATGGGTGAAAATAAAAATCACCTCATGTTGACTTAGGGTTTGATAAAATTGTCTAAATGTTAAATCAGGGGTTTAAGAGGCCATTTGCAAATGCACGCTAGATTCTCTCTTTGTGTCAATAAATTCAACAAATGATATGGATATTTTCTTTGTTGAATTTTGCATCCATTCATGTTCTCAGCTTTTCCTCTGGTGGTCACATGTGTGAGAAATGGACCTGCCAAGTTAAAGAAAAATCATGTCTACACAGTGTATGGATATGCTTGCAAGGGGCTTTAAATATGTCCGCACAAGGCATATATTAATACATGCCCGCACAAGGCATTAATATATGCCCGCGCAGGGGTTTATTTCTGCCCGCAAAATCATAGCATACATGTACACTACATACCTATAACATAGTACACAATAAAACATGCAAACCACATACCAGATTACCTACCTATGGTCATTCGAGTAGATCATCAGGATCACCTCGAATACCAAGGGTTTCCTTTATCCTCTCGTGCTCGGAGTAAGGCAATAAGTATCGTTCGTTTGATGAGTTCTTACTTGGCATTGTTTGCAACTAGAGGTTTGTGCCAATAACTAAGTTTGTATAATGGTATACAATCTCACCTGGTGTATAATCTTCATATATATACCCTTTTCTATTTGCTGAGTGGGAAACATGGTTCAAATATTCTCCTTTTATAACCATCAACCCAATCGGAAAATCATTGGCCTCATAGTCCCATAATGGGATATTTAGGGTTTGCTTCCCCTCTAAGCAACATGCCAACGAATAATCAGTGCACCATGCATTGCGTCTCGGGGAAACCACTGTGTATATGTGCCCTGGAGAAAATATAGTGCCAATGTTTCAGTCAACTAATTAGACACAACTAGTTGTCTAAAATATAAAAAATATACACAACTAATGAGGGTCACTTTTGGCGCGTTAGATGCAATAGAAACCTGAAAAATCAGGCATCCCTCAACTTACTTGTTTTTTTTAGACACTTACACAAGATATCTTGTATTGAGTAAAAAAGATTAAATTGAGTCACATTTCCGAATATATAAGTTTTAAGTATTTAAAATTTACATAATATGTTAAATATCATATTTTTTAACAGTTACTTTTTGTTTTTTTGGCAAATGATAAGGTATGTGTTTTTGTGGGTGCAACCTTTGAGTGCCTAAATGATAGTTTCGGGCTACAAAAATTGGTAGACATGTATAGAACCCGTAGCACTAGTGCAACACTATTTTTCCAAAATTAAATGTTAATTTAAATTATTTTTTTTAATTATGTAAGTGATCAAACCTCGAGAACGGTACGTCAAATGTGGGTGCAGCCTTTGAAGGTCTTAATGCAGTTATTTCGACTTGGATTTTTTATAGCATGCAGATATAGGTGTCTACTAGTGCAGCATACAATGTTTTTTAAAAATGGTTGTAAAATGAAAAAGTTACAAAATAAACACTAACAACATGTTTCCATGTTTCTCTCTATAAACAACCAATTTAGCAACCTCGGCGTCATTCAAGGAGGAATATCTTCTACACTTAAATTATATGGCATTCCTTGCATAGATAATGGGCTGACGGAAATCATGCCTTCTCGTTGAAATCATGGAGATTTGATTGAATATTCATTACTCTTGTGACAATTGGAGGCGTTCATCTTCCACCTTTACTTAGCGTTTCTATAAGAGTGAATATTTGATCTCTTTTATAAACAATATGACGGTAAAATACCTGCACCAAAAACAAAATTTATTCAAACCATCATTTTAAAAGCACATCAAGACAAAATAAATCTCTTATAATTATAAGTATAGTCATATGCGATTATAGTTATATTTTAAAAAAAAAACTCTGATGTCTAGTCCTTATCCTAAGGTTATAAAGGGAAGTTTTATATCACATCTTCCTTCAGTAACTTGAACTGATATATATGTGTCAATGTACCATTTCACAACAACTCTAGTGAGGGAGTGTTTAATTAACCTAAGCCTAATAGAATCTTTAGTTATGTTATTGGATGAACACAACGCTGCAATGTTTTGTTGAGGTGATGTAGGATAGGTCTTCGAATCTCAATGTCATCTTGTAATTTTATAATCCGTAATCTAAAGTTAACATGATCATGGCTTTGAAATATATAAGCATCCTTTGTTTTGAGGAAATACAACCTGTCAAAGTACAAATAAAAGTCAATCTATAACCAGAATTACTAAATTTTATTTAAAGCATGAACAAAAGATATTATCGAATAATATGAAGAAAAAGCCCATATAAAGTTAATCAATGATCAAACTATATCATATTTAGTTCAAGTGAGAATTGGATTCAACTCTTTTTATTAAAATAATACACAAGTCACTATTTAATCTTTGCAAATTAAAAATACCAACAAAATCTTACAATCCGTGAGCCATTTGGGTCTATGATCTTATAGGTAAATAATAATAAAATTTGGACACAAATTTTAATAAATAGGATTTTAATGTCATCACAAAATTATAAGATAATTGTTTATTTTAAGTAAAAGAACTTATTAAAAGAAATATGTCATTCTGTATTTTTAAAATTCTTTTATTAAAATAAAGAATTTTTTTTCATAATCATATTAATGTAATTCAACATGGAAAAGAAAATTTTATTAATGTTTTCCTCAATTAAAAGTAATAAGCAAATTTGTATCCAAAGAAAAAGAGAATGCCAAAATCAAAGCTTCTTAAAAATTGATGATTTGTTCAATTAGAAGTGTAGCAGCCAATTAGAAGTGTAGCAGCCTGTCTTGAATGGTTTAAAAGATGTGATCTAAATTATCTATCAGTAAGCCCAAACTGAAATTATTTCAGTTCATCAAGAATTATAAAGCAAGGGAAATCAAACTGAATTTTAATTAAAAGTTTAGGCTCGCTAAATTTGATAGATCATCCAAAATCAAAATACACTCTTTCAAGATGTGAATATAAATTTAAAGTTGAATGTTCAATTAGTTCATTCAATCATTAATAAAGATAATCAAATTTTGTGAGATTGGCAAAACACCAAATTGATCTGATTTTGCAAATTGGAGTGTGGAGTCACCTTAGGTAAGATCAACTAAGAGCATGCAATCATCAATTATCAACCAAGAAGTCAATAGACTAAATTGGCTGAAATGAATCATATCACCAAGTCCTTGTCTCATAAATGCCAAGCCAAAGAGCGAGTAGCAAAAAAAAGCGATAGATTAATCCAAAGGAAGCAATCAAATCACATGTCAAATCAAGCAATGTGAAATGAAAGAAAACCAAAAGCTAAGTATTTACAAAATTTACATGGGGTTGCCCTTGATTTTGGAAAATCAAGGGGAAGTTGTTGGGGGGCCAACAGAGCCTTAGGGTCCCAAAGGTATCACCAATGGAATATACTCTTCTAACTCGAATTGCACCTTTGAAACTAAAACAACTATGCAATACAAACTCTCTAACCTCACCATCCACCAACTCTAGATCAAACATGAGGGAATGTCCCAGCCAACTATGTTTCCTTCCTATTGCCATCAAACCAATCCACCCACCAATTTCTAGGCCACCCAAATACTCGTGAAGAGAATAGATCCCCCAACATAAAACATAGACGGTGAAGAGATGATGATGTCTCATAATCTAAACCTACCACACACTTTGCCTAAATGTTATGCCAACATAACCCAATGCCTAAAGAGAACTTGCCAAGGTGCTAGACCCTCACTACACAAAAACATCCATTTGGAAACCAAAATATTGCCCTATGCTACCACATCAATCAAGCCTAAACCTTGCTCATCCTTGGGGAGCATGCAAACATCCCATGCAACTAAGGTCATATCTCTACCTCCAATATTTCAACTAAAGATAGGATCTCAAAATATACCCATGTCATGTGAAACAAGCCCTATGAAACCAATAAGACACATAATACATATATGCCAGGTCTCAAGAATGCATCAAGGAGATCTTTATGATGCCTTACATATTTAAAATGGACACCAATGGTGAATTACAAAAGATTATGAAAGTCTATTGGTTTAATGGGAAAACATTAAGGAAATAAGGAACCAAGAAATTACTTGAACTCAATATCATATGCACCTCAATATTGTGTGTTTATAAACCATAGTTTGAGATTAGCATGCCAATGTAGCATAAATAGGTGTTTGAATGAACTCTAGCTTTAAATTAACATGTGAATATAACATAAATAAATGTGACTAAGAAAACATACAATAGATATAGATGAATAATAGATATAGATGAAAAACAAGAGGAATAAACCAAATTTTAGTGACATGCAGTGGGTTTGAAAAATGTGAGTGATAACTCCAACATGATCCAGAATAGATACACATACGCTTTTGTGAAATCTACGCAATTCTAACTGTGAACTTTACATATACCTCGCAATTCTAACTGTGAACTTTACATATACCTCGCAATTCTCCTACTTCTATCAATATTTTTGAAATTCAGATGGTTAAATGGGAAGACATTTTGTCACTTAAATGAGGAATTAAGGTGCCAAGGGTCCTTTGCAACTTCACATTCTTTGCATCTATGAGAAGAGGAATGAGGAGGATGAGCGGGAGGAATTGACAAGACATAATTATTTTCGTTGTTTGAAGCAGTTTCTTCAAGATTCTTTAGAGGATGGGCTAAGCTTTCATTAACATTTTGGTGATAATTATTTCTTTGGAAGAGGATAACAGTTCGAATAGGCTGTCTGGGTTGTGGATTTCAGGCTTTAAACTTGCATCAGGTAATTCTTTAGATAAAAATCCATGGAGTTGTGTAAACATACAATGATTTTGTTCAGATGACAAAATATTCCAGGCCCTTTCGTTCGTTCCTCAACAACGTGAGAAGACCTCCATATGACACCTTTCTTGTCCCTCTATGGCCCCACCGCTCTCACCGTCGTCCACATTAAGGACATTAATGTAGGCTGGTGAAGGTGATTTTTTGCTAGTGAAATCGAACGGAGCCAAGCCCACCATCGAACACGACTCTCCCCTACACCCTGCAACCGTCTGGCTAGACACCTATAAGCATTTTTTATTCTTTGTCCACACCCACAGCGAGGCTTCAGCAACTAAACTAGTCATCATTATAGAGCAGACAGAGAGGCATTAGTAGAGGGCAATATAAAATTCATTGGAATTTCCATTCATCTTTAATTGCATCATTATATCATCGAAGGTAATTGATTATTCCAAACTTTCTCTATTAGGCATGACTGACTAAGCTGCACCTTCTCTGTCAGGTGTGATTGACAGAAATTTCTCAATCCTATACCTATTTAACAATAACTGCATTCATCCACTTCATTCAAAAGAACCACGCTAGATCTCTGTTTATTTTCACATTTTAACTTTTCGTGATCAACTATCCATGGTACTCATGGTCTCAATCTATCACTTTGTAAACCTTATATGATCTAGCATACTAGGTGATGACCTGGTAACAATTCATTGTCTATATGCAAGAAAAATTCGAATCGTTCCTGATAAGCTCACTGGTTGTACAATTGGAAGAGTATCTTGAAGCATTTAATCAATTTTTAGAAACCATACAATAAATATTTCAATTGCATTGAGCATTGATGCTTCTTGGACTAAATTAACTATAGAGAGGCGCAACAACTCTTATATTAGTCTTCAGTGGATTGCTCCTCCAACTTGTCGATAAGGTCGAGCACTAATAGGAATATTGAACAGTTCCCCTGAATCATCTTTCATCCTGTATGTGTGCTTCAGGAAGTACCTTAGCCACATTCCACCTTTAAAATAGAAAATTTGAATTCTTCTACTTGTGTAGTTATGATGGATGAAGCCCCAATAGGTATGTGGCACATACAAGATATCAAATGTGCTTATAAATTTAAGTAGCATACAGGATCATACATGCCTGAGGTTATTCTCATTTCACTGTAAATAATGCTAAAGTATCTTTGCATCGATATTTGAATCTACAAATAAGTAGTCACCAATCTTATAAAACTTTTTTAGCTTGAAAAAATTTCAAACTCACAAGAAGTTGGTTTAAGGGAGAACTATTCAACCATTTGAAGCTAATGAGGTACTATATTTTTTCCCAAAGAAATATTCATTTATCCCTTGGCACTGCTAAGTTTGAAGTGTAAGAACATAACTAATAGTAACCATCCAACCATGAGGTCCAAACAACATAATCCAATCTGTAAACGTGACACCTATTATAGCTCACTTGCTTCACCAACATGGATACCCTGTGGAATTAAATTCTTGTATGTATTTCTTCCTTTTACAGAGATCTCTATCTTCTAAATCTCTCAAAGTTCTATATTCTCAGTGTAGCCTACTCTCAACAACCAGCGAAAAGTGCCAATAATAACCAGGACTCTACAAATATTGTCACTAAAACTATGAATTCAGTGCAACTCCTTTTGCACAGTGATATCCAACCGAACCTGATATATGAAGAGGATCGACACAAAGATATCATCATGGTTCTGCGAGTGGATTCCGTTATGATTACAATGCTCTATTTCCAGTACAATGCTAAAACAAGAGGAAGCTATTATAAATAGATTTTGAACCCAATACCAATATTTTCATCAATTAACTGAAGAAGCACTTATTATCAGTTGTTCAATTAGCTGACAAGATCGCAATGTGCACTCACTTCCCCACAACAATTCCTGTGTCCACGGTTTCATTAATAGAGTAACAAGACAGGCCTATAAGAACATTGGTTTCTTCCCTCCAAGGTTGCTTGTACCAAAAGTTTTAAGCCAACACTTTATTACAATCCTCCTACAATAAATGGAATGCTCCCCCTTCGGTTTTGTAAAGAGAAGAATGCTCTACTATGGCTTATAAAGTGAATGCTTTATTGTTACTTATTTTACCAACATTCAAATAATATAAATTATTCCAGTAATGACATATTGTTGATTTTTAATTATTTTCAGATATTGATTATTACTACCTTATGATATAACATATATCATAGAATAACCATATACTGAAAATATCAACCACGTATGCAATATGATCGAATAAATATAAGTAAGCACAAGAGACATACGATTTGTCTTGAGATCTGAATTGCATCCTTCTCATCACTTCGTTGTAGTAGAGAGATGGATGAATTAATCACTTAGTGTTATAATTTGGTATAGTAATGAATTGACCATTAACAATATATAGGTATTCAAGGTACAACTTTTATGTAAATTCACGCCTTTACATGATTTTACCTTTTCAGTAAATGAATACATTATTAATAATATTATGAGCTTATAGGAATACCTCCTGGATATACATAAACATCAACACTCCCTCTTAGCTAGGGAGGTATTCTCATCCACTTGAATGACAAGTCCATGTCATCATATATGGAACACTCCCTTTAAGGAGTAGAACAAGGCATGTCTATAGATCTCCAAGGCATGATATTCAACATTGGATTTATTCTTGTCTTCAAAATATAAGAGAAGTTTTGTCCATTTTGATAAAGTCCTAACCAGAATAACTGTCCCCCATGGACCCAAATCATCTTTTCAAAGAAGATATCTTAATCAATTTGATCAGTTTGGTCATCCTATACCACATAGGATTTACTTCCTCATGCACTTTTTCAGTCTTAAAACCGAAAGGAGGTTGCACTCCTCAGGAAGACTCTTCTTCTAATTTACCAGTCATTACAACTAGAAGGCGCTGATGGTTGCATCTATTCCACCGCTCTGGGCCCAAGATCCACACAGGATCACTCTCCATGGAGGAGAAGATCTCACACAAGGATCATCCCACACAGGGATACACTCCACAAAGGAGTCTTATCCTTAGTCAAAATACCAATTGGATAATCTACTCCTATGTTGACACACACAGTGTTAACACTTCAAGTCTCTTCTTGAGACTCTACCTGGAGCTTCTCCTTAAAATAATGAATGGAGAATCTGATCCTATGCTGGCATACACAATGTTAACGCTTCAAGTCTCTTCTCAAGACTCTACCTGGAGATTCTCCTTAAAATACGAACCAGAGAATTTGCTCCTATGCTAACATACACAATGTTATCACTTGAAGTCTCTTCTTGAGACTCTACCTATAGCTTCTCCTTAAAAGAACAACTAGAGAATCTGATCATATGTTGACATACACAATGCTAGCACTTCAAGTCTCTTCTCAAGACTCTACTTGGAGCTTCTCCTTAAAACACCAACCAGAGAATCTGCTCCTATGCTAGCATACCCATTGTTAGGCCTTCAAGTCTCTAATCAAGACTTTACCTGGAGCTTCTCCTTACCTAGATGATGCTATTCTTCTTCTCACATGCACATCTATTCATGTATAGGGCTCTAATGTGTGTGCACCCGCATTAGACTAGACATTATTTATACCACAAGGGGTAGCTAGTTCCTATCAAATAAACAAGTCAAACCTTCTCTATAATGAGATAGATCACTACATCACAGAGAACTCCCTCATAGATTATGCAATGTGACCTCAAGCCTTCAACACTTATCCAAATCACATGACTAAGAAAGGTTGTGCAAGTGCCTCGATCCCTAATCACACATAGCCAAATCACATGTCTAAGCAAGGATACCCTAGGGCCATTCACCACTAGCCAAATCACATGGCAATTTCCAGTGAGGGAATGCATCATTCTCCTTGGTCAAATCACATGACCAATCTGGTAGAATGTCTTCCCGATGCTACACCTTGGAGAAACATCAACATCTCATCCATAGAATCCTTCCGCTTGATAATCAATCCTCGAGAATGTACAAGATTTGCAAATATGGGATACCTTCCCATTTATCACAAGATTCTGATACTTACTCCCTTTGTCAGGAAGGAGATATGTGCATTGACTCCTCCTAAGTCATCTTAGGGACTAGTCTCTCCTTTCTATTACAAGGTGTATGAGAGATATCTCCACTCCATCACACAGTGTCCAAGAGAAAGAAATAACCTTCTCACCTTATCATAGGGTGTTCGAAAGAAGGAACTTCCCTGCCTCTTGACCATTCATCCCTATCCAAGTCACATAGATAATACTGGGGGAACACCTACTCGATATTGAAAACATCATCACATCTTCAAGCTCATCACATCTCCCTCTATGTTGGAGCACCCTGCTCCCTATGCATTTGAGCATCATGCGCCTTCATAGAATCCATCTTGTTGTCCTGGGACCTAAAGCCAACTCCCTTTGAAAAATGAGTTCCTCTTGCTCCTTATCACCAATATTGGAGTACCAAGCCTCCTCTTGATGTTGAGCCTCACTGCTACATCCTGGGTAGATGCTCCCTCTGAATATAGAAGTCTATGTCCATGCTATACTCCTCATTGAGAAAATCTTCTAGTTTGAGCTATTCCTGTCATCACTTTGAGTTGGAAACCAACTCATCCTTCATTCCATGCTTGAGCTTCCAGAATGGACCTCCATGACAGGAGTAAACCAAAATTAGTTAACCGCCATTTATGCGAATCATCAAAAAAACATCATCTTTGTGTAAATAAGCCTTATTACTCAATACATTAAATACTTATCTTTATTGGTTACTTCCTTTATTTGTAACCATTGTTTTAACTTTGGTAAAAGAATTTTTAAACTGTGCATATAAATCACTGAACCAATTGGTAAAACCATGTGTTAGAAAGAAAACCATATTCATATGTGAAATCCCAGATACAAAACCATGTTTATATGAGAAAGTCGACATACAAAACCTATCCATAGTAAATAGAAATTAGTAAATACCATATACTAATGAAATACCATGGGTTGGAATGGAATACCATGGGCCAAAATCCTCACAAATCCAAACCACTAACCAAATCATTGGCTTTGATTCCATGTTAATTTTTAATTATTTTCATATATTAATTATTACTACCTTATGATATAACATATATCATAGAATAACCATACACTGAAACTATCAACCACGTATGCAATAGGATTGCATATATATAGCCAAGCACAAAAGACATAAGATTTATCCTGCAACTACATCCTTCTTATCACTTCCCTATAGTAGAGATGGATGAATTAATTCACTTGGTGTTATAAGTTGGTACAATAATTAATTGACCTTTAGCAATATGAAAGTCTTCAAGGTAACTTTTACATAAAGTCATTTCCTTACGTGATTTTACCTTTTCACTAAATAAATACATTATTAATAATATTATGAGATTATGGGAATACCTCTTGAATCTACATAAACATCAACACATATGAACATGTACAACTATGGTGTGGGTACAAGACAACTAGTTTCCTTTTTCCAAACATGTTACCAGCATTAAGAATGCAAACTCATATATTCACAGGAGGACCATGAAACTGAAGTAAGTCACTCTGTTGAACATCGGGAGAATCATTTCCAGTAGCAAATCGCTTGCAATCCATGAGAAAATATAGAATATTACCCCAAATTAAATAACGAACAGAGATGTGTCTCAATACCAGATTTCAAATAGAAGTTCACTTTACTCTCTAAAATAATTGGACAGGAAGCACTGTAGCATGCTCTAACACACAATAAGACAACCACGTTTTAAGATTTTTTCATACATATCCCCCAATACTTAGCCATCGTGTCTCTCCCTGCTGGCCATTCTTAACTGGTCCAATAAACAAAAAGAAAAATTGGATTCCATGTATTATTAATCCATTTTTATTTTGCAGTCTCATAAATTCCAATTCATTTCTTTTACCTCCACGTAGAAGATAGCACACAATTAAACTGAATGGATTGTTGACCTGCCAATTAGTTGTCTCATAAATTTCTTGCATTAAGAATTGATGATGACCTGTCAATTAGTTGTCTCATAAATTTATTGCATTAAGAATTGATGACTGTAGGCTTAAGGGAACAACAAAATGCTAAGGGGCTCACCACGGTTCTGGTTTTAGAGTATTAGCAGAGCATATAGCCCTAAGTTGTTGGTGAAAGCATCTATGAGGGATTATTCCATGGGATGAAAGTATATGAGTTGAAACCTATGACGTGGTGAAAACCTCTATGTGGGATTATGCCATGGGATAAAGGTATATTAATAAAAACCTATTACCAAGTGTCATTGAAAGAGATAAAAAAATACAAAAAGGAAGTGAAGGCCATCCAAAACAAATCCAAGAAATTGAGGCTTGAACTTGAGACCTAGGGCTCTCATAGAATGTTTGGTGGTCAATCTAAGGCTCTCATAGAATGTTTGGTGGTCAATCCCATCCCCCATGGTAGTGGATACTAACTTATGCATAGAAGAATATTATATTTCCTTGACAAAGGTTGCGTGTATGATCTAAATGCATTTTTTTTAGGTTTCTTTATGCATGTGGTGTACCCTTCAATGTTCTTTTCTCACCCCATTGGCATGAATTTAGACAAACCATCAATGGTGCCCCTAAAGGATACAAAATCCAAATCTAGAACCATGGGACTTGACAGAAAAAGATACAAAATCCATGATGCCTTGGACAATTTACAAATGATTTGACTGAATATGGGATATTAATTGTATTTGATGGTTGAACAAATGTTAAAGGAAATCCACTTATGAATATTCTTGGTGTGCCTATTAGTGGTGCCATCTTCCTTTGTTATTGATAAATATTCTTCGTGTGTTTGTTAGTGGCGCAGTCTTCCATTTATCCCATGACTACTTAGATCATTACAAGATATTATTAATATTACAGAACCTTTAATTAAAATCATTCAAGAGATTGGGCCATACAATGCCATTCAAATCATTACTGATAATGCTGCAACCTTTAATTAAAATCATTCAAGAGATTGGGCCATTCAATGTCATTCAAATCATTACTGATAATTTTGCTAAGAGAAATCATTAGAGATATGTAGTCTATCAAAGTGTTTGGTTAACATATTGAACCTTTTGATGCATGGTATTATTAAGATGAAGGACCCTAATTGAAAAAGGATTGATGCATTGTATAAGGGAGGGAAGAAAATGAAAATTCAGTACCAATCATACCATGGTCCACCACATTTTTTGCAATCACTCTATGTCGGGGATAATTAAGATTCCAATGACCATATTTGATAGCTACTACCTCACCTTCATGCTCCTTTTTGAATGTAAGAGTGGCATTGGCTAGCATGGTCTGAAGTGATTCATGGCCAGGTTTGAAAGATAGGGCTACATTTATATTTGAGAGACATCAATTTCAAAACGTGGAGGTCAATTTTGGGCATAGTTTAGGTATGTTATACAATACACCAAGTTTGTTTATAGTGTGATTTGATTTGAAACACTCTCCCAATATATTTTTGAAAATTGCACTTCTCGCTCTTGCTCCCTAATCCCAATCCAACGACCTTGATACAGACCACAATGCGTCCTAGCTCCTACAGAATTGTTACTCTAATGATTTGATGGGAGTTTGGAAGATTCAGTACCCATTAGACAATAGCGAAAAGATATTAGGAAGATGCATGGTCCTCAACACAAACCCAATGATCCAGAATTAGTTGGGATATTGCAACACTCTTATTGTTACATCCATTTATCTCAAAGACTACATCAAATAGATGGTCAAAAACTACTAGCCAATGTATTTAACCCACTAGTTGAGAGAATTGCTTCGAGGCAAGAATTAATAACAATATAGTTTTAGGGTTTGCAATCCATTAAAACATAGTTGCAAACCACAATTCCACCACATAAAAAACAATAAAACTCATAATTGACACAAAGTTTACCCTATGAACTCAAATGGGAAAACCAACTTTGAATGAATACTTAGTTTTCATTCCAACAATACTTGGTTACAATGCAACTCATGTTTATATACATTCTCCTCTCTTAGACCCACCAACAAGCATAAAACCCTTTGATAATCTAGTTACAATAAGATATATAGAAGTTGGGGAATAATGGGAAGGCGAAGAGAGAGACCTTTCTTTTTTTCAGAGAAAAAAACGTACTTTTGTTATTTCATGGAAATAAAAAAGTACAAAACAATACTGTTATTTTCAAGAACATAGCTTTCAGCTTCCTCACAGAAACTAAAACATGACTATCCATCCATTACATTTACCCGGTCAGCAAAAACTAAGGCCATCAAAACAATACATGCTTAACTATAAGCAATTACAAAAAAACAGCAAAAAGCATGATCTATAAGATCACCGACAATAACTAGTATAGTTCAGAGAAAAAATAAGTATAAGAACCAGAAGAGGTGAGTACATCCTCCTCCCACTCTTCCCAGAAAGTATGTCCGGATCACCATCAATAGCTTCCTTTGAAAGAGCATCTGCAACATCATTATTCTCTTGATATGTGTGCTTGATAAAGAGAGTCTGAAAGCAATTGAGTAAGACATAAATCCTGTGACACCATTGTTGGATAGTGATATTTTTAAGATTAACCTGCTTGTTGGACCAATTGATGACAACTTGAGAGTCTCCGAAAATCATTAAAGTATCCAAAACACATAAAATTGCCACTTTAAGAATGCCCCATATGCCCAACAGTTCTGCTTTAGTATTTGTACCCAATCCACCTGATAATATGAATTTTAGAATTAAGTTCGAACCACATCTAAGAAATAAACCGGCCCCACACTTCTGTGAAGTAGATGCACCATCAAAGAAGCCCGCCACTTTATCCATGTCATTTATAATAATAGGACTACATCTTCTGTTGTTATGATGCCTAATAGAACTTCGATGATAAGATCTAAAAAGATTCCAAAAAGATATAACACTCTGCTTCAAAGAAGGTTTAATATCTTGGAATATCTCCATTACGTAATTTCCATAAGATCCAAGCTAGTATGCCGAGCATATGGGCTAAAGAACTTTGCTTTTGTTGCCAAGCAAAGTATGCAGTCTCAAAGTCAGAATCTGGCCAATCATCCTTAATCTTTAATTCCAAACATATCTTACACCAAACTGCTTTGGAAAAATAACATTTTAGAAACAAATGACATGTAGTTTCCTTAGAATTTCTACACATAACACACAAGTTTGTCCCATGTTTTCCACGCCGAATGAGGTTCTCCCATGTCAATATTTTATTGTTAAATACAAGCCACAAAAAATATCTGATTTTCAGTGGCATATTCCATTTCCATAACGCTAGAAACCACCACTTACTCTGCATATCTGAAAAATATTCAACTAATGCCATATAAGCATCACTAGAAGTTACTTGGCCATTACCTTTGTTTTTCTCCCATACCAGCAGATCTTAATCATTTGATAGATGGATTCCACCTGAGTTAAGATTCTCGACATGGCACAGCCACTCCTCTTTCCAAACACCGAGCAATCCCATATTTGAAGCAGAAGACCATTAACTTGTGTTCGGGATCATATGTCTCGAATTCCTGAACTGATTTACGGTCAACAAACCAATACTTGAAAAATAGTTCTTTAAACCCTGAGAAAGTTGATAATTCTCTTTCAATCCCACAACAGGATCGATTCCCACATAAACATCTTTCCCATCCCCAATCCTCCACGCCAGCTGAGAGCTAATCCAAGGAAGACTCTTCAGAAAACCATTCCAGATGACCAACGCATTCTTTGTAGTTGCGGGAGGAGTTCTTAACCAACTGTAAAAAAAAAATTAATTTATTTTTCATGCAGTAGGTTTTTCCAGAATTGGTTTCCAAACAAACCCTTCCAGCAACTTTTGATCAGGAGCACCGTATTGAACCAATATATATTTTTAATATTCCAGCCGCCATATTTCTTTGGTAACGACAACACTTCCCAGTTTGCAAGGTTATACTGACCTCCCTCAGTATATTTCTTTGGTAACGACAACACTTCCCAGTTTGCAAGGTTATACATGCCAGCTGAGAGCTAATCCAAGGAAGACTCTTCAGAAAACCATTCCAGATGACCAACGCATTCTTTGTAGTTGCGGGAGGAGTTCTTAACCAACTGTAAAAAAAAAAAAAAAAAAAATTCATGCAGTAGGTTTTTCCAGAACTGGTTTCCAAACAAACCCTTCCAGCAACTTTTGATCAGGAGCACCGTATTGAACCAATATATATTTTTAATATTCCAGCCGCCATATTTCTTTGGTAACGACAACACTTCCCAGTTTGCAAGGTTATACTGACCTCCCTCAGTATTTTCGGACCACAAAAATCGAAACATTAAGCTATTGATTTTGTGTAATATGGACTGAGGAACCTTAGAAAACAGAGCCCAATAGACAAGAATACTACTCAGAACAGTTTTCAAGAGTATTAAATGACCTCCCTGTTATCACCTAAACTGTAGTTACCCCTATGGATGTATCCACTCATGGATGGCAATAGGGAAGGGCAACTCAAAAGGTGCAACCACGATCACCTCGACCTCCAATATATGATTGTCATGCTAGTCGAGGCAACTTTCACTTTATGTTATCTAGCCTAGACAACAAAGGGGGAGACCCGATCTACTCCCAATAGTAGAGATCAAAACCAAGACACCAAATCAAGTTAATTTTAAGTGAAGTAAGGTGTATGGTTTATCCTAGACCTTAAGATGAAGTCACAAGACAAATGAGGGGTTCAATAAGTATAGCTTTGGTTCATTATTGATGTGAGAGTGACTTATAGTATTTGAAATGGGATCCAGGATTGAAGTACTAGTTCAATGTGAGAAAATCCACTGCCTTGGGAACCGTGTCCATTGTAGGGTAGTTTAAGGGTTGAATTGGGGCTAACTAGTACAAGTGACAATCTTGATCATGATACATGATGACATCAAAGGGTTTAGTTCACCACACAAAGGTCAAATCACAAGTTAATCCAACAATCTAGGAAAGTCGAATTAACTTGGAGAGAAACCAGTGCCTTGGGAATTGTGATAATGGAGTCAAAGTAAGGTTAACTTGTGGTTAAGGACTCCTATTGCATGAGACAAGTGGGTAATTAAAGTCTTAATGGATGAATAGGTCTAGATTTAGAGATTTAATGTTTTACCCTAAGTGAACCACAATCCCTTAAAACAAGGTATGCTATCCCCAAGGCAAGATTTGACAAGGTGACCTACTAGACCTAGGTTTTGAATTATGCTCGTTCCAAATCCACAAGGATCTCATGCACCCATGTCCTAGAAGTGGACCAACTCACCTCTCCAAGGTGGTGCGACTTTACCCAAGGAGGCTAAAAAGTGGGATAAATGGATGAAGACAAGTCCAATGGCATCCAAACTTTAGATCCAAGTTGGTTGATCAAGTGAGAGTGTGGATCTACAATTTCAAGGCAATCCGATGGCTAGATCTTACTAGATCTGAGTTTAAAGATACCAAGTGGTCCAAAATGGGGATTAAATCCCTTAAAATGTGGAATAGGGCCCACAAGGTAGAAATAAGAAAAGTGACAATCTGGGGGAAGGTTATTGGATGTGTCGATCATGAAACAAGCGGGATCTCAACTACCCATCAACTAGATCTAAGTCAACTCACCCTCAACAAGAAGTGTGCCCTTGCTTGGAGAAGCTAGGTTGGCTTGGGAAGAGGGTCAAATGGAAGCCAATCCTCACCAAACTATAGATACGGGATGTCGTGGATACTATAGAGGTGGGTTTTCAATATTATACCCAACAACCCACTAGATCTTAGTAGATCTGAGAAAATGTAACAATGAGGGTTTGAAGAAATATGGGTTTTATCAATTGATGAGCTATGTCAATGGATTGGATCAAGATAAGAGAAACAAACCTGTGGATCTTACCCGGGTAACCTTGTAGATGCCTTGATGATGATGATCTATGCAAACCCGATCAATTTGAGAAGCTTTGACGTAGTTTTCTATGAATTCGATTTAGTCCAAGAAGCCAATGCGCCCTCTCTCCTACACAACAAACGTCAACAATATCAGATTTGATGCAATCAAGAGATAAGACTAATGCCACAAGAGAAGTAACAGAAAGATAGCATAGATCACAATGATACTAATGATAACCCCATGATACAAGCAAATGCCAAGAAAGTCGATTTGAAGAAGCCTTGCAAAATTGCCCTTGTTGAAGTCGCCTTCCTGTAGACAAGACAATGATTTCCAAAATAGATAGATCTTACCACAAATTCCAAATGCCAGGTTGCAATAGACTTTCCAATCACCATCTAAGAACACCAGATGTAAAGGAGACCACAAGAATTTCCACAAGAAAGTTTTTCTATACCAATATTCCAAGAGCCAAAGACCCCTTACAATGAGAAGCTCTCTCCTTTAAATAGGAAGGAGAGGCATCAAAATCCTAACCACTTATTAAATGAGTGGCTAAGATTAAAAGATACAATTTTCTAATCAATGGTTGAGATGAGCTCAACAATAAAATACATGGATCACTCATAAAATATAACATAAGTGGACAAAATTGCCCGAGAAGAGGGAATCCCACCAAATCATGATGACAAAATATAATAAGAAGCTTATGGTGGGTCCAAGGGGTATTTTTAGCCACCCTTGGTCAATCCCCATAGCACAATAATAATAAAATAGTTATCAATATAACAAATCGTGCCTCTATGGTTAAATCGTAGGCCTCAAAAGACCTCAGAAATCATCAAAAAGTGCCATAAGTGATGTATGTGAGCCCCGATGAAGCTAAAAATGCTGGAGGAGGTGTGGAAGACATCAATCCATAATCACTAATCATACCATGCCAAAACATTTCCTCATTGAATTCCTCAATAGCCATTTCTACCAATCCTGAAATGCCTCAGGAAGCGTGAAACTGCCCCAAACTGCCTCCTGGAGTGCCTGCACTGTCAATGTGAGGGTACCAGTGTGTCCGGGAGGGGGCTAATATGGTAAAAACAAATGGCTGGACCACCCCCTCCAAGCACAACGCCCTAGGTCAACTGGATAAAAATGACATCTGCTCTGACAGGGTCTCCAACAGACCAAAACTACACTAGGATAGCCTACTGAGGCTCAATCATCATTGTAAGTGCCCGGAACTGAAAACAAACTGTCTCATCGGACTCAGAAGGTCCAAATCCATCCAAGTTGTGTACTCATACACCATATGAGTCTCTGCATGATCAAAATATATATCCAATATACAGGAACAGGTCAAATAATAATAATCTATAAATGATCAAATATTGCTGTAAACAATGAATCATCATCATAACCCTGTAGCTGCTACATAGAATCATCATATACATGTACATAGACCATATATCATATATCCATATCATCACAAGGTCCAACTATCTCATGTCCTATGGTTGATCTTGGTCAAACTAGGTTTGACCAAGTCAACATGACCAAATATAACTCAGACCATCATCGGAAGCTGCTGCAAAGTGTCAAAGGTTAATGCATGCTCTACAACTTCTTCAAATAACAATTATAACACAAAGTAATCATTACTGGCGATCTAAATCCAAATATATACTGTTATTAATTATTATTATTACTCAAACTAGACTTTCAAGATCATACTCACTTCATAGCTGTGATCAATTTGCTAGTGAAGGGTGAAGGCTAAAATAACTGGCTAGGCTAAGGGATGACTTGACTGACTTAACTTTGTGACACTTCAGTAAAGGGAAAGGGAATACACACCATAGTATACACCGAATGAGCAACAACACAGGGAATGGCGGTGTCTCACAAATGGATAAGTTGTTTAGAGAGTGCTTATTCAACTTAGGCATCATGTCTATATCAAGTTGATCCATGTTCATTAGGATCATTCAATTTCATTTCATGGCCTTTTTGGCCTACATAACCCTTCGGATCTCAGGTGTGCTAATAAGCACAACTAGTTACGGCTTGCATCCAAGGCATGTTTTTATACATGTATAAGGTTAGCGATTATTTAGATATAGCTTTTAAGAATCATTTCTTTTTTGGACCTTTCTTATATTCTTCGAGGAGTATTTTTCAGCATTTCATCGCTCTTGCCCTTTTTATTTTCCATGGGCGAATTTATC
Organism: Larix kaempferi; assembly: GCA_027924585.1. Lineage (NCBI taxonomy): Eukaryota > Viridiplantae > Streptophyta > Pinopsida > Pinales > Pinaceae > Larix > Larix kaempferi. The sequence continues at coordinate 11,413,581 of BSBM01000437.1, forward strand.
AGTTTCCATAAATAGTACATGAGCTTTCAGTTTTAGTTAACAACATCTCAAGTGACTAGGGGGAGTTCGAGCTAATGCCAAACATCGGGACAACCGGCCAGAATGATTTAGGTCTGCAATCCAACTCACCAAAGGTAAGCTTTGTCACCAACTCAGAGCCGAGACACAATAAATAAGGAATCTCATCCAGTACAGAGGCTACAGTGGGGAAAAGATCCTCCATGTCACTAGTCAAGTAGCAAGTCAGGGTGATAAACTAAAAGGTAGGCAATGGATGGATGAAGACAATGAATAATGGAGCCAACACTAGCAAGCCAAGGTATGGTGGAATGATCACCTCTATTCTCCCTAAGGAGGGTAAAACCAATGAGTATGAATAGTGAACTTCTAAGTCTGAGTAGGGACAATATAATATATATAATAAGATCAACCAGGTCCACATATCTATATTATCGCCAGATCATGGCACTAAGTGCTAAGAGATGCTATAAGAATAAGTATAAAAGCAATATAACCATAACACAATGATATACCTGCTGAGTCATATACCTGAATTCTCATCAACATGTACCATCATCTATCCTTTGAAACTGCTACTGCAACTCTGGGAACTACTAACTGCTCTGTACAAATGGTACAATGGCTACATCGGTCATCTCTCTGAGTGTCCTGAGACTCAGTCATGGCATGGGGAATACAACTGTTGTCCAAAATCCGATAGTGATCCAATATAGATGCTCATCTCAGCATCTCAAATGTAAGGGAACTGGCTGAATAGTGTATTGGCATCAGAAAAATAATGTATGGTAGCCCGGCTACTATATATGTGATAACATCTGGCTCCGGTTGGGATGAGTGCTCTAATGAAATGAGCGCTTGAGAATCTCAGAATCTTTGGTCCTCGAACTCTGCTACTAGAATCCACGAACCAGCACTCTACCATTTTGCTTCCAGCTTTTTATTTTTGCAACCTATTTCTGCATTCACAAACATCAACAATACCTCATGCCGCATGTGTGGGAAAAATATAACACCAACTGAAATAAAATCTATTCTATGTCGGAAATATAAATGCATGAAATATAAATGTAGCAAGAAAATTAAACTACCAACATAATTTGCAAAATTTGAAATTTATTGTGCAGGAAAAAGAAAAGTGACAGGTACTCAATTAAACTAGGAGCTTACAAAGGAGCTTAGAAATAAACAAGGTGCCAGACTTAATGGATGAAAAGACTAACTATTTCCCAAGTAGGCTTATTTGGTTTCCTACCTGCTCTAGTCTAACCAGTGGTCACAAATGCTAGGTAAAATCATAAATCCAGTGCAACCATTCATCAAACATATTAGTGATTCTTCTTTGATTTCTGGTAATGAAACAAGTCATGATTGGATTAAAGATCAAAGAATTTGATAATGCAATCTTCTAGGTTTGTTCAAAAATTGAATAAAGGTTTGAATGGTGCAAAATGAAATCATGCCATGGAAAAGATTGGCTGATGCAAACATCCTCCATCCAAGAATTGATAGGATCATAAAATTGATGCAAGTTATTCCTTAATATTGATGGAGGAAAAATATAAGGCTTGTAACTCAATTATTTTTCACAGAACATAACTTCCTCATTTACTTCTCTTACATATTCAATTTGGTTCTACCTAGGATTAATGATCAAATAGAAACCAAGTGGGCATAACTTAAAGTTTAAAGGACAGAAAAACAAAGTCAGACCCACTTGACGCTCAAAAATGGAGAAAAAAAGGAATTGATCTTTAAACACCTTTCCTAGCCACCAAGAGTGATTGATAACTCAACAACAAGCATTATGGTTCCAAAATGACCGAAAAGGGGAATGAAGTGTTTTTTCTCCAAACATGTAATCATGCATATACTTCCTTTTGAAAATTCCAAAGGCAAAAGATTGACTATAGCACCAACCCAAAGATGATTGAAAGAGTTCGGACGGGAGGGTGGATTGTAAATATGAAAATTCCCCCAAATAGATAGACAAGTTCGACCTTAGATTTTGACAAAAGAAAACACTCTTTACTCTAGGAATTATTTCAAGCTTTTAATCAAGTTTAATATTTACAATCTGACGACAAGATTGACCATAGCTATCTAACTCTAAGCTATCTTGACTAAGGATATAAAAAAGAAAATTTAAGGATTCATTATAAGAAGTGGAGCAAAGATTAGAATATCTAGTATGATTCAATAATTCATCCTCACCTTGAGATTGACTTATTGATTCATCATTAAATTCGTACAAGGATAAATGATCATTTTTATTCAATTTGTCAGGGATAAAATTAACAGGCTCATCTAAAACATCCTGATTATTTGCACAATGATCATGTGAAAGCACTACTAAATGATCTTGGCTAATGTCTCCACTTTCTTCTTCTTCAGTAAGTTGATAAGGAATTGAATGATCACTAAAGACAGAATGACTAATGAGTCTCTCTGAGGGAGGAATTTCAGTAGACCTGTTAACTAAAAGCTCATCCTCAGAAATTCCCTCAGGATCAGGACTAGGGCTACCTAAAAAGCAATTTGAAAACTTATGGTTTGTACAATGATTAAATATTTGACTTTCGATTGACTCAAAAGTAGAAGACTTATCATCAGAAGAAATTTGGCAGGAAAGGTCATCTCCGGATGTTGACAAATCACTTGATATTTGATTGTTCCATGATTCCACAATAGGATCGGAAAGGGGAAGGTTTTGATCTTGGATTTGATTTGAAAGATACATATCATCGAATTCACTTCCCCATTCTTCTAGGAATTTATCTTCAAACATGTCATAACCAAAAATGCTATTGGGTTTCAAATTCAAAAGCCAGAGTCTAGCTCTTTTTTTGAAAGATGAAGCCAAAAGTCTCATACACACATCCTCATGGGTTATGGATAACTCTTTAATAATTTCCCTAAAAAGTTCAAGGTGTCTTTTAGCAGAGATTTCATAACTTCCATCGAAAATAGGCAACCTTGCACATGCTTAATGAGGAATATGATGAGGATACCCAACAATTTTTGAAAAGTCAAAAACTTTTAAACGACCGAAAGTTCTAGGTCGCTTAGAAGCAGCCATGGATAATAATTTTTTATTTTTATATTTTTTAGTTTTTAATATTTTAATATTTATTTTTAAAATCAAGAGCCTGAAAACAAAATGATGCACCCCATGGGTTTTAGATAACGATAAGATCTGTCTAAATTCTAGTGTTATAGGAATGTAAATGAGCTTGCTCCTCAGCGGAGTCACGGTTGGGAGTCGCCAAGTAGATTTCTTAAACTCTTCTACCAAGATATGTGTCGTTGTATATGCAGGAGAGAGTGCATAATGACTACTAGATTTATCCAAGGTAAGCCTATGCCTTCTCTGATGCCAAAATGTTAGGCAAAGAGAACGGGAGTAGGGCTTGAAAAATATATGTCAAACCAAGGTAAGCCTATGCCTCCCCGGAAACGGCGCCAAAATGTTAGGAAAAGAGAATGGGATTGCTTTAAGAAAAGTATGTCGAACCAGGGTAATCTATTGCCTTTCCCGTCAATGGCGCCAAAATGTTATCATCTAAACTGTAGTTACCCCTATAGGTGTATCCACTCATGGATGGCAATAGGGAAGGGAAACTCAAAAGGTGCAACCACGATCACCTCGACCTCCAATATATGGTTGTCACGCCAGTCGAGGCAACCTTCACTTTATGTTATCTAGCCCAGACAACAAAGGGGGAGACCCGATCTACTCCTGACAGGAAAGATCAAAACCAAGACACCAAATCAAGTTAATTTTAAGTGAAGTAAGGTGTATGGTTTATCCTAGACCTTAGGATGAAGTCACAAGACAAATGAGGGGTTCAATGAGTATAGCTTTGGTTCATTATTGATGTGAGAGCGACTTATAGTATTTGAAATGGGATCCAGGATTGAAGTACTAGTTCAATGTGAGAAAATCCACTTCCTTGGGAACCATGTCCAATGCAGGGTAGTTTAAGGGTTGAATTGGGGCTAACTAGTACAAGTGACAAGCTTGATCATGATACATGATGACATCAAAGGGTTTAGTTCACCACACAAAGGTCAAACCACAAGTTAATCCAAAAATCTAGGAAAGTCAAATTGACTTGGAGAGAAACCAGTGCCTTAGGAATTGGGATAATGGAGTCAAAGTAAGGTTAACTTGTGGTTAAGGACTCCTATTGCATGAGACAAGTGGGCAATTAAAGTCTTGATGGATGAATAGGTCTAGATTTAGAGATTTAATGTTTTGCCCTAAGTGGACCACAATCCCTTAAAACAAGGAATGCTATCCCCAAGGCAAGATTTGACAAGGTGACCTACTAGACCTAGGTTTTGAATTATGCCCGTTCCAAATCCACAAAGATCTCATGTACCCATGTCCTAGAAGTGGACCAAATCACTTCTCCAAGGTGGTGCGACTTTACCCAAGGAGGCTAAAAAGTGGGATAAATGGATCAAGACAAGTCCAATGGAATCCAAACTTTAGATCCAAGTGGGTTGATCAAGTGAGAGTGTGGATCTACAATTTCAAGGAAATCCGATGGCTAGATCTTACTAGATTTGAGTTTAAAGATACCAAGTGGTCCAAAATGGGGATTAAATCCCTCAAAATGTGGAATAGGGCCCACAAGGTAGCAATAAGAAAAGTGACAATCTGGGGGTAGGTTATTGGATGTGTAGATCATGAAACCAGCGGGATCTCAACTACCCATCAACTAGATCTAAGTCAACTCACCCTCACCAAGATGTGCGCTCTTCCTTGGAGAAGCTAGGTTGGCTTGGGATGAGGGTCAAATGGAAGCCAATCCTCACCAAAATATAGATCCAGGATGTCGTGGATACTATAGAGGTGGGTTCTCAATATTCTACCCAACAACCCACTATATCTTAGTAGATTTGAGAAAATGTAACAATGAGGGTTTGAAGAAATAAGGGTTTTATCAATTTATGAGCTATGTCAATGGATTGGATCAAGATAAGAGAAACAAACCTGTGGATCTTACCTGGGTAACCTTGTAGATGCCTTGATGATGATGATCTATGCAAACCCGATCAATTTGAGAAGCTTTGAGGTAGTTTTATATGAAGTCGATTTAGTCCAAGAAGCCAATGCGCCCTCTCTCCTGCACAACAAACATCAACAATATCAGATTTGATGCAATCAAGAGATAAGACTAATGCCACAAGAGAAGTAACAGAAAGATAGCATAGATCACAATGATACTAATGATAACCCCCTGATACAAGTAAATGCCAAGAAAGTCGATTTGAAGAAGCCTTGCAAAATCGCCCTTGTTGAAGTTGCCCTCCTGTAGACAAGATAATGATTTCCAAAATAGATAGATCTTATCATAAATTCCAAATGCTAGGTTGTAATAGAATTTCCAATCACCATCTAAGAACACCAGATGCAAAGGAGACCACAAGAATTTCCACAAGAAAGTTTTTCTATACCAATAATCCAACAGCCAAAGACTGCTTACAATGAGAAGCTCTCTCCTTTAAATAGGAAGGAGAGGCATCAAAATCCTAACCACTTTTTGAATGAGTGGCTAAGATTAAAAGATACAAATGTCTAATCAATGGTTGAGATGAGCTCAACAATAAAATACATGGATCACTCATAAAATATAACGTAAGTGGACAAAATCACCGTAGAAGAGGAATCCCACTAAATCATGATGACAAAATATAATAAGAAGCTTGTGGTGGGTCCAAGGGGTAATTTTAGCCACCCTTGGTCAATCCCCATAGCACAATAATAATAAAATATTCATCAATATAACAAATCGTGCCTATATGGTCAAATCGTAGGCCTTAAAAGAGCTCAGAAATCATCAGAAAGTGCCATAAGTGATCGATGCGGGCCTCGATGAAGCTGAAACTACTGGAGGAGGTGTGGAATACATCAATCCATCATCACTGATCATCCCATGCCAAAACATTGCCTCAGTAGCCCAAATCGAATTCCTCAATAGCCATTTCTACCAATCCTGAAATGCCTCAGGAGGCGTGAAACTGCCCCAAATTGCCTCCTGGAGTGCCTACGCTGTCAAGGTGAGGGAACCAGTGTATTAGGGAGGGGAGTAATATGGTAAAAACGAGTGGCTAGACCACCCCCTCCAAGCACAACGCCCTAGGTCAACCGGATAAAAATCACATCTGCTCTAGCAGGCTCTCCGACAAACCAAAATTGCACTGGGATAGCCTACTGAGGCTCAATCATCACTGTAAGTGCCCGGAACTGAAAACAAACTATCTCATCGGACTCAGAAGGTCCAAATCCATCCAAGATGTGTACTCATATACCATATGATTCTCTGCATGATCAAAATATATATCCAATATACAGGAACAGGTCAAATAATAGTAATCTGTAAATGATCAAATATTGTTGTAAACCATGAATCATCATCATAACCTTGCAGTTGCTACATAGAATCATCATATACATGTACATAGACCATATATCATCTATCCATATCATCACAAGGTCCAACCTTCTCATGTCCTATGGTTGACCTTGGTCAAACTAGGTTTGACCAAGTCAACATGACCAAATATAACTCAGAACATCATCCGAAGTTGCTGCAAAGTGTCAAAGGTTAATGCATGCTCTACAACTTCCTCAAATAACAATTATAACACAAAGTAATCATTATTGGTGATCTAAATCCAAATATATAATGTTATTAATTAGTATTATTACTCAAACTAGACTTTCAAGATCATACTCACTTCATAGCTATGATCAATTTGTTAGTGAAGGGTGAAGGCTAAAATAACTGGCTAGGCTAAGGGATGACTTGACTGACTTAACTTTGTGACCCTTCGGTAAAGGGAAAGAGAATACACATCATAGTATACATCGAATGAGAAACAACACAGGGAATGGCGGTGTGTCACAAATGGATAAGTTGTTTAGAGAGTGCTTATTCAACTTAGGCATCATGTCTATATCAATTTGATCTAGGTTCATTAGGATCATTCAATTTCATTTCATGGCCTTTTTGGCCTACATAACCCTTCGGATCTTAAGTGTGCTGATAAGCACAACTAGTTGCAGCTTGCATCCAGGGCATGTTTTTATACATGTATAAGGTCAGCAATTGTTTAGATATAGATTTTAAGAATCATTGCTTTTTTGGACCTTTCTTATACTCTTCGAGGAGTATTTTTCAGCATTTCATCGCTCTTTCCCTTTTTATTTTCCATGGGCGAATTGATTAGTTTCCATAAATAATACATGAGCTTTCAATTTTAGCTAACAACATCTCAAGTGACTAGGGGGAGTTCGAGCCAATGCCAAACATCGGGACAACTGACCAGAATGATTTAGGCCTACAATCAAACTCACCAAAGGTAAGCTTTGTCACCAACTCAGAGCCGAGACACAATAAACAGGGAAGCTCATCCAATATAGAGGCTATAGTGGGGAAAAGATCCTCCATGTCACTAGTCAAGTAGCAAGTCAGGGTGATAAACTAAAAGGTAGGCAATGGATGGATGAAGACAATGAATAATGGAGCCAACACTAGCAAGCCAAGGTATGGTGGAATGATCACCTCTATTCTCCCTAAGCAGGGTAAAACCAATGAGTATGAATAGTGAACTTCTAAGTCTGAGTAGGGACAATATAATATATATAATAAGATCAATCAAGTCCAAATATCTATATGATCACCAGATCATGACACTAAGTGCTAAGACATGCTATAAGAATAAGTATAAAAGCAATATAACCATAACACAATGATATACCTGCTGAGTCATATACCTGAATGCTCATCAACCTGTACCATCATCTGTCCTTTGAAACTGCTACTGCAACTCTGGGCACTACTGACTTCTCTGTACAAATGGTATAATGGCTACATCGGTCATCTCTCTGAGTGTCCTGAGACTCAGTCATGGCATGGGGAATACAACTGCTGTCCAAGATCTGATAGTGATCCAATATAGATGCTCATCTCAGCATCTCAAATGTAAGGGAACTGGCTGAATAGTGTACTGGCATCAGAAAAATAATGTATGGTAGCCCGGCTACTATATATGTGATAACACTCCCAACCCTAAATACTTGCACATCCAAAAGTTAATTCTTTTCTCTAATTTGGATAACAACCACCTCCTATCATGTAATCTGTAGCAATCAGGCTTTATGTAGTAACCAAGATATTTTAATCCATCATCCAGATTAGAAATGTTAAAAGGAAGGAAACTTCTCACCTCAATAAGGACAGGAGAATTCACCACATTGCTAATGAAGTTTGACTTCACAGGACTGATTTGCATACCCGATGCCGTACAAAAAAGGGCCAAAATACTAGCATAGGAATGCCATTCTTCCAATGTATCGGCACCAAACATAATGACATCATCTACGAACAACATATGTGTGACGGATAAGTTTTTTGTAAGTTTAACTCCTTTCACCAATCCATCAGTCTTGGCTTTCCCAATCATTAAACTTAAACCATCAATGACCAGGAGAAATAGCAGTGGGGAGAGGGGGCACCCGTGCCTCAGCCCTCTGTGACTCTTAAAACAAGAGGTAGGATTTCCATTAATAAACACTGAATAATTTCCAGAAGTAACACATGCCAATATCCAATTGCAAACCTTGACAGGAAGACCGATCTGCAATAAAACTAATTTGAGAAAATCCTAGTTAATCTGGTCATATGCTTTAATGAGATCAATTTTCAAAATAATAGACTGTTGCTTCTTCATCTTAAAATAATGAAGGACCTCCTGCGTGAAGCCAACCGCGTCCAAAATCTGTCTGTCCTCAAGAAAGTCAAACCGTTTTTGAGACATCCATCTAGAAAGAAAAGTCTTGATTCTATTAGCAATAATCTTTGAAATAATCTTGTAGACTAAATTGCATAAATCAATACGTCTAAAATCATTAAAGGTAGATGGATTGTTGGTTTTTGGTAGATTAATAAAAGTTGCATTTAATCCACCCACTATCTAGCCACCAGTTAGAGTGTACTCCACCATATTCAGTAAATCAAACTTCATAATATCCTAGAAAGTTGTGAAGATTTTCACTGACCAGCCATCCGGCCCAGGGCTTTTTTCTTTCTTAAAAGCTTTCAAGACACCTTCAATTTCATTCAAAATGACAGGCCTGTCAATCAAATCCCCCTCCTCATCCATGAAAAAGATGGATAACCTTTGAGAACCTCCAGCTATGCCAAAATATTTGAAGTCTTCAGATACTCAAAATGATCTTTGAAATAATTAAAAGCAGCATTACCTATTTTCTTAGGTTCTCTAATTTCCATGCCTTGACTATAATTTATAGCCCAAATCGTATTAATATTCCTTCTATGGGATGCAAAATTATGAAAGAACCGGGTATTTTTATCACCAAGATCCACCCAAAGAGCACGGCTCTTTAGTATCCACATGCTCTCCTCATTCCTTAAGATATGATTCATCTTTGTCTGCAACTACTGAAGCTCCACTTTATCCTCCTCTAAAAAATAACCATCTAAATGTAGCTTATAAAGTTGATTAATCTGTCCTTTGATAATAGTGAGATCAAAATGATCCTTATCCTTCTTCTACTTCTCCCAAACTTTTGTCTTCTCTTTCAAACCTTTCAATTTGAAGATCAAAGAATCAACCAGATTATAACCAGAAGGGATAGTAAGTTGTTCCTAGAAAGTCTTAACCAAGTTGCAATAATCACAATCCTTCCACCAGGTACTATTGAATCTAAAAGGTTTCATAGCAAATTGTTGTAATTCATCAAATTGAAGAACAATAGCTTGATGATCATAAATGTTGGAGTACTCTGTCCAAGTCCTATACCTCCTGAGAAGCTTAGCTAAATCTTTAGAAATAAGAAACTTGTCAAGTCTTTTACTCACAAAACTCAAACCATATCATTTGTTACTCCAAGTATATCCCAATTTTTTGGGCATAACATCAATCAGGTGATATCTTTAAAATAGATCTAAAAAGAAACCTGCCAAATCATCAACCAAATTTGATGAACCTCATACCTCAGCTGCAGAGATTGTCAAATTGAGGTCACCTGCCACAATCATAGTTTTGATATTAAGTAAACCTGATGATTCCAAAGTTCTCCAATAAGCCTCTCTATCTTTGTATGGAGCATAAATATTCAGAATGGCGAATTCAATACTGTAGTTGATAAAACGACCTTTCATGAGAAGACCCCCCAAGGTATGATAGGTTTGGAAGGATGTGGAAGTAGGGTTCCACCTAGATAAAATCCCTCTTGAATGACCACATGAATCAATAGCACTGAAATGCCATCCCGGCCAGTGCTTAGTAAAGAAATCAATCACCTGAGCAACAGAGCAGAACGTTTCTTGAATTAAAAAGCAATCGAGACTAGTAGCCTTAATAAAATTGACCGGGGCCCTAGCCTTAATAGCCCCGCCAATTCCCTGGATATTAAAAGACAATATGGACATTAAAAACAAGACTGTGGGGACATACTTCCTCTAAGGGTCCCATGGGGGTTAGGAGAAACTTTTGAAGTCTCATCAACAACTTGATCAAGACGCAAAGAAAGTGGAATGAATTGATCCCCAACATCTTTCTATTTCCCCTTTTTTTTCTTTCTAATGGTCACATTTTGGAATCGAATAGAGGGAATGACCAAATCATCGGAAGGGTTAGGGTTGACAGCATAAATTTTCAGGGGCAGACCATCAATGCCTTTCATATTGAGCAGTGACTCAGGAATAGTAGATTGACACAGAAATTCAGGGATAATGGTGGTAACAATTTTGGAAACAGTCAAAATCCCCACTCCCGTCCGACAATCGGGGTCATCCAAGCAAGGCGATATAGCTTGTGTACCAGAATCTGAAGCAACGGTATCCTCATATGCACTACCAACAGAAGGATCAAAAAAAGCATTTTCCACAATAGGCTTAGTGGTCAACGGCACCAGTTTTGAGGTAAGCACAGGTGAAGTAACAAGGTGATCCACCACCCCAATACCCGAAGGTGTACCTAGACCAGGATTATCCACACAAACCCCAACTTCTTCAGAATTTGAATCTTTTAACAAACTTCTCGCTAGTGGTTTTTTAAGTGATAACCTATAATCCAGAGCTTTCTCCATAGAAAAATAAAGATCTGGACAATCCCCCCTTAGTAATCGCTTCATAAACTAAAGGTTCATCAACTAACTTACCTAGTAAATCCGTAGAAGCCCGTTCAGGTGCAATAGTAGGGGTCAAGCAACCCAAAGAGAAAACACCCGATTTTTTTGTCCAGCAGTGGACACTTAGACTTTACATGTCCCATGCATATGCAATGAAAGTAGCGAAAGGGGATGTTCTTGTAATCAATCTTCTGTTTGTATACCTTATCCCTCCAGAGGATATCCTCATTTGCAGGCAACCCTTTCAACATATCAAATTCGACCAAGATAGATGCCATTTTCTTATTGATCCCAAATATCGGGTTCTTCTCTAGTTTAATAAACCTACCCAAAAAACTTCCCCAAACCCTCAAATACAGTGGGCAACCAGAGTTCAAAAGGAAACCCTGGAAGGAGAACCCAGAGATGACGATGTCGCATCTGTTCAGTAGTCGGATTGAAATTAACATGCCGCTGTTTTAATATCAAAGAACCCTCCTTTAGCAGCCAGGTCCTGTCCAAAATTTCTTTAATAAACTCTTCCCCCGGAAGGATGAAAGCCACCCACCCTCTAGATAAAATACTGGTGCGGGGAGGTAGAGTCATAATAGGTTACCAATGTAGATTTACACATTCAACCAGTTCGGATTGAGACAATTTGGTGCCCTCAACCCTACCCACAATACATCTGCGAGACAACGTTTCAATTCTGTCCAAATCCAAACCAGTGTCCAGTGGAAAAACTGCAATTTCAGCCTGAGCTTTATATGTTTTGTGTCTCCTTCGCAGACGGGAAGCCTCACCAGAAAGTTCAAGGCGAGAAGAACGGTACTCACCCCCTAAAAGCATATTCCTCCAATAAACCCTCACCACTTGTTGCAACGGCGGGACAAGAAATTCCAGGAGGTGTGTTGAAACAAAGATTTATGGGAGGTTCCATTATGTAGGTAGAGAGAATCCCCAAATGTACTGCAGAATAGCTGTGGTCCATAATAACACCAAAAAAACGACACTTGTACAACTCCAGGTGTCCTCCAAAGAACCGAAAACCCTACTAAAAGTAGGCAGAAAAACCCCTAAAAGCGTTCCTCTCCAAAATAACTGCAAACACGTCAAAATAGAAGGTGGCCCGGAAAGGTAGGGTAAAAAACCCTACAGAAGAAAGAAAAAACATCTCCGAGACAAAATAAATATTCCCACTTTTTGATGCCTTGGTTGGTACTAGAGCCATCAGAGAAGGTTACCTGGACTCCAAGCTGTCTCGGTTAACCCTCCTCATTCTGTAGTAATTTTGCCCGCTACCAGCAACTGAAACCCTAGTGACATCTCTCCCCCAAGATAGAGACCTTTCATTTCCCATTCCTCTCTTATTTTTATTTTCTATTTTATTTAAGTCTTTGTTTTCCTTCTCTTTTGTCTTTTATAATGTTTACACTTGCATTGTTTTTTGTGTTTTATCTAATCTCCATTAATTGCAAAATTGTGTTTGTCTTACAACCATTCAAAATGCCTTCAAGAGTAGATCCATTTGACAATCACCCCAACCCCAACTATCAACGACCACAAAAATTGCCATCACTAGTGGGCATGCAGCCCCATAATCATCAATTACTGTTGAAGCACTAACAAAGATGGAACTTAGTCCTACATCTAGCAAATTCGTTGGTTTTACATTAGATCATAAACTCATGTCTGATGCATTCTTTCTAGAATGTGTGCACAATATTCATGGCCAATTGTCATATCCACTTAAAATTACGTTTTCAAACTATTTTTTCCACCGATCATCAATGAAACAATTTTTAATAGCAGCTAACTCGCTGTCCTCTTACGAAGATGGGATGTGGTTAATTTTTGTGAAAGTGAGTAACAAGCTCAAAGCAAACTGCATCGTCGTCGTCATCAATCCAACTCCAAATGTTTAGCAACAAAAACATCCCCCAACGCCTAGTAATCTTTCCACACTCATTGTTGATGAAACATTGGACAGAAAATTCTTTAATGACTTCAACACAATTACACATTCTCCTGTTAGGACAAAAACAGTGATAATAAGCTGTAATGTAGAGCCTGCATTATGGCTTCCATAGTTTAATTTGAGATGCGAAGCTTCTTTCAATACCGGAATAGCGAATGCATCATCTTTTAAGAACATGTTTTTCATACAATGCAATTATATCCTTTTTTATAGGATTTTTTAACTTTAACACTTCTGAAGCGAAACCTTGGTTTGTGAGCTCTTGCTTGAGCTTTGCAACAGTCAACTTAGTGTAGTCCGGTGAGTCTTTGTCGGCAGTCATTTGAGAATCATCAGCTGGCTTAACAACTGAAGCTGTTATTGAATTTGCTGGCATTTCAACTTTGTTATTATTATTATTTCTTCTTGTTTGCACACCAGGCATTCCAATATTTGTTTTTCTTGTTCTCTTTGTGGGTAATTCAACGGCTTCCTCATCTACATTGACCACATCTTGTACTGTGTCCCCAATAGTCAACTTAGTGTGGTCCTTTGAGTCTTCCTTGGCAGTCATTTGAGAATCATCAGCTGGCTTAACAACTGAAGTTGTTATTGAATATGCAGGCCTTTCAACTTTGCTATTATTATTATTATTTCTTCTTGGCATTTCAATATTTGTGTACTGGGTTCTCAACTGCAGTGGCTTGTTCAATCTTTGTTTCAGTCCTTGTTGCTATTTTAGTTCGAATTGTAGACTTCGGCTTATTGTCCGTCACTTTTTCATTCAAACAAAGAACATTTAGTTATTGCTGAAGAATAAGTTAAAATCCTTAAACTATGCTATTCCAATAAAGCATGAATTCAAAGAACAAGTTAAATCCTTAAATATGCTATTCCAATAGTTCTTGCGAACAAGCTAAATCCTTAAACTATTCTATTCCAATTGGCAAAGCCCTATAAATTAACCAGATTGAAAAAAGAAAGTGAGGAATATTATTGGCTTAAATTTTCATTGGGACTCCGTCAATGAGCAATTGCTCTCAAACTAAGCATTCGAATTAGCTTAGCTACCCATGATTCAGCAAAGAGGCAAAGGTTTCTCGTCTCCTATCCACCTTCTGGGAAAGAGAGACAAACCGCTTCCCATGTTATTGTATTAAACTTTTTGGTGCTAGTTTTCCGGCTTTCCATAAGAAAATTGCTTAAATGGTTCACCAGCAAACAATTGGATGTGGCACCTAATTTTTTCAATACGAGTAATTTTTCAACAATAATTTAATACAAAATCAAGATTACATTACAGAAAAAGTATAAAGATCTGTTACTGCCTAAAAATTCATCAAAGAGAGCAGGCCTCCCTCCTACAATAGTTTGCCATATCTATTCCTAAAACATGTAATCCGAAAAGGAAAATCCATTAATAGATACAGGAAGATTCAAAGAACCGATTCTCCAAAGCACTTACAACCTGGAAGACAAAACTTACCATGTCTAAGTCTGTTTTCAAAAGTAATGGATAGTAAATCTCTACTTTATGTTGGAGAATTTTGCTCTGATGAGATAGATTGTGCAAAAAGAACTAAATAGAAAACTAGCTACTTATGACCAGTCGAAGATTTTCTTGATCATCCATGGCAAATACATAAGTACAAGATGTTGTTGGTGCCCCTGGAAAGAGTCCACACTCCATTTTCAAACGTGACAGTTTTGAGGAGGTTGAAGCTTCTCACTGATGTCGTCTTCTTCTTTATCGACATGAGACAAGTCAGACTGATCTGCTTCAAAGGGTGAAATATGGGTTGAGCTGCCCTAACCTACAACTGAAGATTGCCCGCTATATCATATCAGGCTTACAGAATGATAGAATGAGACCATGAGTACCATGGCTAGCTGCTCAGGAAAAATTAAAATGTGAAAGTAAAATACCAGAGATGTACTGTAATTCTTCTGAATGAAGTTGATGAATACGGTTATTGTTAAATAGGTGTAGGACTGAGAAAATTCAGTCAATCACGCCTAATAGAGAAATGTGTAGTTCAGTCAATCACTCCTAATAGAGAAAGTTCGGAATAATGAATTACCTTCTCATGATATAATGATGCAATCGATGATGAATGGCAATGACAGGAAATATTTTACTTGACTTCTTCTGCTGCCTCTCTGTGTGCCCTGTGATGTGTGCCCTGTGATGTGTGTCCTGTGATACTGATCAGTTGAGTCAATGAAGCCTGGCCGTGGGGGTGTGGACAGAGAATGAGGAAATGCTTGTAGGTGTCCAGCCAGGCTGTTGCAGGGGGCAGGGAAGAGTTTCCCTGGATGGCGAGCTTGGCTCGGTTCGATTTCACCAACTTCAATCACCTTCGCCACCCTACATTAATGCGAAGGATACCAGATGGTTATTGGGCGCGACTATTTCCAATCTCCAAACGCTGTTAGCCAAGTGAACGTGCGCCCAAACTCCGAAGTGGAAACCGTAGAGGCAGACTAGTGGCGTTTGACGATCCGGATGAAACCATTTTCTCTATAAAATCAAAGCTTGGGACAGATGCTTTTATGAACAAATAATCCACCGTATGATATACTAAAATAATTCGTGCCTGCACTCGAATGGCCATTGCGGCCCAGAAAAATAGCGGAACATAGAAATAAATCATATTATGTACAATAAGTATTTATATTAAATTTATATGAATTGGGATTGCAAAATTGGATGGAATATATAGTGATAACTCCAAGCCATAGCTGGACCAGTGTTGGAATTTGGTTTTCATTCTACCCGTCGGATTATTTTTTTTAGGTTTTCGGTTTTTATTTTACTTGATTTACCCATTCATAATGAAGTCTTCCTGAAAAAATACCCTTTAATAATTTAATTTTGTTGATATTTTTAGAAATATTTGTTTTTTTTACTTTTTTATATTAAAATTAAAATAATCATTACTTTTTTATGTTAAAAGGAGTTTGCATTTATGAGAGTTTTGATCCCTCTCCACGCTTGATAGATCCCTTTTTAGATGGATCTATGGTGGTATGTCTTACTATCCATTACCTTGATTCACTTTCATTTTATTTACCATTTATGTGCTAAATTAATATTATATAAAAAGATAACTTGAAAAGAATAAATATGAATGCACTTCATAATACTCAAAAATAAATAAATAATGAAACATAAATAAACAAAAAATGATTTTATAATTTGACACAATTATGCATATAAAAATAAAACAAATATCACATAATTATTTTTGTTTGCAAAATTGTTATCATAAAATGGAGGTAAGAGTTACATTGTATTTGAATTGAATCAATATGCCCATTGGAAAGCTATATATCTATACGCTAGTCATTATTGTTATAAAAGATGCTTGAGTCTTTGTAAATACATGGCATATGTAATCATAATCCTTAGTTTTAAATAGATGCAAGCCTCTGTAAATTGAATCGTTATAAATAATGAATGCAAGACTCTAAAAAAAATAGCTCTATATGCCTTTTTTTTATGTATCTTTTACAAACTGCATAGGCAATTTTCATTCCAAATGTTGCACACAGATTTCATCTCTCTCAACCCCTTATTTAGTACTTGCCTTCATTTAAATTTTGCATCCCTCACTAAAATTGAACCATGGAAGAAATATAAGAGATGTTCATTTCAATTTCAATGGGAGTTGGAGAATTAACCAATACTCTTCAGTCCAAATCTATATATATTATTGAAATTATGGGATAAATGACTAAATACACATGCAAAAAAATAGTGCAAGAATTACCTCTATAATGCAAATAACTCTCAACCTTTGTCTCCAAAGCCCTCCAACTCCCAACTTCCAACTCCCCTAATAAAAAAAATAAAAAATATGAGTGTTCCTATTTCTAGGAAAAATCAATGCAACTTGCAAATGAAAAGGCATGGAAATAATTATAATTTAATAGATGTTTCTATTTTTTTAATAAATGTATTCTTAGGAAGTTGGAATTTAGAAAGTATAGATTAACAAATCAATGCAACTTGCACATGGAAATAATTTTAATTTAATAGATGTTTCTATTTATTTAATGAATGTATGTTTTCTATATTTGAATTTAGAAAGTATAATTTATATAACAGAAATATATTAATACTACTATTAAATTAGTAATATAATAATATTTTAGGAATTTTGTTGTCCTTCCAAAATAGTAGTAATATATTGATGGTTTAGAAATTGTATTGCCCTTTAAAAATATGTTTTAGAAAATTTATCACCCTTCACAAAAGACTGTTAATGGCACGGATAATTTTATCGTTTTTGTATCGATATGAGAGAGATGCTTATCTTCTGGATATTGGAAGTGGGTGGGTCATGCTGTTATTGTTCCTCAATTTCAATTTAGATGAACGGAAAGAGAAAGAGATTCCCAAGAGGAAAAGATCCAGACATATATCATACGGCTAAGGAATTAGGTTACAGTAGTAATTTAGCAAAGTTATAATATTAATCTTATATTGTTATTTGTTATTTGTTATTTGGTGGTTGAACATTGATATGTTATAGGTTAAATATCACTCAGGGTTATTTATGCATGTCTTTTTTTTCCACGAAAAAAGACCATACTATTGGTATTCATAGAGTGAATCAAATAGTACAATCTGTGTAAGTCTGTGAGAAGACGTATGATAAAAAAAGGCCTGTGTTCGACTTAGCAAAATACCAAACAAAACTAGTCCTCGTATACAAAAAAATTCATCTATGATCTAACATAAGATATTTAGTGCTCAAAAATACTGACAGAGCCAAAATCTAAGATCTGTGAATCTTGGTACTCTTCCCATATAATAACTCCTTCCTCGCCAGCATATGCATCTTTGGATAGTGTGCCAACCATGGTGTTGTGCTGTCGATAAATATGTTCAAATGAAATGTCCCTGAACAACTGAATTTTCTCCCCCGTTCTACAACACCACCAATATAAAGAGATAACATTAAGATTATATTCCCCAAATGCCCATTTTATTGTCACCCTTGAGTCCCCAAATACTGCCAGTTCACATAGACCGAATGCACTAGAGACAGTGAGCACACTCCAGAGTGCAAGTAATTCAACCTTCGTGTTAGTGCCTCTTCCACAATTCATTTTTAGTGTGAAATAATGATCCTTACTGAGATAGATCACACCCCCCATAGCACAAAAACCATTAACAGCAGCCCCATCAAAAAATGCAACCCATCTATGATATTTCGTGGTGAAAGAACTTACCCATTATGTGCTTTCCTTAACATTTACAGAGTGGATAATCTTTGATAACTAGTAATATCCTTTTTTGGGTGTTCACTAGGTTCGGGCTCCTGTCATCAAAGAGAGCTTCATTTCTAGTGTGGCAAACAGCCCAGGAGACCACCGCGAGCATGTAGGGGAGACTTTGACATTTTATGTGCCAATTAAGAGCCCAAAAATCGAATGTTCCCGAGCCCCGCTAAAGTGTTAAACAGAGAGTGTTGATAATCGAGGACCAAAGTGATCTAGCAAATACACAATCAACAAACATGTGATTCACAGATTCCATGTTGTTTCTGCATAACATACACATACTTGGGCCAACCCATCCATTCTTAGATAAATTATCCGATGTTTTCATCCCATCACGTAGTGCATGCCACATAAAACACTGAATTTTTAATGGAATCTTCCAATTTTATATAACCTCATACCACCAATTTGGTGGAAAAATACACCAATTTTTTATAATGGCCTTGTAAGCAAGTTTCGCAGTCACCAATCAAGAAGCTTGATTGCTAGTTCAGATAAACTTATCATTTTCCATGTTCAATCGGCAGCGTGCATAATTAGTTTATTGATGTAGTTTTCCCATTTTGCAACAACATTGTCCTTGAATCCCAATTCCATAGCACCGAGCCAGTAAGATTGATTGTCTCCCAGAGTTGTTCTGTTGATTTTATTAAGTGTAGCTCAGTCGAACTAATGCATAGTATTTAGAATCGCACTAGAAAGAGTATAATCATCCTCTAGCACCAAGATAGGGTCAATTCCAACAAGTACATCTTTGCCATTTCGACTTTTCAGGATAAATCTTTAGCCAACCAGTTGTAAATTCTAATGAATATAACCTAGCTAGGGGAGACTCCTGTGATCCACTTTAATGGGTTTCTAATCCAATTATTTACATCACCCTTGATATACTTCACCGAAAGCACCTTGGTCCACAAATTAGGCCCAAAAAGTCCCCTCCAAAGACTTAAATTCAACCTAAGGGTACAGCTAAAAAAGTACAAGTTCTTGATCCCCCAAACACCATTGCATTTAGGCAATGCAATGTTCTCCCATCTGGTCATAACAAAATTACTGTTATCCAGACCCCTGTCCATAGAAAATAAAAAAAAATCTTCCTCAAGCAGTTAATGATATAACATGGTACTTGAATGAGTGAAAACCAGTACACAGGTATACCAGTTAAAATAGTTTTCGCCAGTGTGAGACGCCCACCAATCGACAATAACCTGTAAGTCCAATTGTTAATCATGTTTTCAACTTTCTTGATAAGCCATAACCAATCATTTTTCTTGTACCCGTTTGGCTTGAGAAATTATCCAAGATACTTGAAGCCCTCCTCCATCTTGCAAAAATTATAGGGAAAAAAAACCGCTATCAACATCAAGTTTGTTGTTCTCAATCCCATATTGATAAATGCTTTATTTTCTATTGTTCACCAACATGCCAGATGCATCACAAAAATGTCCAATAATACATTTATAGTTATGCCATTCATCCACAGAGTCTAAACCTGCTAATAGGGCATCATCAACAAATAATAGATGAGTATGAGATAATTCAGGAGAAAACTTGATACCTTTTATAGTGCGCTCAGTTTTAGCAAACCCAATCAATCTGCTCAGCCCCTCTATAATTAGTACGAAAATGAGAGGAGATAACATGAACATCCTTGCCAAACACCCCTAGAAATTTTGAAAAACTTAGACGGTGCACCGTTGACCAATAGAGCAATACTTGCAGTAGTTACAAATGCCATGATCCATCGTAATACCAAAGGAGGGATTCCAATCTGGATAAGGATCAACCGCAAAAAAAAAGCCAATCAACTTCGTTGTAGGCTTTTTCAAGGTCCATAACTACCATTACTTGTAAATAAGATATTTTTTATCTATAAAATAATTATTTTATTTGTAAATGAGATATTTTTGCTCATAAAATAATCTTTAGTAAAAGAAATATTTTTGATAAATTTATTTATTGTTAATTGTTTATAAAACAAATTACCATAAAATAAATCTTGATTATATATTTATATAATTTACACTCTAATAAATATATCTCATGTAACTCCACTATTGTATAAAACTAGTATATCCACTTAACTTGTTGCCTGTGAACATGATAGGTGATAAGTTAAGTGCCATGAATAGGTTATTTATTATTTGTTATCCATGTTTAGTCCTAATCATCTGTTGTTGTCTATGCATGAGCTACCAATTACCTCCTTAAAATCAATCTGAACAATACACTTATCCAATCCTCTTTCAATCAAGTCCACCCCAAATTCTAAAATATAAACACATATCTATATAAATATCCTATACCATCTCCCTGCGACTGCATCACAAATATAATTTATATTCACATTAAACCTACCTACTTTCCTAATATAATATAGATTCACATTAAATCTAAACCGAGGCTCTTGTTATTTGAGGGGTCGCGGCCAGCAGACGGTGGCTGTGTCACGCTGTCCGTTGCAAACCTATTTTGGTCTCCTCAAATGCCTGCAGCTCTCTCTTTATATATTCCATGGTTAAAAGAAGCCAGCAGACGGGCGGTGTTGCCAATTCCGACGTTTTATTTTCGTTTTATATTTGTGCATATGCCCACACTAATACATATATTATGAGATTAATAATATTCTATCAGGCCTGTGAGCTTTGCTCTGCCTAAAGACAGAAGGCCTATAAAGCAGTCGTCGCATAATATTCATGCAAGCAATAGTTGCACAGCCAGTTTCGGATTCCCTTAATTTGTGAGCCAAAATTTTATGCACCGACTCAAATATTCTTCCTCTCGGAATGGTAGACGCCGCTTTAACTCCCAGTAATTACAATACACAACATGAACTTATATATACTTTATCTTTAGAATTAAAAATCAAAATATCCATACTGTTCTTCGTTCTTTTATTCGTCTTGATGTTCATTGCAATAAATAAGTTATGGACACTTTCGATTTTTTATTTTTAATTAAATTAAATTAATTTTAAATTAATTATTTTTAAGAATAAAACAAGTTCTTTAAAAACAATTTCATGTACGAATGTAAACTTATTTATTAAAAAGCATCAATAATCAAGAGTGGCCTATCTTTAAATAAGAGTGATTTTTTTAATATTGAATCGAAAACAAACCAAACAAAAAACATTTCCTTTTTCAAGAAACCACCATACTCAATTTGAGTAACCCTTAAAAGGCGCACAGACAGACGTAAAATTCGAACTCCAACTATGTGCTCAACCATAGATGGCATGACGGCCGACGGTTTTTTCTCAATTGTGAGAAGATGGCAAGAAGGCGGACGGTTTTTTCTCAATGAAGTGTCGCGGGCTGTTGGCGTCTTCCCCCATTTACGAAACACAGTTGCCAACTAAGCCCCACCAAGCAATTAGGCGGAGTAAGCATAAGAGAATAAGACTAAGGTTCGATGTTAATAATTTCTAAATCCAGTCACAACGGTGAATATAAATGCAACTGAATTTTAATTTATGGCTAACATGTGTAACATAGATAATTGCATTAATGTTTTTGCTTTTTTTTTTTTCCGCTGGGAAGCAAATGGTTGATATATAATGTCCTAACAGTTTGTAATTCTATATTAATAATAAAAAAATTATATTAATAAAATTGTAATTAGTGTAGAAAAGAAAATATTTGTATCTACAAAGAAAACATGTACTTAAACGGAATATAATTATAATGTTATTTGTAGTTCCAAATAATAGAAAATTAGTCATGAAAATGAATAATAAAAATGAATAATAAAAATATAATTTAGAATTATATTTATGCATAGCGATCCTAATGCAAAAAACTATTATAAAAAATGAAGGTGAAGCTGACATTTTTCTCCATGAAGGTGATCTTTTTATCCATTACTTAAAAAATGATGCGTTTCTTTTATCTACTATGAAGAATATAGAAAATCTATACCATAATTTTAGTATAGCCTTCCATATAACAATTTCTTTATTGAAGTTTTGGCTAAAAAGAGAGATAGTAGAACCAACCCCTTGGTATGATCAATAGTGTAAAGATGCAAGAAAACAAATTAAGCAAATTATTGCATAATCGATAAAAATGGGCAAGATAAATCACTACAAAGCCCTAATTAAAAGAAAAAATGCATTATCTAAGTAAAAGGCAGAAAATCTCTTACACCTCTCCAAGGTGGACCCTAAGAATATCTAGAGGAAAATTCTAACTTGCAAAACAAAATAAGATATAAGATTGCTTTAAAAAGATTGGAATTCCTATCTTAAAAAGCTTTACGAATCCCCCAATATCAAATATAACATTTAAACCCTCCTTACAATGAAAGAAGTTTTCTCGTTAGAAGACATAAATTTCGGGGTTAAGTGCTTAGCAAATGGAAAAGTCAAAGACATTGAAGGCTACCAAGTATAAATCTTAAATGTTGGGGGGGCGGTCCTCATCCCGCACATCCAAAAACTCTTAATCTACCAGTTAAGCAAGGGTTCCCTACACCTTGGAATCAGAGCCTTATTATTCCTATTTTCAAAAGTGGCGATAAAAATAACACCTCTAATTATCAGACAATTATGATTAGCCCTGTCTTATCTAAGTTATACAGTATTATCTTAGAAAAAAATATCAATGAATGGATAGAAATGGAAGGTAAGCGAGAAAAAGGCCAAGCAGGTTCGGTTTTAGAAGGCATCATTCAACCACAGACCACCTCATTATGCAATAGGATCATTGGAGAGGAATACTGTAATAATAATTCTGACCTTTTTTGTTGCTTTGTGGATTTTAGAAAAGCTCTTCCTACAATTCCTAGAAATAACCCGTGGAATAGGATAGAGGAGCCTAAGGTTCCTTTTGAGTTGAGAGTTGTTGTGATAAGGTTATACAAAAAGGTCATTGCCAAGTTTAAAAATAATGAGGGGTAGTCAACGGATATCAACTGTAATATTGAAGTTAAGCAAGGCCTCCCTCTCTTCCCTACCCTTTTTGGCGTTTACATCGATAAAACTATAATGGTGTTTAGAAGAAGCAGGTTGCGCTGACACAATATTGGATGGGATAATTATCATCCTCCTACTTTACATTGATGATATTGTTCTTATGGCAGGGTGTCCCTCTGATATTGATAAGCAATTAAGAATTCTCAAAGATTTCTGCTCTAACATGGGTATGATTGTTAACACCGACAAGACAAAAGTTATGATTGTAAAATCTAAGAAATACACCTATGCCAATTTTATTTATGATATAGAAAACTGGATGAAGTGATTTCTTACAAATATCTTGGAATTGATATTCATCACAACCTCAATTGGAACTATAACATTGAGAAAATGATTAATGGACGGGTGGAAAGATTATTTTGGTCTTGAAAGTAATTGCAAACCAGCCAACCTAGTCATGTGGGATAAAAAGAAGTTTGTCTTCGAAACTCTTGTCATCCTCGTTATCTTGTACAATATTAAAGTATGGGGGTGCAACATTTCTAGAGAATCTTGGAGGAAGATTGAGCAAATCCAGAAGCGGATTATAACTTATAACGTCAAAATTAAAAGCAATACGCCTTATCCTATTATCCTCATACAAGTGGGGTCTTCCCCCATCGAGAGCATGGATATGACTAGGTACCTAATGTACACACAAAAGATAAATAACATGGCAAATGAGAGAATTCCTAAGATTGCTTTAAACTCAAGTCATAACAAACTACGCCTCAGGAAAGGTTGGTGGTGAAGATACCATGGCTTGGTTAAACAATTGGGGTATGGCCTTACTGCTCTACTACTGCATGGAACTTACTGCAGAAAGAGAAACAAGAACAAGCCTTCTTTCACAAGTCTCTCCATCTGGGCACAGTTAATAAAACCTGTGCAGTCATTGAATGCACTTGTTTTGCTCATCAATGTCTTGTTTTGCGCTTGAATGCTTATGACCCTTATGCACTATTTCATGGTTAAAGAAGGTTATTTCATAAAGAATTGGTTATTATTTCCAGTATATTTAGTATTAATAGGGATCGCACCCACATGTTGACTTGACAACTATAATATTTTATTTGGAGGTGGTTATTGAGTAGAGTGCATCACATTTATTCTTTAGTAATGTCAAAAATATTATTACTTCGAAGTTTAAAGAGAAATTGTGGTGTGAGACAAATTTAGTAGTTAAGAGAAAATTAAGGTAAGTTATAACGACGTCATTAACACTAATTTGGAAGATCAATAGTATATCTCGGGTAGTAACTAGTATAAGGAAGAAAATTAATATAGCCAAGACTAGAACGAACTCTCACGAGCTCCATAGCGAAACAGGGCATTGGTCTATTCATAAAACTCTGTGGGCGGAAAGGGTTTGCCATCTTTGTGAGTCCATGAGCATTGAGTATGAAAATCACTTCCTCTTAGAGTGGCCTGCTTACACCCAATTAGATCTGAGTTTCATAGTACTTGCTACAATGCAACCCTCTCTAACCTCCTAACTTGTGTAGTGAACGTATCCGTTCACTCAGTTAAGAAGCGAATCCGTCTTCCAAATTTAAGATAAAATGATTAATATTATATTGATAGATGATTATAAAATTACAATAAGATGGCCTTTATAGGGATTGAGGAAGCATAGTGAAGGGTTACGCCCTTTCACTAGTAACCTAATAATCTATTAATTTGTAAATAATAATATTAATTAAATATTCACAGCATTTCCTTCCCCTTAGGAAAGCTTTGTCCTCAAAGCTTGAGTATTTTTCCTAATGTCGTCCTTCATTGAGATTCGACATCGGTATCAGAATCGGACGAGATTTCTTGTGCAAAGACTTGGACTTCCTTCCCATTGATGATTTTGCACTGTATTGTCTGGTTGTTCCTGCATTTATGGCCTGGGGTCCAGTCATCACCGCATCGACGACATATGCTTTTCTTCTTTTTTCTATTATCAGAGTAACTGTTAGATGACTTTGATCTATTTTCCATTTCATAGGGCATATGGTTGAGGTTTGTGGCATTGATGGCTGGGTGACCAAGTATCTTCACAATACCTACATTGTGTCTCTTTTTCTGTCGATAATGGTTATCGCCTCTTTTTTTATTCCTTCCAGTTGCGTTCTGCAGCTTTTGCTTTATTTATTGCTACCTCTACGTTAGGTATGTCATGTAACTTTAACTCTTTTTGGAGGTACGGTTTCAGACCTCCTAAATAGGTTTTGAGTCTTTGTTTGTCTGACAACCCAAATACTCATGTCGATAAGGAATTCCCACTGATGTGTGCATTCCTCCATGCTTCCAACCTATTGTAATCTGGTAAGTTTACTGAAAAATTCATCTTCTGTGATTCCTTGAAACCTATTAAAAAAATCATTTTTGAACAAGTTCCAAGTGTACGCAAAATTGTCTCTCTTCCACCATAAGTACCAATTATAGGCGTGCCCTTCCATATGCATTGACGCATATTTCACCTTCTCCTCATCAGATTGAATATTGTAAATGTCGAAGTATTATTCCACTTTGTTTAGCCAAGGAATGCATTGGTCTTCACCACTGTATTTCAACAACACTATGTATGCCTTAGGTGGGTACACTATATAAGGATGAAATTGATTTCCTTTTGCTTTATGGTTTGATGGTGGATCAGAACTAGCTGGACGATGTAAATGACATATTTGAACTACTTCGTTTGTTGGCAGTGATTTTTAGCTTTTTTATTATCTACTATCTTACTGATAGCTTCTATTTTGTTGTTTAATCATTCCTCCATATTTGGAAATACTTTTGTTTCTATCTCTTGCTTAAGCGTCGCATTGTTAATCTTTATTTCTTTTTGCAATTCTTCTTGATTCTTGGCAAGTGCTTCCTGTGTAAAAATATGAAATGAGGCATCTAGCATGTCTGGACTGCTAACTCTCTCTTAGGCATTATTCTTTGTAACACCTCCATTAATATATTATGGTTATGCGTCATGGTGCTCAAGTTCTGGGTTATGGTGTTTATGTTTTGGTCATAGTACTAATTTTGTCATCCAAGTCTTTTTGTTTTTCATTCAGGATGTCAAATTTTTCACCCAACCTTCTTTCTAGTACCAGAACAACTTCGTCTTTGATTTCCTTTTTAAGCATTGTATTGTTATTTTTCACCGCTTCCTTCAAGTTATTTTGGTTAATGACTAGGGATTTGATGTCCTTCTCCATTTTTTTATTTGCTCTTTTAGTTCTTCCATGGTCTTGGACCTTGTATGCAGAGGTGTGTACTTTGACGTTGTTTTGGTTTGTGAGGGCCGCAAAAAATGTTTTATACAAAATTTCCCAAGTTCCTTGAATAATAATAAATATTAATTAACTAATTAATAATAAATTAGTAATGAAAATGAATAATAAAAATATAATTTAGAATTATATTTATGCATAGCGATCCTAAAGAAAAAAGCTATCATAAAAAATGAAGGTGAAGTTGACATTTTTCTCCATGACATTTATCTTTTTATCCATTACTTAAAAAATGATGCGTTTCTTTTATCTACTATGGAGAATATAGAAAATCTACACCATAATTTTACTACAGTTTCCATTAACAATTTCTTTATTGAAGTCTTGGCTAAAAAGAGAGATAGTAGAACCAACCCTTGGTATGATCAATAGTGTAAAGATGCAAGAAAACAAATTAAGCAAACTATTGCATAATCGATAAAAATGGGCAAGATAAATCACTACAAAGCCCTAATTAAAAGAAAAAAATGCACTATCTAAGTAAAAGGCAGAAAATCTCTTACACCTCTCCAAGATGGACCCTAAGAATTTCTAGAGGAAAATTTTAACTTGCAAAACAAAATAAGATATAAGATTGCTTTAAAAGATTGGAATTCCTATCTTAAAAAGCTTTCCAAATCCCCCAATATCAAAGATAACATTCAAACCCTCCTTACAATGAAAGAAGTTTTCTAGTTAGAAGACATAATTTTCAGGGTTAAGTGCTTAGCAAATGGAAAAGTCAAAGACATTGAAGGCTACCAAGCATAAATCTTAAAAGTTGGGGGGTCGGTCCTCATCCCGCACATCCAAAAACTCTTTAATCTACTAGTCAAGCAAGGTTTCCCTACACCTTGGAATCAGAGCCTTATTATTCCTATTTTCAAAAGTGGCGATAAAAAATTACCCCTCTAATTATCAGGCAATTATGATTAGCCCTCTCTTATCTAAGTTATATGATATTATCTTAGAAAAGAATATCAATGAATGGATAGAAATGGAAGCTAAGCGAGAGAAAGGCCAAGCAGGTTCGGTTTTAGAAGGCATCATTCAACCACAGACCACCTCATTATTCAATAGGATCATTGGAGAGGAATACTGTAATAATAATTCTGACCTTTTTTGTTGCTTTGTGGATTTTAGAAAAGCTCTTGCTACAATTCCTAGAAATAACCTGTGGAATAGGATAGAGGAGCCTAAGGTTCCTTTTGAGTTGATAGTTGTTATGATAAGGTTATACAAAAAGGTCATTGCCAAGTTTAAGAATAATGAGGGGTAGTCAACGGATATAAACTGTAATATTGAAGTTAAGCAAGGCCTCCCTCTCTTCCCTACCCTTTTTGGCGTTTACAAATCGATAAACTATAATGGTGTTTAGAAGAAGCAGGTTGCGCTGACACAATATTGGATGGGATAATTATCATCCTCCTACTTTACATTGATGATATTGTTCTTATGGCAAGGTGTCCCTCTGATATTGATAAGCAATTAAGAATTCTCAAATATTTTTGCTCTAACATGGGTATGATTGTTAACACCGACAAGACAAAAGTTATGATTGAAAAATCTAAGAAATACAGCTACGCCAATGTTATTTATGATATAGAAAACCGGATGAAGTGATTTCTTACAAATATCTTTGAATTGGTATTCATCACAAGCTCAATTGGAACTATAACATTGAGAAAATGATTAACGAACGGTGGAAAGATTATTTTGCTCTTGAAAGTAATTGCAAATCAGCCAACCTAGTCATGCAGGATAAAAATAAGTTCGTCTTTGAAACTCTTGTCATCCCCATTATCTTGTACAATATTAAAGTATGGGGGTGCAACATTTCTAGAGAATCTTGGAGGAAGATTGACCAAATCCAGAAGCGGATTATAACTTATAACCTCAAAATTAAAAGCAATACGCCTTATCCTATTATCCTCATACAAGTGGGTCTTCCCCCATCGAGAGCATGGATATGACTAGGTACCTAATGTACACACACAAGATAAATAACATGGGAAATGAGAGAATTCCTTAGATTGCTTTAAAATCAAGTCAAAACAAACTATGCCTCAAGCGAGGTTGGTGTGAAGATACCATGGCTTTGTTAAACCATTGGGGTATGGCCTTAGTGCTCTACTATTTCCTGGAACTTACTGTGGAAAGAGAAACAAGAACAAGCCTTCTTTCACAAGTCTCTCCGTCTCGGCACACTTAATAAAACCTACGCAGTCATTGAATGCACTTGTTTTGCTCATCAATGTCTTGTTTGCGCTTGAATGCTTATGACCCTTATGCACTATTTCATGGTTAAAGAAGGTTATTTCATAAAGAATTGGTTATTATTTCCAGTACATTTAGTATTAATAGGGATCACACCCACATGTTGACTTGACAACTATAATATTTTATTTGGAAGTGGTTATTGAGTAGAGTGCATCACATTTATTCTTTAGTAATGTCAAAAATATTATTACTTCTAAGTTTAAAGAGAAACTGTGTGTGAGACAAACTTAGTAGTTAAGAGAAAATTAAGGTAAGTTATAAGGAGGTCATTAACACTAATTTGGAATATCAATAGTATATCTCAGTAGTAACTAGTATAAGGAAGAAAATTAATATAGCCAAGACTAGAACGAACTCTCACGAGCTCCATAGCGAAACAGGGCATTGGTCTATTCCTAAAACTCTATGGGTGGAAAGGGTTTTCCATCTTTGTGAGTCCATGATCATTGAGTATGAAAATCACTTCCTCTTAGAGTGCCCTGCTTACACCCAATTAGATTTGAGTTTCATAGTACTTGCTACAATACAAAACTCTCTAACCTCCTAACTTGTGCAATGAACGTATCCATTCACTAAGTTGAGAAGTGAATCCGTATTCCAAATTTGAGATAAAATGATAATATTATATTGATAGATGATTATAAAATTACAATAAGATAGCCTTTATAAGCCTTGAGGAAGCATAGTGAAGGGTTACGCCCTTTCACTAGTAACATAGTAATCTATTAATTTGTAAATAATAATATTAATTAAATATTCAAAGCATTGCCCTCCCCTTAGGAAAGCTTTGTCCTCAAAGCTTGAGTATTTTTCCTAATGTCGTCTTTCATTCAGATTCGGCATCGGTATTAGAATCGGACGAGATTTCTTGTGCAGAGACTTAGACTTCCTTCCCATTGATTATTTTGCACTGTATTGTCTGATTGTTCCTGCATTTATGGCCTAGGGTCCAGTCATCACCGCATCGACTACATATGTTTTTCTTCTTTTTTCTATTATCAGAGTAACTGTTAGATGACTTTGATCTATTTTCCATTTCATCGGCATATGGTTGAGGTTTGTGGCATTGATGGCCGGGTTACCAAGTATCTTCACAGTACCTACATTGTCTCTCTTTTTCTCGTCGATAATGGTTATCGCCTCTTGTTTTTATTCCTTCCAGTTTGCGTTCTGCAGCTTTTACTTTATGTATTTCTACCTCTACATTAGGTATGTCATGTAACTTTAACTCTTTTTGGAGGTATGGTTTCAGACCTCCTAAATAGGTTTCGAGTCTTTGTTTGTACGACAACCCAAATACTCGTGTCGATAAGGATTCCCACTGATATGTGAATTCCTCCACGCTTCCAACCTATTGTAATCTTGTAAGTTTACTGCAAAATTCATCTTCTTTGATTCCTTGAAACCTATTAAAAAAATCATTTTTGAACAAGTTCGAGGTGTACGCAAAATTGTCTCTCTTCCACCATAATTACCAATTATAGGCGTACCCTTCAATATGCATTGACGCATATTTCACCTTCTCCTCGTCAGATTGAATATTGTAAATGTCGAAGTATTCTTCCACTTTGTTTAGCCAAGGAATGCATTGGTCTTCACTTCCAATGTATTTCAACAACTCTATTTTTTCCTTAGGTGGGTACACTATTTAAGGATGAAATTGACTTCCTTTTGCTTTATGGTTTGATAGTGGATCAGAACTACTAGACAATGTAAATGACATATTTGAACTGCTTTGTTGTTGGTGGTGATTTTTAGCTTTTTTATTCTCTACTATCTTACCGATAGCTTCTATTTTGCTGTTTAATCGTTCCTCCATATTTGGCAATACTTTTGTTTCTGTCTCTTGCTTAAGCGTCGCATTGTTAATCTTTATTTCTTTTTGTAATTCTTCTTGATTCTTGGCAAGTGCTTCCCGTGTAAAAATATGAAATGAGGCATCTAGCATGTATGGACTGCTAACTCTATCTTAGGCATTATTCTTTGTAACACCTCCATTAATGTATTATGGTTCTGTGTCATGGTGCTCAAGTTCTGGGTTATCGTGTTTATGT
This sequence comes from Larix kaempferi, assembly GCA_027924585.1. NCBI lineage: Eukaryota > Viridiplantae > Streptophyta > Pinopsida > Pinales > Pinaceae > Larix > Larix kaempferi. The sequence goes on from BSBM01000437.1 coordinate 11,444,539, forward strand.
TTTGAGTCATAGTACTCATTTTGTCATCCAAGTCTTTTTGTTTTTCATTCAGGATGTCAAATTTTTCACCCAGCCTTCTTTCTAGTACCATAAAAACTTCATCTTTGATTTCCTTTTTAAGCACTGTATTGTTATTTTTCATCGCTTCCTTCAAGTTATTTTGGTTAATGACTGGGGATTTGATGTCCTTCTCCATTTTTTTTATTTGCTCTTTTAGTTCTGCCATGGTCTTGGACCTTGTATGTAGAGGTGTGTACTTCGATGCTATTTTGGTTTGTGAGGGGTGCAAAAAATGTTTTATACAAATTTTCGAAGTTCGTGGATTTCCAACCCAACAGGTATTTACTTCGTTTACTTACTTTGTTGAATTGATTTTATCTTTTTATTTAAACACTCTTCCTATTTTTACCTTTTTAACGATTGTACAGATCTGGAATGCTCTAAAGGAGGCTCAGGATTATGATGGCTCCTTATTTCAAGGTGCTTTGGAAGTATCATCCAAGTCATGGATCCTTATGAGGGCGATGAATCATCTTGATTTGGTATGTTCTGTCTATACATTTCTTATTCTTAATGAAGCTCTCCAAATTTTCAACAAGTTCTGTTAAAAACATTTTTTTTTGTTTTCAACTGAAAATATAGTGTGCGCTTTTATCGACCTTTAATGGACTAAGCTAACTATGTATTACAGTTTTATAAGCTTTACCTGAACTTACTTTCAGAAAATACTGGCTTTTGTATTTAATTTATGGAGAAATTAGGTAATCGTAGCCAATAGGGGTTATTATGAATTACGAATACTTTTAAAAAGGTTAAATACAGAGAGTTAATGTGTTATTATGAATTACAAATACTTTTAAAAAGGTTAAATACAGAGTGTTAATGTGAGCTTACATAGTTTTAAAAGGTGGGATATATGAATGCATTATAAATCATTTTAATTACATTTCTATCGTACCTTCTCATGTTACTGTTAAGCACGACATTATATCATTGCATCCGTTATGGAATTCTGGCTTTGGCTGCATTGGCTTTCATTTTTTATTTTTTCATATATATATATATATATATTTTTCCAGATCATTCACTTTTATTCATTTACATTTTTTATTAAATTTAATTGTCTTATAATGGGCAAGATTGTAAATACAATTTTCCTTGGGAATTTTTCTTTGGTCCTTCTAATTGTTAGATGTACCCTGATAATTTTGACCCTTCTAAGCTTTGTTCTTCTACTTGGCCTATTTAAATTAAACAAGGATTACACAAGAAACTCGACTAGGGTTTGGGGTTTTGCTTATTTACCAGAAAAGAAAATCTCTGATTGCATCTTTCTATATAATTCCTTAGATCATTGCAAATAAACGAAGTTGTTTAACTAGCTTTTGGAATAGATCCCTAACATTTATAGAGTACTCGTCTTACTTTCAAATAATATATTTACTGAGTATGAGTTTTGATGTAATCTAGAAGACAACTCTACCAGCATTAAAAAAATTATTCCCTTATATAAGTAATGGTTTGTTAATCATCCAATTACCATTTTCAGATTTTCTTGCTCGTTCCCTCGATGAATAATATTTATTTTCTAAATGAAAACTAATCCATATTTTAATACGGTATACATAGTTAATTTAATCTATTCTCAATAAGTTTTCGAGGCAAATTACTTGAAACTAATATTTTATCTCTGAATTATCCATGAGATGAATTTAAACACAGGTCTCATGCAACGTAAACTAGTAAAATCAGTATTGTACATTACTCTAGTGTATGTAAGTATAATAGAGTTTACAAAGAAAATGTTTTTAGAACATAAATTTATTTAAACACAAGAAGAATAGGTACCAATCTACGGTATTTCTATATCTTGAAAACTTTTAAAGAGAATAAGTGTAGGCTACACTCTCAAAAATAAAATAAAAAATCATTCATCAGTTTCAACTTTTTCGCTTCTATTTCTCATAACTAGAAATTTCACAGCAGAATATAAAACATTTAGTATTTTTAATAAAATGGCTAAAAAGTGTTAAGAAATACTCATCTGTAACCTTTCAAAATTTTTCTCGAAGAACGTATGGACAGCTTCTCCAAGATCTCGCTAGAGAAAGTCCTCTTAGATTCTTTTGTAGATTTTACTGTGCAAAAATTATTTACATAGGCTGATCATCTCTAAGAAAGTATAAGTACTCAACTAGCCCTGGTTCAGTTCAAGATTTTATTATTTTTACCAGCTTTGTAAATAAATCTCCTTGGATTACACTTGATGCTTTTAGGTGTATGCATCTTTGCAATATACATAAGAAACTTTGTATATTTGTGTATGGTTGCACATGAATATATATATATATATATAATAAGAATGATTTAAATTTCATATATATATATATATATATATATTCTGACATACTTACCCCTGGCCTTGGCAACTTTCTTGGCAACTTAGTTTTGAAGCCACCATGTTACCATTTCCAATGAAAGAAGAAGCACTGCTAAGGTTTTTAGTCCTTGTCGGAATGCAGAAACAGAGCAGCAAGGGAAAACAGAGTATGGAGAGGCTTCAAGAAAACGGCAGGAGCTCTCGGCTCTTCTACATCATTCCAGAACCTAAAATGAGCAACCAAAAATACATTGAACCTCCGATGCCTCTTTACCCGAGGCGCATTAAGTTCTTCAGCTAATTGTATTAACTCTTGTACGGTGGTTGGTGGATTTAGACAGGTGACGGGAGGAATTATTTCCAACACTCCCCCTTAATTCCGACCATAAACAAACTATTAACATCTAACACATACATACAGTGCCTTCATGGGCTTTCAACAAAAAACGTTGAAACATTAATGCCTGCTGGTCTAAGTCTCAGCTAGGCTTACATTAATTCATGTCAAAACTCAAAATTATCTTACCATTCTTGTCTGCTGCATGCTGATGCAGCGGCTTCTTTTTCTTTCGTTTGCTCCAGACTTTGAACTCAGCGTTTTTCTTCACTTTCTTCTTCATTCTCACCTTCTTCTTCATGTTTTCTTTAAGCTCCTTGGGCTTGAATCTTCCATTACTGTCTGCAAGTTCTTCAATGGCTTGCTGCCTTGTGTCTTCATCTTCAAATTCTGATTTCAGCATCTTTAGTTCATATGTTGTGGGAATTTCAAGATCGCACATGTTGTTCACATCCTTCATTTTGTTTTCATCCTCTTCATTCGCATGCTGCCATGACATCAACTAATAATAGTGTCTGATTTCTTCAACACTCCATTTCATAAAAATGTTTTCAGCTGGTTTATCTTCTTCCTCTTCATCTTCAATGCAGATTTCTTCATCCATGGTGCTGCTAAGCACTCTTGGCATGTCACAATGCCCATCATCATTGAATTCAAATGCTTCATCTTCCATGCAGCTTTCGATAATCTTGTCAAAGTCTTCAATAAAATTACAATCTTCATGGTCTTCATTATAATTATCAGCTCCAATGCTGCCTTCTTTTCCATTTTCTGCTTAAAATAAGGACATCACATTGTCCACATTCTTTAAAAATTCTTGAATGATTTCATCATCATTTGCATTTTCCTCAATTACAAGCTGATTTCTATATGCACCTGCACATGCACAAACATCTAACCTGTTAGGATAAATTTATGCCCTCATGGGCATGCTATTCATGAGCTCATTTTCTTCTTCACATTCAGCCTCTACTGTCTGTCCTGCAACTGCTTGAGTTGCTAATTCACCATTTTCTGTTGCTGCTATGGCAGCTTCCTCTTCAACGTCATCTTTGTTATCTTCATCCACCTGTGGCTCTGCACAGTGGGCTTCATTGTTCTCAAATTTATCAAGCTCTGCTTGGCTGACAGAGTCCTTGACCGTTTCATACGAGCATTCAAATGATTCTATGGATGGAGTATCTACTACTGCAATGGCAGTTCCATCTTCATATTCATCCACAAGTGCCTCTACACCGTGGGATTCACTAACAGCTTGGTTGTCTTCTGCTTCAACTGTAGGATTCTCAACTGCTTCTTCTTCAACAGGTTGTGACACGGTTGAGTGCTTGCACATGTTACTCCCCCTTTCGCTGAACTCTTCTTCCAAGATTCTCCATGCTTCCTTGGAAGTCTTTGCTGCTGCAATCTTGTGGAAAATACTTTCATCCACAGCTCGTTGGATGAGATGCAGGGCTAATTCATGCTGCTACAATTTTTGGTCTTCATTCAGGGCTTCAAAAGCCTCTAAATCTAGTGGATGTGCACATTCATTTTGAACTAAACACCACAAATCCTCTGCTCTAGAAAACTTCTCATTTTAATAGCCCAAAATTCATAATTTTTACCTGAAAAATGTGGGGGTACGAAGAGAACTCTGCTGCTCCAATTATCCTGAGCAACGACCTCCTTATCAGCACCTTTTCTTGCACGTTCGTCATCCATCTTTTCTTCACAAAGAACCCTCTGTGCTTCTAACCCTGCCTCGGCTTTCACTTCTGCCCTTGTATTTCTTCTTTTAATCTCCCTGAGTCTCCTTTTGTAACCCATTTCTTCTCTTCTTTGTTGCAGATGTCCTGTGCTGGCACTTGTCTTCTTCTTGCAAGTCTCCTACTTGCTTCTCCTTCCCTATCGCCCCCTAAAAAAAATATAAAGCTGCTTGCTGGCTGCAAGACCTATCAATGACGCCCCCTTAATGCAAAAACATCTCTGTTTTTTTAATTTTCTTGGATTATCAATGCTCGGGGCATTTTCATTTCAATTTGACAGAAAGAGACAGAGTATGTTCTTCACCTCACCGTCGGGATTTCTTGCGGACTCAGCCAACAGTATTGTCTGTTTGATCTTGTTAGTTTAAGTGCCTTCTTGGCTACAATGGCCAGTGGTGGCAGGCGTTCACGCTCTAATCTCAGCTCCGATGATGAAAGAAATAGTGAAAGGAAACGACGGAATCCTGGTGGTCCAAGAGAGACGATGCCTGGCATAGATGATACAGTCTATCGCATCCTATGTCCTGGAGACAAGATTGGAGGTGTGATAGGAAAGGGAGGTGGATGAGTGGGATGCCGTTGGGGACAATTACGAGAAACCTTTCGAGGCCGAGCGGATTACTAAGGATGGCAAGCGGTTTAAGTTGTATTACTAAGGTCTCATCAGCGCTGAGAATGTGGACGGGCTTGGTGATCGCTGGGACACTCTTGCGGGAGCTGGCGTTGCTATCTACAATCCGGATGATAATTTAATTCTGAATCTGCGGAAGCAGCTTGGGGTTGATTTGAGCAGGTCTGTTGCAGAGTATTCGGCTTTGAAGGAGGGTCTCATGGCTGCATTCGATTTGGGTATTCGGAATGTTACTGCTTATGGGGACGGAGATGGAGAGGATCCTGAACAATCGAAATTGCGTGCGGACCTCAATTCAGCTTTAACAGAGAAAGGAAAAGAGAAATCAAAGGCTGAGAGTGAAGCAGGAGAGGCAAGTCCGTTAGTCACGGAGGTAGATATTCAGCAAATCGTATGTGCATGGACAGGCATTCCAGTTGAAAAGGTGTCAACAGACGAGTCTGACAAACTCCTGAAAATGGAGGAAACACTCCACCAACGCATCATTGGGCAAGATGAGGCAGTTAAAGCTATTAGTCGAGCTATTCGCCGTGCAAGAGTTGGTTTGAAGAATCCAAACAGGCCATCTTACAGTCGGCTACGACACAAATATATCCACGGCCATGGATGACTTCAAATTGGCCAAAAACCCCAAATCACAGTACCTCTAGGACACCATAATCTCCACAGGCAAGGGAATGAGTCGATGCCAAGTCAATCCTAGCAAAAAACAAATGAAATAACAGCGGCCACGAGTAAAATTCTTACCACAGCTGCGGCACCAGCGCTTAACCCGCCGGGGATCGAACTTCTTCCTTACCACGTGCTTCTTCAGCCTTTTTTTTATCAACAGCGACCACTTCGGCGGGAGCTTGAGCTACAGGCTGTTCTTTAGCAGGCTTGGCCCCCGTCTAGGGTTAAAGAAACGATTCAGAAGGGTTCTGCCCGCCTCTGACAGCCTCAACTTCCTTTTCAATGGCGGCTCTCCCTCTCAGCTCTGCCTTCAGCTTTCTAAAAAGCTCTTCCAGCGACTGTGGTTGGGGTTTACCTCACATGAATGGAGACGGCTGCTCCAGCTACTCCCTTCTTTGCACCAAGTTGGCTTGGATGACCAACACTGGCAACACTCAAATCCTTCACATGGCAGGTGAAGGGGGATTCGTGACTCTGGGCTCTGATACCATGTCGGAATGCAGAAACAGAGCAGCAAGGGAAAACAGAGTATGGAGAGGCTTCAAGAAAACGGCAGGAGCTCTCGGCTCTTCTACATCATTCCAGAACCTAAAATGAGCAACCAAAAATACATTGAACCTCCGATGCCTCTTTACCCGAGGCGCATTAAGTTCTTCAGCTAATTGTATTAACTCTTGTACGGTGGTTGGTGGATTTAGACAGGTGACGGGAGGAATTATTTCCAACAATCCTTTAGTACATGTCTTTGAAATAGATGTCAGTTGTTAAACAAAAGGAAACCCTTGATTTCATTACAATTCCCCGGTCTGATTTATTTGAAAGTTCGACATAAACAATAATTAAATGTTGTTCTTGTAATTTTAATTCTAAATTTAGGATATACAATTAATACTAACTTCCTACTCATCATTTAATACCAACATCTAATCCCTGTAATTTGTGAATATGATATAATTGTGAAAGACTGATTCAATACTTCATATTAATTGTACCGCACACCTTAAAAGCAAAAAGAACAACAAATAGGGCTGAAACGAAACATGCCCTTGTGAAATGAAACATGCCCTTGAGAGGGGGTTGAGAAATCATAATCAAAATACTAAAAAGCATAAATACTAAAGATCAGAGATTGAATGGAGGAGAGAGGCAGAAGGAAAATAGCAGGCCTTTTCCCCAAATTTGGATATTCTGATCCTAAAATTAAATCACAAGAAACAAGCCATTCATTTTTTTTTAATATATTAACTTTATGGGTAGTTGCGACGCACTTTGATTACGTGGGCATGAGTGGCTATTCTTTCAGGGCAGGTTTAGAACGAGACTTTTCTTGCAGGGTCAGCATTTATTACATTTGCATATATTAGGCTACATGGCCCATTACTAGAAGCATGAAATGGAGGGATTGCAACACATAAGACATCCTTGCTTAGCTTCACCAAATGACTTCGCACAGAGCTGGAAATGTAGGGGATTGGTTTCTTTGCTGTAGAGTCGATGAGGAGTGGAAGGATGTTGTGGAAGGGTTGAGCAGGTTAATCTCGCGGGGAAAATATTCTTCCCCACTTGCATGTCCAGCTTGTAGCTCTCTATCTTGCCAAATTTATCCCCTGTTGTGTCTGTGTTGGAGATAGCCACTACCTCCACATGTATTCCATGTAATTGTCTGTGTCGATGTCGTAGATGAGCCACAGGTTTAGAAAGTTTCTTGGATTGATGTGCCATATTTAGCCCCCACTTTGTCCGATGTTGGAGACAACCACTACCTCCACATGTATTCCATGTAATCATCGGTACCGATGTCGTAGATGAGCCTTGGGTTTAGAACGTTTCTTGGATTGATGTGCTTGACACTTTTGTCGGAAGGATTTGAAACAATAGCGATTGTGGATTCTTCAACATAAGTAAGATGAGGTAGCTAGAGCTGATGCGAGTTGGTGAAAAGTTAATATCATGTGAATATCCATGATTAGCTATGTTGGGCCATCTATTTTAGCACCACCTTCCAATTAAATTTGGGTATTTGCAATTTTAAACTACAATACCATCTTAACACTAATTTCTGTTTATTATTGAATTTGGTCATTAATTTTGCAGAGGTATTTGATGAATTTCAATCTCTTTGTGACCATTAGAATTGTGGTAAGGCACGTTTACTTTTTTTGTCTTTGTCCTTGAAATGAAAAATATGTCGATGTGTGAAAAATAATTATGCTTAGCGGCATGCTTGATGTTTGAAAAATAATTATGATTAGTGATGTTTGAAATATGGCATGTAGTGAATTCACAAGAGACATGGACATTACACACAAGAGACATGGACATTATAGGAATTGGTTGAAGTAAAGATGAGACTTGAACATTATAGGAATTGGTTGAAGTAAAGTTGGGTCTGAAAAGAATATTGTGCTACCAAAATTTGTTAACAACCCTAGGCTAACTTAGCCTAACCAAAGGAGACAATTGTAGATCATGAACCCAGTAAATAGTATATGAATCTATCCATATCTCCTTACCAATGGAGGCAAGGTTATCTATAACTTCCAAGATATCAACTTCATAACCAAAACAAACAATTATAGATTATGAAGCCAAGTAATAGTTTACCCATATCTCCTTACCAATGGAGGCAAGGTTATCTAGAACTGCCAAGATATCAACTTCATTAGGGAGACAAGCAATCTACATAGCTGGAATTGATGCTAATTCAATAGGAAGACAACAATCTCAATACCCTTGATATAGAAGTTGCGAACCATTATATATACCTTAAATCGATTTTGAAATTGAGGTTGAAACATTGGATTGGACCCAAACTAGATAGATTAGTGAAATGTTGTCAAGAAATGGATAAGCCCTTTTAGTAGAATAGTGAAATTGATTTTGAAACATTGGATTAGACCCCAAATAGATAGATGAGTGAAATGTTGTCAAGAAATGGATAAGCCTTGCTAGTAGAATAATACTTGTTGTTCACCTTCTCCACAATCTTCCTTGATAGGATTTACGATTTAGGATATTGAAGGAGTTTAAACTTCAACAATTGATTTAGCATGTTGTCGAAAACATTTTTTTGGCACGAATTTGGTATAAGAGTTTGAGATTTCTGTTGGAATAACTAATTCGTTTAAGGTTAATTGTTATTGTATTTACATGGAAGAATGTGAACAGTCTTCATGGAGTCCAAGATACCACTTGGAATATGAAACCAAGGGTCACTCTCCATGTATTTATATGTACATATCTTAATGAGAAAAACATCTCACCCTTATTTGCTTTTGTTTGGATTTGTGTTAATCATTTGAGTGTATGGCACATTGGGCATTCTAACAATGGTATCTGTAACATTCCAAAAATTTGCAAAAATTAAAAAATTTTAAGGTAGCATTTAATGTTGTACTTACTAAGTAGAAGATACAATAAATGTTGATTTAATAAATCAAAGGACATAAGGAAAATAGAATGCAGAAGTGACTTTGCATGTGAACTGTTTTAAATTCCGAAATGATGATGATGTTATTTTCTATAGATTGCATATGCTAACTGTTGCTTTTCTTTTGATGATGAAGGGGCCCTATGGCAGCCCGAGGCTTACTTAGTATTTATGCTAAAGCATTAGAAATGTTCTTCTCGCAGATCGTAGGTAAGGACATTTTAAAAGTGCAGAATCTAAACGTCATCATTTAAATTTTTCTAGTTATAAAAGAGAAAAAGATCACCAAAAAGGAAACTCAGGCTGAGATCTAAAATTGTCGTTCTTCACTTATATAATCAATATGTTAATCCTGCGAGTCTACATTTCCAGAATTTACTAGACACAAAGTATGTACTTCATTTTTAAAAATCAAGCATTAGTTACGGGATTATGATGCTTTCTGTAATTTTCAAGGTGAAAGGAACAAAGCCTTGGTTTTAAGGCATTTAAAGTATCTCTATCCTTGGTCTTTTAGTCCTATGAAATATAATGGATAGCATAGTAGTCAATTTGATACAAACTATGGTAAAAAGTATCTTGGGATACAATCTAACTATGGATAAAAAAAGATGTCTAGAATACTAAAGCATTTCAACTTTATAATACAAGGCAATAATCTTTACACCATGCATAGGGTTTGACATAAGTGTTTTCACATAACGTATGGTGTAATACTTTAGTCTTATGTATACATATATATTCCACTATATAACTTATAATGATGAAATGAAAAGTGGTTAATATATAAACTCGATACAAAAAGGTTAAGACCTAATCATATCATAAAACATTATAATTATAATATCATGGTGATATAAGATCGGACCTAACCCTAGTGTCCTTCATGATGGCAGGTTGTACGTGTTAATACCTCAAGGTTTGAAACAACGAGAAACTTAGGATAATGTAGATATAATCCCGATGTATGATCCGTACCAGGGATTCTATGTACTGCGATAATCCTGGATTCATAAAGTGCATTAAAGAAGGTTGAATGGAAAGTCTACATGGCATCTACGTGGCGATTCTCACATGATAGCTTCCTCGAGGTTGACGATACCCTAACACCTCGATACCCTAACACTCCTTCGGTAATATTTCATTGTATTTGTCGTTCAATGTGCAGCAGTGGGGTTTTGAGGCAGGCCGATAGGCTATGGGCTTGTAGGGTTTATGTTAAGTTGAGGACGCCTCCAAGAATCGATATCAGGACCTGGTGGTTGAGCAACTGAGCCTTAGAGCCGAACCTGACTGTAATAGTTAATAGGTTGATGGGTTTCAACTTTAAATAATGGTTTGGAATGAATATTAGTTCTTTCTTCTGTATGTGAGGCAGATCTTAGAAAATCACATGGTCTTGCTACGTTTAGTTAGTAGTGATGGTCCTAGTTTTCTTCTTTTGATAGCTACGACAACTCTGCTATAGAAGGGAAAATCCGAAGGTAAAGGTTCGAAACTCATTTCTATTATTTGCACAGAAAATGCTTTCTCAAATCCAAAGTGTGTTATTTAATCCACGTTGTTTTTTCGACAGGTGTTCTTCATCTTCTGAGGAATTATTCTTCGTCTGTGAGCCTTCTAGTTGAAGATGATGGTTTACTGCATTACAACAGTAAGACGCGGTGGTTCACCCTCTTAGCCACTGTTGGTTGTAGTTGATGTTTAGCAACTCTTTTGATTCTGGACTGAGAGTATGTCCACCGTTGCTTAGTCTCGTGGTAGCAGCAGTGTTAAGAGATCTGCGGCCTACTTGATGATAGTCCTCACAGCGTTTCGCTGCAGGGTTTCTTAGTTGCAAGAAATTTCTTTAGAAGGGTTAAACCCTCACATGTTTTATAAAAAGAGAAGTGTTAGACACAGGGTTTGAAACCGCTGTATTGTTCCTACTATCGTAATGTACCTATCTTACAGGGTTTATACCTTTGTCGTTTTATGAAATGGTTTTTAAGTTTTATTTTGAAACTAAATGATGTAATGGGGTTTCGTCCCAATAATGTGACTGTAAAAGAAATTATGGATTTCTATTTCTGTGAGGTCAGCTATGGCTCATTTTCAAATGAAAATGTTAATGGTTGATAATGTCGACTCTTGGCTATTTGATGTATGAAATAATTTTGATTATTGAGTTTGCTACAGTCACATCTCTACTATTGTTTTGTTTTACAAGGGTTTAATACTCGCGGCTAAATCCTGTAAGGATTAGAAGATTTGATGTTTTCCTTGAATAGGGTTCGCAATGTTTACATATTGTATAAATAATAAGGATTTTGTACCATCTATGTCATGGGATAGATGTATTAAAAAGAAAATGGTCGTTCTCTGTTTTAAGTAGTATTTGATAAAGATTGAAATACATAATACAATATTTGGGGTGTGATTGAAAACAATCTGTTGAGAACAGATCAAATCTATGTTTCAGGATCTGAGTTCATACTGAAGTTGATTCCATATACTATTGTCTGTAATAATAGATAGATTCATTCTTCAATGAAAATAACTAAATTTGATACTACTGAAAGGACAAATGTCTTTTAACAGTGTAATTGTAGAGTTCAAAAGAAAGGATAATTGTAACAGAAAACAGAGCTTTAGATAACAGAATATGGAAAGAAATAAAACCCTAATTTAAATCTATGACTATCAGAATAGGATGTAATGTAATGCTTGTTGATGCTATTAAATTTGCAGCTGTTATGATTTCCTAAAAACCGTATATTAGAAAGATAATTTCAATACTTGGATATGAAAACTATTTCTTTTCATGATGTATATACTTGTTAGTAGTAAAGGATAACAGTACTGTATACTTAGGAAATAAATGTTTTTGCAGCTGTTATTTCCATACAGGTTGGTGAAAGAAATACAGTGAACTTTAAAACACTTAACTCATGAAAAGAATGATAAAAGAAAAACATAGAATTATATTATTTAATACAGAATATTAATGGTAGGAAAAATTAATGAAATATAATAGGGTTGATCTTCTCATTCATCTGGCAATCTGCCTATCAATTTATCTACCTTAATCTCTTCTCTGTACTAGAGTACAATGCAGATCCATTAGCATGGGGAAAAATGCAGAGAAATATTTTATTCAATTCATCCTACACAATCATTACTATACATATTCCTAATTAGATCATAAACAAAAATAAATGCATTTGTTTAATAATATCCTTGAAAAAATTAAATCAATAATTGCAGATAGAAACTTTAACTACTTAGAATTGGAAAAGACAAGTAGAACCTGTAAATGAAGATAGGGCCGACAAACACCCAAGGAGGCCTGTTCCTCCCAACCTTTTTCTAGAAGAAGCAGCCAAAACCACTTGCTTCCTTTGGACCCCCGAGCTTGCTTACTGAACCACTAAGTAGATGGAAGCTGTATAGAAGCAAGGGACACAATAATATAACTTCTGCACTCAGCAGTGTAGCTTCTGCACTGAAATATGCCTTCTGCACTCAGCAATATAACTTCTGCACTCAGATATGCCTTCTGCACTCAGCAATATAACTTATGCACTCAAATATGCCTTCTGCACTCATCAATATAACTTCTGCACTGAAATATGCCTTTTGCACTCAACAATATAACTTCTACACTCAGTAGTATAATAGGCATACTTACAGCATGATCAAACAAACTCAGCATATCCCCTCATTGAATCTCTTGGGTGCAAGCACAGCTAAACCCCAATGTAAATTTCCTCGCCAGGAAAAGTAATGAACCTCAGTTCATAATTCGATGGCTCTTATATAGACTGCCTAGGTCTTTAGTGGTCAATTTTGAATAAATGAGCCTCAAGCTCCAGTCCCACCTTCCAGGGCACTATGACCACATTTCAAGGGAGTTGTCCCATACCAACAGCTAGTTAGTTGCATTATGCTGCTGCCACTTTTCCATTGCCTTCTACCCCAGATTCCATTCCACCTAGTGGGTCAGTAACCACTCTTTCAACCATCCCCTTAGGTGTTTGTCTCCTATTTTATTTATTGAATAATAAAATATTGTGCAATTATAGTCATCCTTGGACACTTGTCCAATATAAAACTTTACAATAAAAGTTAACATAATGTTTTCAACATAAAATGTTTCTTCAGGAAAAAGGGTATGTTACAAACACCCCCACTTAAGCTCAACATCGTCCTTGATGTTGCTTATTCATCATCCGACCCTTCCTAGAACAGAACTGGATATGTTGCCTGCATTTTACCTTCTAGTTACTGGGTAGCTTCATCAGGGCTAAGGTGCTTCCATTGCACCTTTACCCGCTCTATGGTACATATCCGAAGCATAATTTCCCTCCGGTCGAGAATACATTCTGGTTCCACCTGAAAATCTCCTTTGGGTTCCACCTGTATGTCATCGCAATTCAACACATGAGTAAGATCGTGCACATACTTCTTTAAAATAGAACTTTGAAAAACATTATGGATTTTTAAATCAGATGGCAAAGCCAATTGATATGCAACAACTCCAATCCTTGATAGGATTTCAAATGGTCCACAGTACCTTGGTGCTAGTTTAGCACAACTCCCAAGCTTCAAAGAATTTTTCTTGGGTTTTACCTTTATAAAAACATGGTCTCCAACCTGAAATGCTCTTTTAGTGCGTTTCAAATCTGCATAACTTTTTTTCCGATCTTGGGCAACCTTTAAGTTACCTTGAACCTGTTTTACGGTTAGCTCCATTTCTTTCAATAAATATGATCCTAGCATTAATTTGTCTATAGGGTTATCCCAAGAAATAAGAATACAACATTTTTTTCCATACAAAATCTCAAATGGACTTAACTCAGCAGATGCTTGATAATGATTATTGTATGCAAATTTTGCTAAATGTAGATAATCTTCCCACTTAGATGGCTGATCTTTGACATACATTCTTAGCATGTCTTCTAAAATCTGGTTTACCCTTTTTGTTTGACCATCAGTTTGTGGGTGGAAAGAAGTGCTGAAATTTAGCCTAGTATTTAAACCTTTAAATAGTGTTGTCCAAAAATTTCCAATGAACTTAGAGTCTCGGTTAGAAATAATTACCTTTGGAATTCCGTGCAAGCGAAATATTTGCTTCATAAATACATCTGCAATGTTAGAAGCTTTAAAAGTGGTTTTAACATGAATAAAATGAGCAGCCTTACTTAACTTATCCACAACCACCATTATGGAGTCATTTTGTTTCTGGTTTTTAGGTAAACCTGTAATAAAATCAATACTTATAATCTCCCATTTCCATTCTGGAATTGGCAATGGCTGCAATAATCTAGCTAGATGTTGATGTTCAGCCTTAATGGTCTGACATTCAAAACATCTAGCTATGTATTCAGCCACTTGATTCTTCATGTTGGGCCAAAAATAATCCTTCGTTAACATAGTTATCATTTTCTGATAACCTGGATGTCCGGAATAAGGGCTCTTATGAACTTCATCCAAACTTAACAGCTTAACCTTTGACACATTTGGAACATAAATTCTGTTTTTATAAGTCATTAAGCCTTTTTTATTAATGCTGAAATCTATTATTAAATTTTTTGATACATTTTCGACAACTTTACCAAGCAATTTTTGATAATTTTCATCTTGTTTAATTCCTTCTTCAATTTGATTTTCCAAATTTGTCTTAAACGTGCTAATTGCTACCACAAAGCTTAATCTAGGATTCCTGCTTAATGCATCAACAACTTTGTTTTATTTTCCCTTAATGTGTTGAATCTCGAAATCATACTCGGTAAGGAAAGCTAGCCATCTAGCTTGCCTTGCGTTAAGATTTGTTTGATGCAACAAATACTTTAAACCCTTATTATCTGACATTGATGTGAATTTTCTTCCAATCAAGTGATGGTGCCACATTTTTAATGCATGTATCACGGCAGCCAATCCAAGATCGTAAGTTGCATAATTATTTTCATGAATTTTTAATTACCTTGACTCAAAAGCAATGGCATGACCTTCTTGAGTTAAGACCCCTCCAAGTCCATCATTGCATGCATCAATGCATACAACGAAATCCTTATTGGGATCAATAATTTTTAAAATTGGTGCAGTGGTTAATAATTCTTTTGACTTATTAGAGCTTTCTTGACACTTTTGATCCCATATTAATTTCTTCCCCTTCTTCTGCAAAGAAGTAATGGGGTTCGCAATTCTTGAAAACCTTCAATAAACTTCCGATAGTAACCTGTTATCCCCATGAATGATCGAATGTCAGTTACATCTTTAGGGATAGGTCATTTGTTAAGTGCTTTTATCTTATTAGGGTCGACAAAAATTCCGTCTTTAGATATTATGTGACCTAAGTACTGTATTTTATCTTTATAAAAGTCGCATTTACCGAACTTAGCATAAAGATGATGCTCTCTTAAAACTTGCAAAATTATTCTTAAATGTTCATCATGCTCTTCTTTAGTTTTTGAGTAAATCAGAATATCATCAATGAACACAACTACAAACTTATCCAAATATTTATGCAGAACATTGTTCATTAAACACATGAACACTTCTGGTGCATTGGTTATCCCAAAAGGCATAACTACGAACTTGTAGTGTCCATATCGCGTTCTGAATGCAATTTTGAATATGTCTTCGTCCTTTATTCTAACTTGATGATATCCGGACCTTAGATCAATTTTAGTGAATATCTCTGCTCCACGTACTTCATCAAATAGATCATCAATGCGGGTCAAGGGATATCGATTCTTAATGGTCATTTTATTAAGCTGACGGTAATCGATGCACAGTCGCATGGTACTGTCTTTCTTTTTAACAAAAATTACTAGTGCTCCCCAAGGAGACACACTTGGCCTTATGTAGTTTTTATCTATTAATTCCTCCATCTGAGATTTTAACTCATTTAACTCTAGAATATTCATCTTGTAGGGAGCCTTTGAGTTTGGTACCGCACCTGGTACTAACTCAATGGTGAAATCAAGTTCCCTTTTCGGTGGTAATCTTGGAATTTCTTCTGGGAATATGTCAGAAAAGTCCCTAAGGATGGGAATATCTTCCAGTTTTAACTTGTCTTCTTTAGATCAACACTCGTCATTAATAACATTAACAACAAACATTTTACAGTTCTTTCTGGAAGCTCTCATAACCTGTAACGCGGAAATTTGTCTTACTGAAATCTTCCTATGAATTCCTTTTATTGTTTCAGTTTTACCTTCATCATTGACACAAGTAAAAGATTTCTCATAACAATTAAGCACTACTATATGTTGTTCAAGCCAATCCATGCCAATCAATAGGTCATATGACCCTAAGGGTAAAACATTCCGATTAACTTGAGTTTTCAGTTGATTCAAAAATACATTACAATTTTTAACAAAGTCTGTAACCTTTCCTTTAGTGCCTGTTGCTAGCTGAACTAACCAAGAATCATAAAACGTTTCTATTCTTAACTTGCAATTTTTCACTAATCTAGGTGAAATGTAACTCAAACTTGCAACTGGATCTATCAAAATAGAAATAGATATGTTTCGTAGCATACCTTCGATTTCGACCATGGACATTTGATGGTGTGCTTGCCGATTTTCCAGCGCTGCATTTATCCTTGGCATTTCTCTTGCCACATTGCCAACTATTGGCTCCACTTGTATGCTATGAATATTGTTGACTGTCCTTTTGTTGCATGGGCAATCTGCTTTCTTATGTGGTACACCACAATCAAAACACTTCAAACATCCTTTATGTTCAGCATACCTATTGTTGTTATTGTTCTTAGGTACATTTCTTGCAGCAGTAAAATTCTATGGTGTATTACTTCTGTAGTTATTATTACTTGGAAAATTTATGTTATTAAATTTTTTCTTAAAACTTCCATAATTATGATTAAAGCTCTTCTTTTTATGCTCGAAATGATTAGACTTATTACTTTTCCAGCCAGTTGTTCCTTCTCTTTTTCTATTTTGATCAAAACAGAAATTTGCTTTCCTCGTAGCCTCTTCCAAAGTGGAAGGGTTATCATACTCAATCTTGTTTGTTATTTTGAAAGGTAGACAACTTGAAAACCTTTGCACCTTAGGCTTCTCTTCGACCATGTAAGGTACATACCTCAGCAAGCTAAGGAACTTGCTGCACAACTCCTTCATGTTCATAGTACCCAATTTTAGATCATAAAACTCTTTTTATTTATCTTCATAGTAATGTTTTGACAAGAAATTTTTCTTAAATAACTTTTTAAACATACTCCAGGTTACATCTCTTTCATTTATGCTCTTAATCCTTTTAAGATCCTGCCACCGGATATCTTCCTTTCCGGTCAGATTGTAAATAGCCATCTTGGCTTTTAACTGAGGAGAGTAGTCATAAATATTAAAATACTTCTTCATTCCAGACAGCCATGCTTCAGCTGTCTCACCTTTTTCACCTTCGCCATTAAAGGTTGGTGGCTTAATCTTTTTAAACTCTCCAGTAATCTGTTCATGATGTTTATACTTCCTCTTCTTGGAATAGCAATCACTGTCACTACTGTCATGCTCGAAATTACTACTACCTTGATCAAATTCAGATGAAGAGTAACTAATAATTTTACCATTCTTTGCTTTCTTGTGTTTATGTTTGTGGGACATTGTTATAGAATCATACTTCACTACTGATTTCCTGCCTCTTTATTCATTATGATAATTCTCCATTAAAATCCGATTTAACTCTTCCTCTGCTTTCAGAATTCATTCGTTCTCTTCTTTAACAGTTCTTATCTATGATTTTAAGTCTTTCACGGTACGTAGAAGTTCGTAAGACTGATTATTTAATTCAACATATATTCCTTCATGATTATTATTATTATGTTCATTACGAGGATATTTGTCCTCTGCTAATTCCTCCGGTATTTTCATACCTGCAATTTAAATGTTAAACTGTTTTGTACAGAAACATAATTAAAATAGAAGTTAGTAACATAAACTTTCTTATTTTCATCTTCTATTTTGCACGCGTGAGCCTATTTCAGGCCTAGAGTTTGAACCTGGCTCTGATACCACATGTAACATCTCGAAAATTTGCAAAAATTAAAATTTTTTAAGGTAGCATTTAATGTTGTACTTACTAAGCAGAAGAGACAATAAATGATGATTTAATAAATCAAAGGACATAAGGAAAATAAAATGCGGAAGTGACTTTGCATGTGAACTGTTTTAAATTCCGAAATGATGATGATGTTATTTGGTATAGATTGCATATGCTAACTGTTGCTTTTCTTTTGATGATGCAAAGGCCCTATGGTACCCCGACGCTTACTTAGCATTTATGCTAAAGCATTAGAAACGTTCTTCTTGCAGATCGTAGGTAAGCACATTTTAAAAGTGCAGAATCTAAACGTCATCATTTAAATTTTTTCGGTTATAAAAGAGAAAAAGATCACCAAAAATGAAACTCAGGGTGAGATCTAAAATTGTCATTCTTCATTTATATAACCAATATGTTAATCCTACGAGTCTACATTTCCAGAATTTACTAGACACAAAGTATGTACTTCATTTTTAAAAATCAAGCATTAGTTACGGGATTATGATGCTTTCTATAATTTTCAAGGTGAAAGGAACAAAGCCTTGGTTTTAAGGCTTTAAAGTATCTCTATCCTTGGTCTTTTAGTCCTATGAAATATAATGGATAGCATAGTAGTCAATTTGATACAAACTATGGTAAAAAGTATCTTGGGCTACAATCTAACTATGGATAAAAAAAGATGTCTAGAATACTAAAGCATTTCAACTTTATAATACAAGGCAATAATATTTACACCATGCATAGGGTTTGACATAAGTGTTTTCACATAACGTATGGCGTAATACTTTAGTCTTATGTGTACATATATATTCCACTATATAACTTATAGTGATGAAATGAAAAGTGGTTAATATATAAACTCGATACCAAAAGGTTAAGACCTAATCATATCATAAAACATTATAATGATAATCTCATGGTGATATAAGATCAAACCTAACCCTAGTGTCCTTCATGATGGCAGGTTGTACGTGTTAATACTTCAAGGTTTGAAACAACGAGAAACTTAGGATAATGTAGATATAATCCCAATGTGTGATCCGTAGCAGGGATTCTATGTACTGCAATAATCCTGGATTCAGAAAGTGCATTAAAGAAGGTTGAATGGAAAGTCTACATGGAATCTACGTGGCAATTCTCACATGATAGATTCCTCGAGGTTGACGATACCCTAACACTCCTTCGGTAATACTTCATTGTATTTGTCATTAAATGTGCACGAGTGGGGTTTTGAGGCAGGCTGACAAGCTGCAAGCTTGTAGGGTTTCTGGTAAGTTGAGGATGACTCCAAGAATTGATATCAGTACCTGGTGGTTGAGGAACTGAGCCTCAGAGCTGAACCTGACTGTAATAGTTAATAGGTTGATGGGTTTCGGCTTTCAATAATGGTTTGGAACGACGGTTGGTTCTTTCTTCTGTATGCGAGGTAGATCTTAGAAAAGCACACGGTATTGCAACATTTATTTAGGAGTGATGGTCCTGGTTTTCTTCTTTTGATAGCTACGGCAGCTCTTCTATAGATGGGAAACTCCGAAGGTAAAGGTTCGAAACTCGTTTCTATTATTTGCAAATAAAATGCTTTCTCAAATCCAAAGTGTGTTATTTAATACACGTTGTTTTTCTGGCAGGTGTTCTTCATCTTTCAGGAAAGTATTCTTTGTTTGCGAGCCTTCTAGTTGAAGATGATGGTTTGTTGCGTTACAATGGTAAGACTCGGTGGTTCGCCCTCTTAGCCACTGTTGGTTGTAGTTGATGTTTAGCAACTCTTTTGATTATGGACTAAGAGTATGGCTCCCATTGCTAAGTTTTGTGGTAGCAGCAGTGTTAAGAGATTTGCGGCCTACTTGATGATAGTCCTCATAGCATTTCGCTGTAGGGTTTCTTAGTTGCAAGAAATTTCTTTGGAAGGGTTAAAACCTCATATGTTTTATACAAAGAGAAGTGTTAGATACAGGGTTTGAAACCGTTGTACTGTTTATACTGTCGTAATGTACCTATCGTATAGGGATTATACCTTCGTTGTTTTATGAAATGGTTTTGAAGTTTTATTTTGAAACTAAATGATGTAATGGGGTTTCGTCCCAATAATGTGTCTGTAAAATAAATTATGGCTTTCTATTTCACGTGAGGTTAGCTATGTCTCATTTCCAAATGAAAATGTTAATGGTTGATAATGTCGACTCTTGGCTATTTGATGTATGAAATAATTTTGATTATTGAGTTTTCTACATTCGCGTCTCTACTACTGTTTTGTTTTACAAGGGTTTAATACCCGTGGCTAAATGCTGTAAGGATTAGGAAATTTGATTTTTTCCTTGAATAGGGTTTGTAATGTTTACATATTGTATAAATAATAAGGATTTCGTACAATCTATGTCATGGGATAGATGTCTTAAAAAGAAAATTGTCGTTCTATGTTTTAATTAGTATTTGATAAAGATTGAAATACATAATACAATATTTGGGGTGTGATTGAAAACAGTCTGTTGAGAACAGATCAAATCTATGTTTGAGGATCTGAGTTCATACTGAAATTGATTCCATATACTACTACCTGTAAGAATAGATAGATTCAGTCTAGAATGCAAATAACTAAATTTGATACTACTGCAAAGACAAATGTATTTTAATAGTGTAATTGTAGAGTTCAAAAGAAAGGATAATTGTAATACAAAATAGAGCTTTAGCTAACAGAATATGGAAAGAAATAAAACCCTAATTTAAATCTATGACTGTCAGAATATGGTGTAATGTAATGCTTGTTGATGCTATTAAATTTGCAGCTATTATGATTTCCTAAAAAATGTGTAACAGAAAGATAATTTCAATACTTGGATATGAAAACTATTTGTTTTCATGAGGTATATACTTGTTAGCAGTAAAGGATAACCGTACTGTATACTTAGGAAATAAATGTTTTTGCACCTGTTATTTCCATACAGGCTGGTAAAATAAATACAGTGAACTTTAAAACACTTAAATGATGAAAAGAATGATAAAAGAAAAACAAAGAATTATATTATTTAATACAGAATATTAATGGTAGGAAAAACTAATGAAATACAACAGGGTTGATCTTCTCATTCATCTAGCAATCTGTCTATCAATTTATCTACCTTAATCTCTTCTCTGTACTAGAGTACAATGCAGATCCATTAGCATGGGGAAAAATGCAGAGAAATATTTTATTCAATTCATCTTGCATAATCATTACTATACATAATCCTAATTAGATCATAAACTAAAATAAATGCATTTGTTTAATAATATCCTTGAAAACAGTAAATCAATAATTGCAGATAGAAACTTTAACTACTTAGCATTAGAAAAGACAACTAGAACCTGTAAATGAAGATAGGGATGACAAACACCCAAGGAGGCATGTTCCTCCGAACCTTTTCCAGAAGAAGCAGCCAAAACCACTTGCTTCCTTTGGACCCCCGAGCTTACTTACTGAACCACTAAGTAGATGGAATTTGTGTAGAAGCAAGGCACACAGTAATATAACTTCTACACACAGCAGTGTAACTTTTGTAGTCAAATATGCCTTCTGCACTCAACAATATAACTTCTGCACTCAAGTATGCCTTCTACACTCAGCGATATAACTTTTGCACTCAAATATGCCTTCTGCACTCAACAATATAACTTCTGCACTCAGTAGTATAATAGGTAGACTTACAGCATGATCAAACAAACTCAGCATATCCCTTCATCGACTCTCTTAGGTGCAAGCACAAAAAAACCCCAAGGTAAATTTCCTCGTCAGGAAAAGTGATGAACCTCAGTTCAAAATTCGATGGCTCTTATATAGCCTGCCTAGGTATTTAGTGGTTAGTTTTGAATAAATGAGCCTCAAGCTCCAGTCCCACCTTCCAGGGCACTATGACCACATTTCAAGGGAGTTGTCCCATACCAACAACTAGTTAGTTGCATCATGATGCTGCCACTTGTCCATTTCCTTCTACCCCAGATTCCATTCCACCTAATGGGTCAGTAACCACTCTTTCAACAGTCCCCTTAGGTGTTTGTCTCCTATTTTATTTTTTAAATAATAAAATATTGTGCAATTACAGTCATCCTTGGACACTTATCCAATATACAAATTTACAATAAAAGTTAACATAATGTTTTCAACATAAAATGTTTCTTCGGCAAAAAGGGTATGTTACAGTATCAGAGCCCTTAATATATCAGGCTTGTGTTATTCTACTTAGAGTTTTTCTATTGCGAATTTGCCTTATTCCCGTTAGTTTTCTTGTGCTTAAAGTTCTGCTATTGCCTTGGTGAACCCTAATCTATTGTTGCGTTGAAGGTGTTTCGTATTGTAGCGTTTTCCCTCCATCATATTGAAGTTTTGTTGTTCATCGAAGTATTTGCTGCATATTGTGTGGAAGACTTGATGCATATTTGCTGCATATTGTGTTGAATACTTGATTCTTGGGAACCTCCAGTACCAGACTATCGTGAATGTATATTGCAATGTTTTAGTGCTCTCCTCTATTGCTGCATGAGAGTTCTTCTCTGCCCAGGAGATCAAGGTTGCCCAAAAGTTTCCCATCTTCAATTCAACAATAGCCTCGACTTCAGGAGGGTCGTTGATACTCAACACCATCAAAGGATTCCCTACACTCATATGTGCTTTGACGGAAGAGGTTTTCACCCCACTTAACAAAATCAAGAGTCCAATCAAACTGGCAGCCATTGGAGCTCTCGTAACCTGTCCTTACAAACATGTATCTGGCATCAATTTTGTACCCTCCTTTATTTGACAACACAAAGCTGGTATTGGAATATATCAAAGAAACCAAAGCTGGAAAGATGAGTTCACCATCAGCATTCAAGAAATCCACCTTGTGTTTTGGGAAGGGAATGTTTGGGCCCCCCAATTTCTTCACCCATGGAAGTAAATTCATAGATGCTTAAATGAGCCTTTTAAACCCTGTACGGTTCTGTCCGTAGAAAATACAGACACGAAATCCAACCTTGGGACCTCTTAGATGATTTGTGATTTGATAAATTCTTCTTAGGTGCAGGCTGTGAGTAGGTGATCAATTCACGTATACTCCACTTTGCTCAGCTAAATTCCAAGGATTTGATCTGGTCATTGGTCAGGTCAATTATATTATTTCTCACCTCATCTATTTGAGGGGAGGCCAATGGTTGGGGATGTCGTTCACCTGATTGAAAAGAACACATCAAGTTGGAAACATTACCATGCTTGAATGACAGATTCTTCTCAACTTATTTTGCATTGACGAGGGTAAGGATTTTTTAAACGTCTAGTGAGCACGTCCTTTAGTTGTTTCTTGTGTATTATTGTTCCTTCCACTTCATTAAGAGGAAAATTATCACGCACCTCTCCTACGGTACGGTTAATGCCTCGTTGTAAGGAATGTTGAGAGCATATGCACCTCTAGAGCTATATGTTTTAACATTTGCTAAAACTTTAACATTTGTAGAGAGGAATTATATTTGGACTTCATTAAAGACTCATGGAAATCCTTCTAAAGCTTAAGAAGAAGAATCTGATTCTTCTTGTAGGGGAGAAGAGCAATAAAAGAACTTGTGTAGAGAATAGAAAAAGGTGAAACCCTAGCTCATCTTCATGGAGTGCAGATCCTTCCTATTGAAACAAAGATATCTATTGAAAGAGAGATATCTGATTTCTGTCTCAGAAACAAGATAAAGACCACATTGCTATGAAGTTTGGGGTATTGGACCAAACCCAGGAAGGGCATTTGAATAAGGGTATAATTCTTAACATGGGTGATTTAAAGTGACTTGTAGAGCATCCCAAGGGAGGAGGAGCATGGATAGGATTGTCAGTCTCATCTTCTTATAAGTTGAATACTTCATGTCTTCTTCCAATATCCTTCTCATTAAAATCCGTTGTTATTGTTTTTATGTCAAACCTTGCTTTGATATTTTTTTTATGTCAAACCTTGCTTTGATATTTTTTTTATGTCAAACCTTCCTCTGAAGATGACATTAGGCCCATAGAACTTTGATAATACATGACTTTGTTGTACATTCAATTGTAACATGTTGGGAAGATCATGCTGCAACGCAATAATTTGTTCACTACACTTACTACCCTTAGAGGTGTCCAGTAACATCAATGCAATATGTATTGGTGAAAATTGTCCATGCTCTTTACCTAAAGTTGTCCATGCAATATGCAATATGTATTGGTGAATCTGTTTTACCTAAATTATGTTTCCATCTTTGCCAACACACGGATACTCTAAAAAACTACTTAATATGTTTCATCCTTTACAATGGAGTAAATAAATTATGCATCTTGATAAAAAAGGCGACTAGAGTGCAACAAGTCCCTGCCTCTGTGGGAAGTCGTAACTAAGAAGTTAACCTATTGATTGAGAAAATAATGTGTACAAAGAAACTTAGAAAATGAACATGAATATGCAGTGAGATGAAAGGGCACTGTAACTTGGTACTTTGCAGTTTGCTATGCTTGACCATTTTAGGCCTTTTTTCGCTCTATCGGACATTATTATTTTTTCTGATCAATTAGATGAAGAGTTTGTACGAATGGAGAATGACATTATTCTTCTCTTATCCTCAACCACCTTGCTTAATCTTTTTTGATCCTCAACAGTCAAATGGTTACTCGTTATATCGAGCCAATTATTGGTTCGATATGGAGGAACTGGTCAACCATGGTTGATTGGGATTATGACGTGTGAAACATATCTCCCTTGTAAAGTATATCATCCTTTTATGGAGAATGATTGGGACCTACAGCCTCTACTTATTGTTGTTTCCCAGCCAACTCCAGTATTGTTTCCTAGGTTCTCCCTTGTTTGTTCCTTCTGCTTTCCAAGTTCTGCAGTTATTTTAGTCTTGAAATGTATCAAATATGCCATTATTTTATGTTTGCGTATATAATCAGCATTTTGAATTTTGGTTTCTGTTTTTTAATTGATCTACATATTTCAGAAGCACAATACAGTCCTAATCATTGTCCATTAATGCATTTGAGCTGAGTTGAGTTTCTAATTTTGTTTAAAAAATATTGTATAGTAGTGGATGTCCAATTTAGGAATATGTTTTGTGTTGCATGTTTGCGAGTATTTGCCGTTATTAAAAGATATTGATGCTTCCTTTCGAAACAAATCTTAATGCTCAGCCTATCTGATTACTCTTTTTGAAATTGGATTTGTCTTATTGTTTACAGCTTAGTGTTATTCATTTTCGGGCGTTTGCATTAGACTTTATTTACTGCTTAGTGTTATTCAATTTCAGGCTTTTGCATTAGACTTTATAACGATGGTTTGTGATACCAAAAGGCATTATACTTCGCAAAATTATGAGGTTCACAAAAAAGTATTCATTCTACATACCCATCCCAAATCCATTTTAGGAACAAAATTATTCAAGGTATGTATGTCTCCACAGAAATTTGGTGATTCCCATAAAAGGTCCTTATCAAAAAATAATTGTAAAATGCAATCAAGTAATTTAGTAATTCCCATAAAAAGTCCTTAACAAAAATTAATTGTAAAATGCAATCAAGTAAGCTTGATAATATAATGCTACCCATCCCAAATCCATTTTAGGAACAAATTTATTCAAGGTATGTATGTTTCCCAGTTGAGCAGATACACAAATTTGGTGATTCCCATAAAAGGTCCTTACCAAAAATTAATTGTAAAATGCAATCAAGTAATTTAGTGATTCCCATAAAGTCCTTAACAAAAATTAATTGTAAAATGTAATCAAATAAGCTTGATAATATAATGCTAGGCATGTTTTGAAAGCCTAATGTGTAGTCATGGGTTATTACTTTTATGTTCAATATTTAAAGTTAGTATTTGATCATGTATGTAATTTATCTACTGATTTCAAATGAAAGAGTGCTTGAGTGGTATATTTTCATTTCCTTGTATTTACCAATATATGTTTCCTACTAACTCGGGCAGATAATTTTCACCCAACAGTTTTTGTCTCTTAGAAAAGTTGGGCCTTCCATTCTATGTTCTTTTCGTCATTCCATGTACTTGTTTTCACTGCAAGTAAACGATGCACAATACTAGTGTTAAATTGTAATGTTGCACTTAACATAATAGCCTTCTATTTAGCAACTCTGACCTGTATGTACCATAAATGTTTGTGGTAGGACTCTTAAGCATATTATTACTTACAAGATTTTAAAGTACTCTTTTTCCATATTGTTAAATCACCACATGGATTTTCGACATTTGGAAAAACTGGATGATGATGACCTTGTAATCTTCACATTAATGAATTTCTCTATAAATTTGTTGAGATAGGATGCTACGCTATATTACTTATCATAAGATTATTGAGAGTGCTTGGGAAAATACTTCAATGTTTATTGGTTGAGAATTGAAATTTATTTATTCAAGTTCATTTGACTAATTTGGGTGGTAGCTAGTTGATGGACAAACAAATAAGATATCATTCACATGTTCGCATTGATGTTTACAATTATTTTATTTTATTTCTTGAAGATGATTTTTATGTTTTTTTTTAACATTTTTTAAATATCTAATTTTTTTTTCTATAAAGATATAAATATATTTAGTTGACAAATTTTTAAAATTCAAATTATTGAAAAAGAAAAGTATATCATTTCACAGAATTTGAATTTAAAAATGAAAAGATAATAGACATATTTACCTTTGTGGATGATATATTAGTGATTTGTTTCAATCTCCATATTGTTATGAGTTCCTTGAAAGAGGTAATTGTTTCATGGATTTTGTGGATGATATAGTAATGATTTGTTTCAATCTCCATATTGTTATGAATGCCTTGAAAGAGGTAATTGTTTCATGGATTTTGTTCTTCTCATTTTCTTTATCTTTTAACCTAGAAGGTAGGGACTAAGTTGCACGCAGCTTTTGTTTTGTTTATGTACGCATAGTTTCAACTCATTGCTTTAATTATTGAATCTCTACATTAATTGTTTGCTAGTCTTATGCATCATTCATAAATATCGCAATAGTACTGGAAGAATTATATTAATGTTAAACATCATTTCTTGTGCCCATACTTCATAAATTCCCTTTTGTTTACTTCAATGTCATTGGTTTATTGACTTTTCAGGTTATTATAACTTGGTATAGAAGTGTTAGCTTGCATAAAACAAGCCCAAGCTTATCTACTCATTATAACACACATAATGGCCACCCTTTGATTTTAAAGGTTCACTATCGGTTTGCCAGTATGGTACCTTTTCCCTTTGCAACTCAACTCACCCAGGGCACCGCCTACCAGTTTGGTGTTTGCTCCTGTCACTCACCCTGGTGAATGTGCACCTAGTAATAAAGAACCATCCAAGACATTAAAGTGGAAGCCTAAAAAATGTAGTAAAAAAATAACGGTCATTTAGGTTACAACAAAACTACTGGGGGAATCCCATAACTGCTCCTGGTCTTACTCCACCCATATAACAGTAAAACGTTAGCTCTCGACACTCGCATTATTGTTCCCTTTACGAAAAACTAAGTCATCAAGCTTATCTACTGTGAACTGATTTGATTCCATTTATAATCTTGAATGATACAGATCCTCCTTGTTACGAAGAATATTATAGACCAAGTTCCATTGTTGGTATGTGCAGATTACCCATTCTTAGCAATGGTGATATTATATTTCCCCTAAATTCTAAAGGGGTCAACCTATACAACTAAGTGTCTTAGGAGCAACATTAACTTGCACTTCTTTTGCATTTGTTCTATGTACAATACTTGATGATCATGATGATCATGGAGGGGTTTACATAGTCTATGCAAGTTTTATCGAAGGTCAATGATTAAGTTCATTGCATAATACATAATGTAGTTCTAGTGGTTTCCATCAAGATCCAGCTTCATGACAATTGCTTGCACTAGCATGCATACTAACGCGCTAGCCTACCTCGGTGATGTTCCCATATCAGAAGGTTTGGCTTGAATCCTCAGATGAGTGGGATGATAGACGTGGTGTCGTGATGATTGTTCTTACCTTCTACATTTAAAACTCAGCATTCGAATGGAAAGGCTACTCCAGTGAAGGATTACAATGCTTCCAACACGGATTGCTCGTACATGAGATTTAATGCTATAGTTTATTCGAGGGTTTTGGAACTATTGGGGCTCATTTCTTCTTGGTATAGCTCGTGTGAGGAAGCTCTGAGGTTATAGGGAAGAGGGAGGGAAATTCTCTCTTTCTTTGGCCCTTTCATAGAACGAGATAGTCTGGGCATTGTCGATATAATGTTTGTGCCTTTTCATGATATAGATGACATATTTGTATGAATAATTACTGCCATTTTAGTTTACACTAACTTGATTTTGGTTTGTCGTGCATAATACATCAACCAATCGTTATTAATGGTTTCCATACTGTTGGGGTTGTGACGGTCACAGGTATGCCACTTTTACTTGTATACCACGACGTAGTTACAAGTTGAGTGGGGGTTCAAACCTAGGTCGGCTTGTCTATTCGGTCACCACGTTCATCGTTACATAGGGTTAGAAATTTTATTAATGTTGTGTTGTTTTCAGAGAAGAGAGAGAAACCCAATGGACTTGGGTTCTATTAGGGCTATGCGTATAAACATTATCATTTAAGTTGAGGATTCCCTATAGGGGATTGAACGAACTACCCATGGTCATAATCTAATTCTGACAGTTGGTATGTGAAATATTTGTATAACTTGTAACTAAATATTTGATGTCGAGAATGTATTTATATATTTTTATTATAAGTTTGGGAATACTTGTCGTGATGTCAAATGGAGCTCATGTATGTTCTTTGATTCATTGATAACGTTATGTCTTTGTTTGGTTACCTGAATATCTAAATTCCTTAGACAAGGTTTTCACCAGCAACCACAACCTAAGGAGATAATAGGGTTTGAGTCGCGTTTTGGGTTTATCCATATCTTAAATTTCATTTGTTTATTACTAGGCATCACATAGAAATATACTCCTAGTCGATTTAGATCTCTCTTGTTTACATCATGGATATTATTCATTGGTTTGGAGTACTTAAATATATTTATACATATTGTATTTAACAAACCTAGGGTGTCATGGCCCTCTAAGGGTTGGAGGATACGAATATATTTGCATCTGTCGATAATTGTACAAAAATACATATTCTATCATGGCTAATCGACTCTCTTTTATAGAACTTTGGTTTCATATAATGGTTATACGAATGTATCTATTTAGATATATGAATATTGTTCAATCATTATAGGAATAACTGTAGTTTCATATGGATAATCATTGAGTACATGCAATACCTCTTAGTTTGCAAGGGTTTGAGCACAATAACCACAGTCTAATAAACCTCATAAAAATTAGTTTCCAAATCTAACAAACCATTCGTTTGATGGTTTCATTTCTATTTGATTTCACTTAGAAAAACTATGTCTAGATAGCATATACTTTGTTAATTTATCAAATGGAGCTCATGTATGTTCTTTGATTCATTGATAACGTTATGTCTTTGTTTGGTTACCTGAATATCTAAATTCCTTAGACAAGGTTTTCACCATCAACCACAACCTAAGCAGATAATAGGGTTTGAGTCGCGTTTTGGGTTTATCCATATCTTAAATTTCATTTATTTATTACTAGGCATCACATAGAAATATACTCCTAGTCGATTTAGATCTCTCTTGTTTACATCATGGATATTATTCATTGGTTTGGAGTACTTAAATATATTTATACATATTGTATTTAACAAACCTAGGGTGTCATGGCCCTCTAAGGGTTGGAGGATACGAATATATTTGCATCTGTCGATAATTGTACAAAAATACATATTCTATCATGGCTAATCGACTCTCTTTTATAGAACTTTGGTTTCATATAATGGTTATACGAATGTATCTATTTAGATATATGAATATTGTTCAATCATTATAGGAATAACTGTAGTTTCATATGGATAATCATTGAGTACATGCAATACCTCTTAGTTTGCAAGGGTTTGAGCACAATAACCACAGTCTAATAAACCTCATAAAAATTAGTTTCCAAATCTAACAAACCATTCATTTGATGGTTTCATTTCTATTTGATTTCACTTAGAAAAACTAGATGTCTAGATAGCATATACTTTGTTAATTTATTCTTCTGGTTTATTTATTGAATGATAAAAGTAATTACAAGCACTTTTGTTTCATTAAAAAAGTGCAATAAATATATGATAGATTTCCATAGATACAACAATAAAATAGCTCAAATAATTTACAGTTAAGTTGGCAAGACAAAATAGTACATGAATATAATTTAATCAATGAAACACAAAAGTACATGAAATAACCTAACTAATAAAGATCTATAAGATACTCATAGTAGCAAAAAGGTATAGAAAAATAACTTAATTAGTAAAAAAAAAACAACTAATTATAAAATAGACATAGTTACAAAAAAAAGATAACTCGTCAATAACTTATCACGGAGTACAAAACCTTTAAGGTACTCTTTAGCAATAATTTCAAGAAAGGATTCATATGCAATCTATTTAGAAGTAATTAGGACTGTTAATATATACTATATACAAAACCATAACTTTGCTAAACAGTACGTTGTTGTAATTATTTATAAGAAATGGACACTTTTCCTTTTTGCAGACATGGAATAACCATAATAGAAAATACTATAAATCATTCTCTAACAGAAATACACAAAAATGGTAATATATACTTATCTGTTTTGCCCAGCAAACTTGTTAGGAACTTCCATGTTCCTCCCAACCATATATTATTTAACTTTTTTACAACTTTTAGTCAAGTGAATCACCCCCGAGCTAAGCCAAGCAAGGACCATGAATTAAGGAGAATATTTTATTAATTAGTAGCTTACTTATGCAAAGTGGTTACAAATTTTTTTACTAACTCTTTGAATTCTATATTAATAAGATCCACATGTAGTCCTTCCTAAACAAGCCATATTCTTTTTCATGGCAAAGTGAGCAATCAATAGAACTCAACTAAACCCTGTAGTAACCAAGGGCCATTACCTCACGTATAATTCCCTTTCCATGTTATTTCTATCATGATTAAAGGAAGGATATATTCATATTTTTTTCATTTTTCATTTCACTTCCTAGGAAAAATATTCCTTCTACCTTCTCATGTCTTTTTTTTAATCTTGAATATTGTATTTTATTTATATTTCTTTAAATTCATGAAGTAGTTAGGGTTTCTATTTGGATTCTCTCATTTTATTTATATTTTTTATTTATTTAATTTCTCATTTCTTCTCACTTGGTTTAAATTTTTTTTTCTCAAATCTTGTTATTTATATTTGGTAATTCATTTCCCTCTAGCAAGATTAGCTCCTCTTTATAATGGGATGTTTCCCAACAAGTTTGGAATTTTAAGTAAATAAAATTATATAATCAATCACATCATTAATTATTCATGTTATCTTAGAAATCAAATCGCAAAATCAAATATGTCCAAGTCCTCTAGGACTTTATTAACAAAGAGGTACAAAATTGGGATAGTGCACATTTCAACCATATTTAATAAAAGGAAACCATACTTAACCAACATCAATCATATCTAACTAAAATCCCAATAAATTTAACCAAGGTAAACCAAAGTTAACCAAATTGAACCTAAATCAATAAAACTATACACAATATACACATAATTAGCTTAAGTCTCAATTGATCATATTCTCAAACTTAAGCATAATCTTTCTAAAATATTACAATACATTGTCAACCTCTTAAATTATTTCTATTAGGATCCTATGTAACCCTTTTAAAACATCACAATGGGATGTAAACCTCTTTAATTATTAGTCTTGGAATGTCACAATGTTGCATAACATTGAAATCAACTATGTATTATCATCAATATGGTTATACAAAATGTACCCATATTATCATCAATATGGTTATACAAAACAATACCCATATTATATATGCTTCTTATATTAGTACTCTTATGTGTCACATTGGCATATCAGTAAACTCATCAACGTCATCAAACTTAAAATTAACCTCAATTATCAACCTTGAAATTTCACATGTGACATAACATTGATGTCAACCATATTATCAACCTCAAACATAAAATATTAAATTATTATTCTTGTTCAGTGTCACAATCTACATAACATGGAACTAAACCATATTATGAATGTCAAACATAATTATTTATATTATAAATATTGAAATGTCCTAATGTCAAATAAAATTGAATTCAACCATTAAATTACTTTTAAAATGTCGATATATGACATAGCATTGAAGTCAGTCATATTATTACTTTTGTAATGTCATAATGTTACATAACATTAGCATCTACTACATTATCAACCTCAATCACATCCTCAATTATTTCTTTTGAAATGTTGTAATGTGATATTACATTAAAATAAACCATATTATCAATCTCAAATATAACATTGTAAGTAAATTATTACTCTTGAAATGTCACAATGTGAGATAACATTAATGTCAACCTTATCATTACTTTTTAAATGTTATAATTAGAGAAAACATTGAAGTTAGACATATTATTACTTTTGAAATGATGCAATGTGAAATAACATTGAAGTTAACCACTTAAAGTATTACTCTTGAAATCTAGAAATGCGTCATAACATTAAGGTCAACCATATGATGACTTTACAAATGTTGCAATGTGACATAATTATGAATTCAATGATATACAAACCAATGTTAATATAGTTGAATTCATTGTTTATTGAACGATGATACTTTATGGGTAAATTGATGAAGATGTGTCCCACATTTTAGTGATATTTGGTGATAAAAAATTGACATTTTACATAGTTTTTAAGTTGAAATCCTCAAAACACATATATGCCTTATGAATTTTGATATACAATGAAAAGAATTTTGAAGGGAATTGTGTTGTCTTGGGTTGGGGAAAATTATTGCTAACCTCTCATGGGATTTTATTAGTAATGGAAGAATGGAAAGAGAAGAATATGTTGACTAGGATGAATTATTATATGTACATGCAAAAACTTCTATAATATAGTGTAAAAATGTGAAAAGTAGGAAATCTAATAACCTTTAGGAGTATATAACTTTTATTTATGAAAAATTGGTATACATAAGATAAATTCATGTTTTTATAACATTACTATGTTAGTTTTCCTATAAAATAAAATATAATGCATATGTTTGAATTATGACATAGGTTTAGTATCAAAATGATGCAATTTCTTGGAAAAAATTATATAGTTGTGGACAATAGTTGGTTCTTATGTGCGAGTATTTTTTTGGAATTTTTTAATGTTAATTTTATGTTTTTTTTAATTAATACATTCAATGAAGCCATGAAATAATGAGATCAAGTGTTAAGATAGAATTTGAGGGCCTTAACTTAATCAATAATCTTTTTTTTCTTTAAGTGTGTAGGCCTCCATCTATACTTGAATACTTATGCTTTGAAGTACATCATCAACAAGCTAGTGTTGGGGGGAAGATCCGTCAATGGTTGTTATTGTTTTAGGAATATGATTTTGAGATTATTTTCAAGCTAGGAGGCCTGAATGCAGGGCGTGACCATCTATCAAGTTTGGAAACAAGAGAGGAACCAACCATCATAGAAGATAACTTCCAAGATGCAAAACTCTTTTTAGTGAGAATGGTTGATGAATACTTTGAAGATATTGTGAACTTCTTGTCTACAAGAGTGGCACCAGAAGGTTATACGATGGCGCAAAAGAAGTAGTTAGTTGTTAAGTCTGTAGACTATCAATTGATATTTGGTCAGTTGTACAAGTTAGGACTGGATGAGGTATTAAGTCAATGTGTTCTAGAGCACTTGAGTGACTAATAATCTTAGATGAGGCTCGTGATCGTGTTGCGGGATCCCACTATACAGGAAAAGCTACTGCATAGAAGATATTAATGATTGGGCTGTGGTGGCCTACTCTCCATAAGGATTTCAAAGAGTACTGTCAGAACTGTAATGTATTACATAGGATAGGGAAGTCATAGAGGAGAGATGAATGGCCATTAGTACCCTAAGTTACATTGCAGGAATTCGACAAGTGGGCTATTGAATTTGTGGGTCCAATAAATCAATCAGGAAAAAGAGCTGGTGCAAGGTATATTATTACTGTTACCTACTATGCTACTAGATGGGCTAAAGCCACACCAATACGAGATTGCAGTGCTGCGACCACTGCGAAGTTTCTATTTGAGAATGTCATCACCAAGTTTGGATATCCTCGAGTTTTACTAAGTGACCAGGGTACACATTTTGTCAGTAAGACTATAGAAGCACTTACAGAAGAATTCCAGATCTACCATAGGAAGAGCACTTCATATCACCCATAGGTGAATGGGACTGTCGAAGCATTCAATAAGATTTTGGAAGATGCACTCACGAAGGTTTGTAATTGTACTATCCACTTTTACCCCTACTACTTTGTAACATAAATACAAATGTAAAATGCACTATGCAACAGTCCGTGACGAGGATCTCAAGGCCAAGGCCCCATCAGTAAGCTATGTAAGTAATTTCCTAAGTTGTTTTATGTTTTAATTTGTAGACTTAGGAGATTGAAGGCTTGATGCAACAAAATGGTGAGGGCAAGAATCCACTAGGGGGAGAGGCTTAATGGTTGGTAGGCCATGATTTGATGATGAGTTTCATCTTGGTGCTACATGAACTTAAAAAGGAGTGAACTGTGATGTTCACGAAAGGATCACTTAAGTTTATAAGTTAACGGTTAGTCCTAGATAGGAACTCCGAAAAAATTATTATCCATCGTAAGGTAGTAACAAACTCCTAAGATTTAACTATTTACATTATGCTAATTATTACTAAATGCTATTACTTACAACCAAGTAATTCCTATGGATATCATTGATATCCTAGTTTCATCACTCGATGCCAAAAATTTATAAGTTATAACTTCTAATTGGAAAGAAGTTAAAGTATTTCCGAGTTTTACCTTACGAATAAGATAGGGACCAAGATAAAGATGTTTGATATAATAAATATTTTATAAATATATGTCTACAAATATTCAATTGAAGTCTTAAATAATTAAAAGAGATAACAAAGAGTATTAATTCCTAAAGGAAAATATAGATATATATAATTGTTTCTTTTCTAAAACGGATTATCTTTACAAATAATTTTATACAAATAAATATTTTTGTATATTATAAAGACAACTAATTAATTAGGGTTTTTAATGATTTATATGAATGTTTAGACAAGAGATGAAAGGCGTCTCCATTATGATGATGGGAGATCCTTTTAAGTTATATGGTATTAACCATATAATAGGAGGTGCATCCTATTATCTTATAGACACTGAATATGTTAAAGTGTTAGGTAGCAGTTAAAGGTTTCATGTAAAAACAGTTAGGGTTTGTCCTTAAGGAGGAAAACCCGAACCCAAATAAAGAGGGATGTTTCATTGATTAGGGGGATTACTTGGTGTTGAAGGAGTGTTCCCGATTTTCTTGAAATAAAGGTGTCTCTAAGAAAGAGTAGAGGTCAGTTAGACAGAAAAAAAAAAAAAGGATCCGATGAAAAAAAAATTAGGACGTCGAGTTCTTGGTGCAAAAAGGTGGCGCTCCAAGAGAAGCCTTAGCTACTTCTTGATTTTCTGGATGGCGCAAAGGATTTTTTTCCCTCTTTATTTTTTTTATTATGCAGAAGGGATACCTCTATGGTGAGGTTTTTACGCTATGATGGATAATTTATTTTATAGTTTTCGGTTTTAACTGATTCGATGGCCTCTCTTTGGGAGAAAGTCAAGCCCTTTTAACTGAATGTGGTAGCTGTTTTAGTAGCCCCTCTCAATGGAGAGAGTCGAGCCAGTTAGATTGAGGAACGTATCCCCTTTGTAATATTGTTGACAATCCTTCTATTTACTATTTTGCATGAATGAAGAGAATGGTGCCTTTGGGGAGGACACGTTTTCAGTTTATGTCATAAGTGGGGAAGGGTTCTCATTTTCTTCGGTTGTATTTTGTGTTTTGGGTGAATGGTAGGGAGGGGCGCAGTCCCTTAGTCATATCCGTTTACTGTATGTGCGATAGTAACGGTGGTATTGAGGGGCGTAGGCCCTTAGTCATCTCTTCGAATATATATATTTAATGTTACGGTAGAGAGGAAGGGCATAATTCCCTAAAGATACCTCTTCAGAGAGAAGGTGGCCTCAATCTTGAAGAGTCGAGACTTTTTATTTTATTTTATTTTATTAATACATTTTTGTGAAAAAGGGGGAGAGTCAGCCCCTGGCCAAGGAGAAGTTGATTCCACAGTCCTTATTTCTCTTCTATTGGTTTTGTAGCAATATTTAGCTATTGGCTTGGTCTCTTGGTATAAGGTGCAGCTCACTTCGTAGACTAGTTGGAATGAGTTTTAATGGCCTCTTTGTTGGTGCCACGACATTTCTGGGTATCAGAATTATGTTTCTTGGCCCTTTTGGGTACTCTACTTGCATGGCCCTTTTGGGCACTCTACTTGCATGTAGCAAAGTTAAGAATGGTGCGTCCCTCTTGCTATTCTCTTGATTGTACGTCAATGTTTGTGCTTGATAGAAGAAGTTGTATTCTTCTCTTACATAGTTATAGAAAGTGTGTTTCTTATAAGTAAGGTATGGAAGTACAAGGTACAACCTTCTCTCTTGAATATTTTGAATGCGTTGTTCATAGTATTGTCTCATCGACATATTAACTGTATATCCTAAACTTTTGATTAGAGTGAGAATGGGAATATTAGTTTCTTACTCTGGTACATATAAATTAATTATTCTTCTTAATTGCGAGTAAGAAGAATGTGGCTCTTGAGGCTTATGCCATTATAGATATATATTAATATATTTTAATTCCGCCTATGAGGAGGGAGAAGCCCTTGAGGCTGTAATATAGGGTATATATAAAATAATACTCTTTTTTTATGCCAGTGAGAAGGGTGCAACCCTTCGATGTTGCTGTATAGAAATAAATATATTTTTATACTCTGTCAGTCCAAATTTATTGTGAAAAACTATGTTCTAGAGTGTAGCCCTGGTTAAAATATTGATACTCAAAATAGGTGTATAAATTTAAGGTAAAAGTATTTTTATTAATCCTTTAATTTAGTGGATTCGTTGCCTAATTCGAGGGAAATTTGTTAGTGGAATAACATATGTTAGACACAGAGTCGAATGGTTAAACGAAACATTGCAGTCAAGTATTTAGTAAGATGACTAAGGGCCTACGCCCCTGGTACAAATGGACCAGATAAGTTTTCTACAGTTACATTCTTATTAATGCTTCACAAGTTCAATAAAGATTGTATTTGTGTTTGTGACCTTGTAAATTGTAAAAGGTTCTTTGTTCATGGAAGAACGTAAAATAGTTTATTAAATGGTTAACTTGTGTGATATTGCTCTCAAGTGAATCTTTGTTTTGTTAAATATTTTTATCTTTCTTGAGAGTCCTCAATAGCGTTGTGTCCTTTATAGGTCGCTTGAATATAAATGAAATATTTTATTAGTTTACTCTTGTATCAAATATGGTTCCTAAATTGAATAGGAAATTATATTATTAATTAATATTATGCTAAACAATCTAGCTTTTCATTAGTGTAGAATGTCTATGTAAGTCATTAATTGGAATAAACTATAACGTGCTTTCTCGTACCATTGATTCATAAGGATGTTATGATAGTGAAATTGTAATTATAAGGATTGTAACATGCCTCTAGCAGATTTTATTATTTGTTGCAAATATATAGGCACTAAGAAAATGTATTGGGATTAATTGAAAATGTATTGGGATTAATTGAGACTGCTTAGTATCAAATAATAAGATTATAATATTACCTCATAGGAATGATCATAAACTTAAGGTAATCCTTATGTTTCATATATAATAAGCTTGGGACTTGATTTAAGATATGATCAATTGACACCTTGTGATTTATGACATGAAAAACTAGTTAAATTCTTGTAGTTAAATAAGAGTAATGTAAAGGCATGATAGGGTTTTGTGCTACCAGGATTAATTCACATAAACGCATAATAAAGGTACAACCGATTATTTTGGATGATGAGGAAGAGAATCGGGATACAATGTGTAAAGGTAACTTGGCTAATGTTACATTAGAAGGTTACAACTAAGTGTCCTAGATGTTATTGTTAAGAGGGTTTTCATAAATAATAATATGTGTTATGGGATCCTCTTGAAAGGGTATAATGGACTCATAATCTTGGATTTAGTATAATCTGATTCAATGATTAAATTGCATATTAAACCTTATATTTAGGTATGATATTTAAATAAAGATCAAGTTAAATCAAATTAGGAGATATTGTATGTTCTACTATATGTAAATAACTCCAATGTTAATATTTGTTGGTGAAAAAGTCTATGTGATAATTTAGGAAATAAATCCTTATTAAGAAAATAAGGTAAGCCATGTGCCTAACTTATAGTATGGTGTGCAAGTATTATGATGTGATTATCTTCTTGTTGATATAGGTGCAATTGTTATACATCAAGAATGTTAGTAAATAGTATTATGGTGTTCTTGTGTTACTATGATCAATTCAAATAAGTCAATAAGTATATTACTTTGGATGTAAGTGAAATCATCGAGATACAATAAGTAGAAATGACTATGTCAAACAAAGAGAATAAATTTATCATCTCACAATTATACCTAATAACACTGATGTTGGATAGTGAATTTGATTACTTACTCAGTGATTGAGTCTCAACTATACATAAGGAAAAATTAAGGAGCTGATTTATATGATACTTATATCTAAAAAATGTGGTTGGCGAGAGTTTACTTAGTTTGTAATGATTGGTTAAGTTATGAGATTAACATATTAGATTGTTCAGGTGATGTTTAAGGAAAAATTTACACCCCATATCCCAATAGGCTACTCACCAATTGGCTATTTTTTGGGTTTTTTTTCAAAAAATAAATTTGCTATTTGGTCATTTTTAGCCTCTAATATTGCCTATATTTATATAAAATATGTTTTTTTATCATAATATTTGCCAAAATTTACATGTTTCAGTAGTAAATTGTATGTTTCATATTTAATATTCGCCAACATATCTATATACATGTTTTTTTCAATCCAAAATAATTTCCTAAGATGCTATACTTAAGTATAATATTAGAATCCTTAAAAAATACCCTACTATGGACTGACCTACATGATGGTAAGTCAATCTTTCCTAACAATCGTTAGTTGTTGAATGCAAATTATTTTCATAATTGTTTAATTTATTGACTTGCATGTTGTAGAAAGTATGGTTTGAGGCATCATGCTAGAATGTTTTATTGATTAAAGAAAACTTAAATTAATGTTAATGACACATGTACACCGATAAACATAAACTTGATGTGATAAAATGAATGCATGGTCATATAGTTGAGTATCATGTATGATTAAAAAGACATTCCTGATGAGTCATCATGACACCTAATATCTAAAGAAAGTATGATTATGAAGTCTATGACATAAAAATTGAACTAGTCAAAAGTGATTTTATGGTAATAGTTATGCATTTTAGTTAAATTCTTAAATGTCATGAAGAAACATGTGAATTGAATTACCTAAACTCAACATGCCTAAAAGAATGCACGGTGGCATGAATTGTGAAAAATAAGAATGTATTGATTAGTGATTGTAATACCAAAAGGAGCTAATGCAGTGATAATGAGAGACGTATTGTCACGTACCCTAATTGCTGAAAACAATTTATGCTGAAAAACTTTGTGTTAACTTTTATTATAAAATTTTATATTTTGGACAAGTGTCCAAGGATGACTATAATTTGCACAATTTTTTATTATTTAATAAATAAAAAAGGAGACAAACACCTAAGGGGACTATTGAAAGAGTGGTTATTGATCCACTAGGTGGAATGGAATTTGGGGTAGAAGGAAATGGACAAATGGCAGCATCATGATGCAACTAACTAGCTGTTGGTATGGAACGACTCCCTTAAAATGTGGTCTTAGTGCCCTGAAAGATGGGACTGGAGCTTGGGGCTCATTTATTCTAAACTGACCACTAAAAGACCTAGGCAGTCTATATATTATCCATCAGATTATGAACTGAGGTTCATCACTTTTCCCGACGAGGAAACTTACCTTGAGGTTTTGTTGTTTGCACTCAAGAGATCTGATGAGGGGATAGGCTAGGGTTGATCATGTTGTGAGTCTGTCAAAAATATTAGTGAGTTTAGGAGGTTGTTGCTGAGTGGAGAAGGCATTTTACAGGAGGTTGATACTGAGTGGAGAAGGTATTTTGAGTGCCTTGCTTCTACATAGTTTTCCACCCACTTACTGGATTAGTAATAAGGCTCGGGGTTCATTAGAAGTCAGTAGTCGAGCTGCTTCTTCTGACGCAGGTTGGGAGGAACAGGCCTCCTTGGGTGTTTGTCGGTCCTATCATCAGTTACAGGTTCTAATGTCTTATCTGTTTTATTTTTAAGTTCTGTTATCTAGTTATTTTTGTATGTTACAGTACTGCTGATTATATAACGTTCATTGTTTATTTCATAAGTTATTTCAATTCATGTGTAAACTAACAATTTTGTATAATTTGACTTGATTGAATAAAATAGTTTCTGTATTTTTCCCCATGCAAGAAGAAACAACATTGTACTCGAGTACAAAAACAAATTAAGTATATGAGAGCTGATAGGAAAAATGCCATGGTGATGAAAATATTAATTCTTTTTAAATGCTCTGTACATTATCTACTAACGTTAAAATGTGTTTTTACTACTTTACTCGCAGTACTATTCTTGTCCTATTCTTAACATCAATAGAAAAGTAAATCAAAATTTATAGATATAACAGAAGATTATATTAGACAAGGAATTCATTTCTGACTCTATACATTCATGTTTTCTAAATGTTTATTGCCAAAGAATATCTATAGTTGCTGTTGTATTCATCATTTTACATTAAGGACAAATAGACAAACAAGAAACATCATATTATCAACTTAGGGTTTGATACTTTACATTTAAATCTTTTAAAAAGTCCACTATCATTTCAGATATTCTTTATTGTATGTACAGAACCGATAAGCAGACAAAGCTCCTTATCTTAAAGCTAGGGTTCAATATTTTCTTTCACATATGCTTACAACCTTAATTACAAATGTAAATTCTGTAACAGAGTTTGAGCTAAATGAACAAGCTCTCTGTCGTTCTTCTCTATTTTATTAATATAGACAGTAGAAGTATTTTCTTTTATATATATAAGAACCATTACTGTTGATCAAACTCATATATTTCTTTTGTTAGTTCAAAGATTTCAAGTCTTCACAAATGCCTGTAGGAGCAGAGTTAACATAATCACAACCCTGGTGGTTGTTCAAACATTTCAACGAAACATCATTATCTAGACACAGTCAAACCCTAAAACTCAGACAAGATTTCATTTCAGAAGCTTAAACGTTACACACAAAACCAGTGACGAGGCTTTTGGTCAAAATTATCATTTAGTTTAAACATTGTTTATCAAACAGTAGTATTGTTTTCTTATATAGACTTTACATACGAATTCTTTCTACCCTTTTAACATTCAATATCTTACAGTCCTTAGAGTTTTACGATAGTACATGTATGCTTAAAACCCTATTTTACACAAAACATTACATTCATTTTAGAGACTGTCATTTACGAACCAGTTCCATTTCTTAAAAATGACGAGTGACGGGTTTTTTATTCACGGGCCAAGCCCCAACACTACAAACACAGAATAGTCACAGTCACATAGTTTGCAAAAGATATTTTTATTATCTTCTCAACAGTGTCTGAAACCCCACTTAAAAACAAAGAAACGTGCCAAGTTTCAAAAACCAGAACTCAACCCTATACAAATATCAATTGTTAGATTGACTCAAAAACTAAGAAAACAACCTAGGTTTTTCCACTACGAATTCTAGTTTGGCAATACAACTTTTTCCATGACCACTTCCACGAGAATCCTATGAGGGTTTGCCACCGGGCTTACCATTGTTTTCGCATTTCTATCCATTGTCACCAAACTCCATTATCGTTAAACCCAGTACTTTTATTTCGAATGGTGGTATTACCTACCACAAAGGTCTGTGAGGAGTTAGTAACATATCATTTGATTATTGACCAAATGAAGAAGTATTTTTAGAACTAAAAACCAGACGGGACTTACCTTGAAATCCATGGTCAATTGGAACGCTTCTGGTTTCCAAACCTTCAATCCACGTAGTGAAGTTGTCATACATCCAAACTACAACCCAACACGGAGTCGAACCTCACTTTTAAAGTTTACCAGCCACCGGACAAAAGCCCCAGGGCTTCAACACTGTCCTCTCAACAAAACTCAACACTTGTACAGTATTTCTACAATGAAATCTTAGAGTTTGAAAGCACAATGCCATCCACAACTGCCCAGGGTCGAGCCCTGTAAACCAACGGCCTGTCGGCCTTCTTCTTCCAGATAGTAACCACCAAATGAGTGCACGCAAGAGAAAATAACGCTAAGACAAGTTTAGCTAGGGTTTTTCCACATCTCATCTACAAAGACATGAGATCAATGATCAGGATCGAGCCAGCTTAACCCCGGCGGTACCAAGGCAGTTATTACAACCAAAACCAATTCAATGATTTTAATGTTGAGATTTCACAGAGATTGTGCCAGAGTCTCGACTGCAACAACATCACCTACCTCATTAATGTGTTATCATTCCATTTTCCATGAAGAAGCCATGAGGAAGCGACGAAGGTGCCAGTTCATCAACCGATTGA
This sequence comes from Larix kaempferi, assembly GCA_027924585.1. Classification (NCBI taxonomy): domain Eukaryota; kingdom Viridiplantae; phylum Streptophyta; class Pinopsida; order Pinales; family Pinaceae; genus Larix; species Larix kaempferi. The sequence goes on from BSBM01000437.1 coordinate 11,487,544, forward strand.
ATGCTTTTGTTTACACATCATCGTAAGGAGAATCCTTACCACCGTTAAGCACGTGAACAAGACCAGCATTATCATTCAAGTTGGAATCCCACTATCCACCGTAGTGGTAGACATTAATTGCAGAAGTTACATTTTACACTTGCCAACTTGTACAGGAACATCCACCTCTTAACGTTCATCACATAATATTTTGTTATGGTAAGGTCGAACTATAACCCTGTTAAAATCTTAAAGTTCGCACAGTTAGGCGCTAAGGGTTTGCATATATTACATATATCACAATATTTGTTTCACATAATATATGGTTTGCATATATTTTGTATAGCATTACATTGTTTACCAATATTTCACATGGTATTATATATTTCACATAGTATTACTTGTTCACATAAATATTTTATATAGTAACATATAGTTTTCATAGTATCGTTTATTATATATATTCCTATTTGTATTGTATCATATTGTGAACCTAATATCACATAAATGCATAGTGCCACTTAGAATCACATAGGGCACACAACGCACATATAATTTAGATGTGTACATCTACAGTTGAGTTTTGATAATATCGCCATTTACATCATAAGTTTAGAGCATTTAAATAAACCAAAGAAATAGACAATTGAGTACAAACAAAGTTACGATTGATAAATACCTTCTCATAACTTTTGTTTAAACTGTATTGTCTGCATAAATAGTCCTTTTCTAATAGTTAAAAACTTGAACGACCTGAAGTTTCGAACCAATTCTCTCACCGATAGAATGATCAGAACTTTTCTCTTCAGTTTTAATCAATAGATGTTTATTGAAAATAGGTGGTCACTTGTCGCAGTTAAAACCCTTACCTGTAATATGTCACATTGCTAAATTCACATGCTTTAGCACGAATGCTAAGTAAACCTTGGGGCATCCGAAGGAACCCTTCATCAATCAAACAAAAGAACATTAATCAAACGATGTTTCTTCATTCATAACAACAACAATAGATTTTGTAGCAGCATATCTAGATTTGGATAGCATCAAGACTTAAGCTAATTTCTTTTAGTCGCATTCAATAAACGGGTATGGTATTTTAGGATAGCAAATAACATCTCATGTATTTTTCCATTTCCACATACACTAAATAAGCAATATTGTCACGTAGAAAAAGTTTTAAATTTTTACGATTTTCCGAGATGTTACACGTATATGATCCGTAACTAGGTTTAGTTATGAGAGCACTCTTATGGTTATTTAAGATTAGTTATCTTCTTAAGCATCACAAAGATTGTAATTAGAAAGGAATGCATTTGAAAAGGTAGAATATTTTTTGTTCTCTTGTTGTTTTCATGTTATACAAATATGATTATGAAAAACAATGGAATGAAGTGAGTAGTAATATTCCATTGTTGTTAATAATCAGATATAGAGTTGAAAATTTGAGATACCGATATGTTTATCTCTGTAAATGTGTTAAACCAATGAGACAAGTACGCATTGTTGATTTTATAGTGCAATTATCTAAATATGCATGAATCTGCCATAGCTCTTAAGTATTAAGAAAGCATGCAAATGGAAGTAAATCTATTATGACATAGTAACATGTGACTGTGATGCACATTGGCACGTGTAAGCAAATATATTCTTATGATATTTTAATGCAAATTTACCAATTTTAGCCTGGTTTCCTTACTGAGTTCTCAGTGTATTTGTTCCAGTTGGTGAGGCCTAGAAGGTGATCTCCTTAAAGGAGAAGAATATTTTTACAAGAAACAGAGAACTAATTAAAGTGATCCTATTGGAAAGTCTACTTAAGAAAATATTTACACATTGAAAACATTCTCACTAAGTCAATACACTCTAACTCAGCTCGATGGTATGTATACATGAAATTGATGTTGAGTTGGAATAACTTTAGAACATCAAAAGTAAAATTTATGTTGGGTTGGAATAACTCTGGATTGATGGTATGTATACATGAAATTGATGTTGAGTTGGAATAACTTTAGAACATCAAAAGTAAAATTGATGTTGAGTTGGAATAACTCTGGAGCCTCACATGTAAAATTGATTTTGAGTTGGAATAACTCTGTAACATCAAAGGTAAAATTGATGTTGAGTTGGAATAAATCTTGAACCTCACAGGTAAAATATATGTTGAGTTGGAATAAATATGGAGCCTCACAGATAAAATTGATGTTGAGTTGGAATAACTTTGGAATCTAAAAGGTAAAATTGGTGTTGAGTTGGAAAAACTCTTGAGCATCAAAGGTATACTAATGTTGAGTTGGAAACTCTGTAGCATTAATCATAAATCTTAAATGATGAAGTATTGGTTGTTCATTTATATGAAGCGATCCTCATATGGTAAATGTAATAAAAGTGTTGATTGATGTGTGCAATAGTAATAATTTTAAATTAGTCTGTGTTTTCAAATTTTGTGAGCACATGATGTGAAAGTTTGATATACTTTCTCTATGTTGAGAAGCAAAGAGAAAATTATTAAAAGTACTTAGGAAAAAGTACTACCATATATAGGTATGGATATGAAAGTTGAATACGGGAAGGTAATGTGCCTTGAAATGAATTGCACGGATAAATTTTATACTAAATTATGATTTGTAAATATCATGAATAATTGATATATGTGTAGGATCATCATTGAGATCATTGTAAGTAAAATTGAACTACAAAGAGTTCCCATGAAAAGCAACAACAATATGTTGCAGACAAAAGTATTATTCTTCTTCTAATTTTAAAAGTAATTTTTATGCATAGGTTTTATGCTAAAAGGTTTGGAAAGACCTAGTGTTGTTTATGTAAAATAGAAGTGAAGGAAGACAAATCTATTGAAGAAATTCAAAGAAGAGATTCCAAAGATGTATAAATTTTGGAAAATGAAGCAAGGACAACTAAAGATTGTTATGAAACATGAAGGCAGATCTTTTGCATGACATGAACACTGGGATGGTGTTAATTTTAAGGGGGGTGGAATGTAATATCCACTTTTACCCCTACTACTTTGTAGCCGAAATAAAAGTGTAAAATGAAATATATGCAACAACTCCTGACAAAGAGATCAATGCCAAGGCCCTGCCAGTAAGCTTTGTAATTAATTTGCTAAGTTGTTTTATTTTTTAATTTGTAGACTTAGGAGACTGAATGCTTGATGAAACAAAACAATGGGGGCATAGATCCACTATGGGGAGATTCTTAATGGATGGTATGCTATGAGTTGATGACGGGTGTCATCTTGGTGTTGCGAGCACTTAAAGAGGAGTGAATTGTGATGTTCACCAAAGGATATATTATGTTTATAAGTTAACGATTAGTCCTAGATAGGGATGCCAAGAAATTACTATCCGATGTAAGACCGTAACAAACACCTAAGACCTAACTATTAGCATTAGGCTAATTATTACTAAATGCTCTTACTTAAAACTAAGAATTCCTATGGATATCATTAATATCCTAGTTTCTATAAGGGATTCTAGGAATTTAGAAGTGATAACTTCTAATTGAAAAGAAGCTAAAGTCTTTTCCATTTTTACCTTATGAATAAGATAGGGACCAAGATAAAGATGTTGGATAAAATAAATATTCTATAAATATATTTATACAAATATTCAATTGAAGCCTTAAATATTAAAAGAGGGAACAATGAGTATTAACTCCTATTAAGGAATATATATATATATTCTAGGATTAATTTTTATTAATGTTAGAGTCTCTTTGTCTCTTTCTCTCACCTAGTGTTCCCTCTTGAGTTGGGTTAGTTTGTCTCTTGGTGTAGCCTTATGATGCGTAACTCTTATTTTCTATTTTTGGAATATATCTCTCCTCCCTTATGTCTCTATATCTCCCCCCAAATTCGAATTGCTCTTGGGAAATGGGATTTAGGGTGGATGGGAGCTAGTCTCTCTTGTTGGTTATGCATGCTCTTGGATATTTGTTTTGCTATGGTACTGGTGTGATTGGTTTTGGTTTCTATTGAGATGAGATTTTGTTGCTTTGTACGCCCTTGCTGAGCATGTTCCCAAGTTGATTTACTTTGGAATTGCCACTGTTTTATCCTAGAATTCCCTCTGGTGATCTTGGATTTCAAGTGACGTGGAGTCCACTTGCCATTGAATTTAAGGTTGGATTGATATATTTCTAAATCTTTTTTCCTGGAGCCACTAGAATTTCCATGGAGTGGAATTGGAGGAATACTTTCCATTGGGTTGTGGTTGGATTGATTTTTCCTAAAAATTTTGTCATGGAATTGCCACTGGAGATCCTAGATTGGAAGTTATTTGTAATCCACTTTCCATTGTATTGTGGTTGGAACAATGTTAGATGGGTTTTCTAGTTGAATGCACTCTTTCTTTTGGCATCATGGTTCCAGCTCGTGGGTTACCATTGCAAAGTGATTTTTGTCTTGCATTGTTTCTACGACTGGGTGGAACGTGGCACGGTCGATTTCAGTTGCGTAGTTTGCAAGATAAGTACTTTATTTCATGTTTATTTGAATTAATTGAATCTAATAGGATCCTTATGTGGTTTCACATGAAATTTATGAGAAAATATATGAGCTAATTATGGCATAAATATCTAATAGATTTTAGTTACATTATGATACTAGTTTTTGGAAAAAATAGCTAACTAGATTTTGGTATTTTGTGAGAAAGTGCTTGAGAAAAATGTTTATTTATAACATATTCTATAGATATGATAATTGCACCTCTGATATTTATATTATGTGCAATTTTATTGTTCAATATCTTAGAAATCATTGGAAACACCTGTCTGCAATGTTTCTATCCTCTATTCGAAAACTAGTTCACCGGTTGGGTTGTTTTATGTAGCTTTGAGACTTGGCATGTGAAATGTTTGAGAAAAATCGTGAGCGATATAAATGATATTAGATATTATAATTAAACTTGAAATGTGTGTAAGAGTTCCTAGATATTTCTATATTTGCTTATCAAAATCCTAGTTTTGTTTCCATTCACTAGTTCTTTCGAAAGAATTGTTTTAAATGGATTTATGAATTTGCATGAGAACTGTTTGACAAAATTTTTACATGAGTTATAACTATGATAAAAATTATAATACATGGTAAATTTATATTTGTAATGTATTCTGAATGAGTCTTCAATTTTTTTATGCATTTATCTTGCTTGATTCTTCAATTTCTAGCTAATTTGCAGAAGTAGATTTAGCTAGTTTGATGAGTTAATAAGATGAATGTTTATGAGCCTAAATATACATAAATTTGGATGTAGTGGACCTAGTGCATTATTTCCATGAGCTACAGTAGTCAATACTTTCTTTTTTTTTGCATTTGGAAACTAGAAACAGAAACTAGATTCAAAATAGTGGAAATTGGTAACTAGTTTGTAGATTAAATCTATGTTTTCGTAATTTTTGGAATGTACAACCATATGCTCTGTTTTTGGTAATTTAATTTTTTTATAGAATTCTATTTTACATATATTTTCCCTCGCCTTTTCGTTCTCCATAAATCATTACAATTGATTGGGTTAAATTCCTAATAGTGTTTATTAACTAGTTGCATAGATTTAGCTTGAAAGAATCATCGTTTATGTGAAATGATATGAACTGAAAATGCAACTTTATTTGGATGTGTGTGCATGATTAAATATATGTATAATTTATGTAGGTTCATTTTTTGGTTCATTGGCATGGTTGTGTGTTAAATTCGTGCAAGACTAGCTGTTTGTGTTAAATACTAGTTAACTAGTCTTGTGGAGTCATTTTCGTAATTGTTTTGTTTAATTAATTGGAAAATGAAAATTAGGCCTTATTTACATGATAGTAGGTGTTAATTATCTAATAAATGATGATTAGTTGATAAAAAAATGAATTTATGTTAAGTGTCATCAATTATGCGCTAAGTGTCGCTAAGTATCGCAAATTGGTACATTAATTACTAGTTAATCGTGATTAAGTGAAAATGACCTTTTTAGGTGCAAGTAACCTATGTTATGGCTTGGTATGGATGCATAATGATGTTATATAGTGTTAGATATTATTTCCAAGCCTTGGTTCAATTTTCTTGATCAGTTATGAATTTTATTTAATTTATTTGGAATTATCGATATTTTGTCGTAATTAAATTGTAGAAAATGAAATTAAATATTTATAAAATTAGTCCATTGTGATAAAATATTATAATTATCCCTAGAGATCTAATTATATGTCCCTTAGACACTATGGTATCCCCAGGGTACATTACAGGTGGTATCAGAGCTATGGTTCCAACTCTACGACTATTGCGCTTATTACGGACTCTAATTTTATATTTATGTGCATTGGGAATTTATAGATGTGTTTTGTGAAAGAATTTTAACTGCCCTTATGTTAATAGAAGAATCAAAAGCCTTGAATAATTCCTACTTTAGAGATAAGTTTGAATGTATTTTTATTTTTTTTCAATTTCAAAGGTCAAGGGGTTATGGATCTGTTAATATATGTAATATACTAACATAGATTAGTATATATATGGTAAGTTGTGATATATAAGTAGTGTATAAAGTAAATAATTATGTTTATATGTATATGATATGTAATTATATAAGATATATAAAGATGATATAGTTTTATTATTATTAAATATTAATATGATTTATTAAGTGACATTTATACCTTATATGGATTTTGGATTTTCTATTGATGGTATGCTTTTATAGGATTATTGTAGGACCCCTCCTTTAGGGTCACCTCGAAATGAACCTGAAACTTTAACAACTTCATACAAACAAATTAGCCATCATAGTTATTGGAAAAATAAAATAAAAAGCATGAATAACTTAACAAAATAAGCAAAACCTTAACCTGTCAACCCGATCCGGCTGGTCCATTGTCGCCTTCGTCTTCCGTAGGATCCCTCCAGCAAAGCTCCTTTAACCATAGGCGAAGCAACCGTTAGCTTCGCCACCCAACCATAGGCTCATGCTTTCAGTCGCATGGCCTCCCCCGAGCTTTGGGTCGTAGAGCTCACACAAGTATTTCAGAAATTCAGCTTGGGCTTCCCTTCCCACCAGGATTTCTAAGCCAAACCCTTAGATAGCAGCAAGTCTTTGAGGCATTCGAAAATTACGACAATCGTCCAAATTATGGGCCCTTTACCCATTCCCTGAGCCTTCCTTATAAAGGAAAATCTCATGCGACACGTGTCGCTTCATGCATAATTAAATATTTTTAATTAACTATTTAATTAAAACACTCACCCATCCAAGTGTCAGTTTCTCTAGGAAGTGCACCTACACCCCTAAGTTTGCTCTAGTTTGTCCCCCAGATATTTTAATCAACACCTAGCTTTTAGTTGACTAGGTGTCTAATCTATTTTGCTCTTAAATAATAATTTCTATTATTTTAAATGCTCAACAAAATAACTATTCATGTGCAAATGTCTAAGCTATTGTTATGCATTTGCTAAGTAATAATCTAGAGTTATTCTCCTAAGTTTTTATGCATTTTAACAATCAAACTCACTAGGATCACGGTGCCGCGTCGTTGGGCTCCTGGTTCCTTAATTTTTTTATCCCCTGACATGGCACCACTCCGTCGGGTCCAATCATCCATGGTTTCCATTCCTTGGCATGGTACCACCTCGTTGGGTCCTTGCGTCCATTCTTTCCGTTCTTGACAGGGTACCGCATCGTTGGGCCCTTCTGCCACCATCTTTCCGTTTTGACTTGCGGGAACTCTTGTAGGGATTTTAGGAATCGTTACCATCCATCCTCCATCTACATGCTATCTAGGGACTAATGGCGCTGAGGAGTGAGTCCGTTCTCACTGCGCGCCCCTCAACTCGTACGTGACCAGCTCCGTCGTGGACCACCTTGTACGCCCTCACGCATTCCTCTTGAGCAAGCGGATCAATGCTTATCTGCTCATGCGTGGTATTCTTGTCGGAAGTCGACATCATCGTCGTTTCCCCTTTGTGTGATTTACCCGTACTCTATGACCCTCCATGTTCCTTTGTGTGTCCGTTGGTGAACCGTCTCACTTGTTTCTACACACACTTCTCACCACAATTTATTAGTAGCACTGTTCTCAACAATCATCATCTAGTTTCTAACTCTAGCATTTGTTAAACATTTATGATTTATTCAAACTGCTCATTCATCTTATCAAATATACATTTCGTCGCCAAATACATAATCACCATACAGCTAGTCGTTAAGCATTATCCATCAACATAATTTTCCATAGTCATAGCTAATCGTTTAACATATGCAATTATTCATTTACCTCAACAGTTCAGATACACATACTAAAAAATAAGGTCAAAAGGTTATTTACTTAATGTTTCAATCAGCCGGGTCACTCAGCAGGTGCCCTCAATGTCTACACAAGTCTAGGGGCACTACATACACCCCTACTTATTTAGAACTTCGTCCCGAAGTTCAGAATAAAAATGGAAAACTACGACGCATCTCAGTTGCGTCCTCCCAAGTCGCAGAGCTAGGACTGTAACTGTCCTACTGCACTTTGACTTGATCAATCAGGGCTAATCATTAAGCATGATGTAATCAATCAATTATACCACTCCACACGAATAAAACAAGGCTCAAGAGACCACTATATCGAAGTTGTTCAGTCGGGTTCCTTGACAGGTTCCCTTAAGGTCCACAGTCATTCTAGGGCATTACACATTCTCTAATCGTTTAAGCAAACATCATAATCACCCTTATAATTTCATTTCCATAATTCAGCCTAAATACGATATTCATCATAAGATTTCCCATGTGTTAATCAATTAGCCAAATCACAATTATCAAAAATCATCATTAAATCCATCATTAGAAACATATAAGTTTATCACATACATCGCTAGTCAGTCGCCAATTTTATTCTTAATCATCATGTACACAGTCATTTATCTCGGTTTCTTTAACTGGGTCACTTACCCATAATTGTTATCAACATCGATAGTCGTCGATGAGTTTGAGGGGCATTACATACATCCCCTCTTATTAAAACTTCGTCCCGAAGTTAAGTTTTGTTCTTGTAATTTCGATGTTACGCTTTCTTTTAGTTTCCCATTTTCATCTTCCTGTCATTCTCTTCTATTTTTCTCCAACAGTCATTGTCATAAGCACAAGTGGTTCTAATCATTAGTTTTCTATTTCATCAGCATGGTTCCAATACCTCCTTAGGAACTCAATCATAATTTCAACAATCAGGAGCAGTCACCCAAAATTCTAAAAGTCAATCCGCCCTAAATGTTTCACTTCTAACTACCGTGTCGTTTCACTAGTGTCATAATGTCCAGGTCAAGGAACTCATCATGTCCTTACCTCATTTCCGCATCCTCGTTGTCATGTGACTCCTTCAGCATACTTTCCCTATCTCATCACGTGTGGGTTGTCGTATTCACATTGAGTCGTATCATGGGAATTAGTTGTAATTCTATTTAGACTTCATCATTTCATATGATTAGCATCACTGTGTTTAGTTTGTCATGTTTATCATCTACATATTTCATTTGACAAGATCATCTTCAATTGACCCCTCGACAGGTTCTCTAAGTTCTAAGTTTCCAATTATCATATAAGGAAGTAACTATCATTAAATTAACTATCCATTGGCATGTATAAAAGTCCACCCCAGCAAATTAAGCTATTATAAGTGCATCTATGCCTTAACACACATGATGTATAACTCCACCCTTTAAAATTTTATTCACTTATCTCCACATATTAAAACTCTCTCATTTTAAACCTTGATAGCATATCTATTCATCAACATGGACTATATATTTGCTCGTCATTAATTTCCTTGGGTTAACATAATCATTTTAACTATCTATCACTAACTCTGATATATATTAACACCTTCAAAATATTCATCACTTAACTGACCTTGATATAATAATGCATTTATGAACTTCACTAAGGATATATATATATATATATATATATATATATATATATTCTTTTACTCCTTATTCGATTGGGATAATATATATATACATTCATAACTTTCATTTCTTAAGGTACTATGTATCAATTATCACTAACTTGATATAATAACCTTTACATAATTTTCATTTATATATTTCCGCTTCTTTATTCCATGCTACATTCACACGTTCTTTTTCATTTCTTAACCACAACAAAAACATGACACCTACTAACTTTCACCTTCTGACTAACTTTAATGTAATAACACATATATCTAATACCACTTCTCACTTTTTAAGTCACTTGGCCATAATAACTCATGTATATTAATTTCAATATAAAAAAAAATGAATTTCTTCTAGTAATTTCATTTTTATGAGTCTCCTTTTGTTATAACTATAGTGGTCCTCAAATGGTTCAATATAATAATAGGGCATAGTAAAAATAATAATAAAAAAGGGTTCCTTCTATCTTTTTTTTTTTTTTTTGAAAGCTTATCCATTGAAAGTAGTCACAAGGCATGTAATCCCACATATGTAATTAGATAGGATATAAAAGATTAAAGTTCACACTATTTCCACGTAACATATTAATAAGAGGAACTATTCTAAATCAAGACTTGTTATAAAGAATTATATTACTGACTTCTCTCCACTGGGTTATATCCAAGTGGAAGATATGGTGCCAACCGAGTTCTTAACTGGTTTAAATCAGTTCACAGGTGTTTAGACGTTTTTTCAACAAATTACTTCACAAGGGAATCATTCAAAACTTACTCAATCGACAAGGATCAGATCTGGCATCATTCTACTTACGGGAGTTCTTGATTTCAATTAGCACATGTAGAGTTGAGGTGTATAATCACTTGGCAATTTGACTTAGACGAATCCACACGGTTGATGCGAGTAGCCATTAAAGATATTGGATTTCAACCCTTCATGCTAAGTGTAATTTCATAATACTTTCGACACTAGTTTTAAGCATACAAATCATTAAGAAAAAGAAAATCAAACATTTTAAACTTTTAACATCCATTTCTAATGTACACAGTATATAATTTTAATAACACACTTTCTTCTTACTTTATTGAAGACACCATATAAATAATAATCAAAGGGTATTATTCAAGATTTACTCCTTTCAAAAAAAAAAAAAAAATATTAAGTGAGCATGCAAGGGATGGTAAGATCGAGCGACAGGTATCGGACAAGTTTCAACTGTCTCCATTAAATTTTCGGGCATAAAATAATTGACAACAGGAACATGTATCAAAAATACAGGGCAAACATAAGTTTGCTAACCGTGAAGAATAGGTGGCAACGAATTCTGGAAAAGCTAAACAATTTTCGAAATACTCTATCCGACAAGTTCTACTTTGAGAAGGGCAACAATTAAATCTACTAAGAATGTATATAAAAAAAGAAGAACCAAAGGACATTTAGACCCTTTCTAAATGCTTACAATTTCATACAATGCATATATATATATATATCAACAATACATTTAATAACACTGTGATGCACTTAATGAGCATTTAACTCAAATTTCCTAATTTAAATCTTAATAAAAATAATTTCTTAATTATCCATAACCTATAATTGTTGTTAATACATAAATATATACCAAGAAGCTTACATTTTTCACATATACTTAATCATACATCATCTCATTATAAAATCAAACTACAAACTGCCATAGTGGCGCATAAGTAAGAGCATTGACACACCGAGATTTAAGAGTTTAAAAATTTACGAATTGTATTAAAGTTATGGATGTGCCAATAATCCCCGAAATAGATATATATGGAGATTTGTAAAGGTTAATACTACAATTTATATCAAGAAATCTGGGATACCAAAGAATTTTCAAATAGATACTCCGAAATTTAAGGATTTGATTTACAATCTGCATCAGGAGATTGGGAGATGCCATAAACATGCAATTAGATACACAGAAGAATTTTAAAACTAAAATTTCAATTCATTTTATAATCCTGGAAATGCCTTATTAAATGCTCAATAAGTACGCAGAGAATTATAATTTCTGGAAACGTCAATAGACAATCGGAGAGATACACATAGAAATGTAATTCCGGAAAACACCCATCTAAATTTGAATTCTCTAAATAATGTAAAAAAAAAAAAAAAAAATTTAAAAAGCCAATTACAATTTCTACCTCTAATTCTGATGAATGTCAATCAATTTTCAATTAAATGTACAGATAAATTCATTCCCTGGATTTGGAAATGTCAATAATTAAACGATTAGATACACAGAGATATAAGGGTCAATCCTAAATCGTTTAATGAATTCTGGAGACGCCCAAAGAAATGGATTCATACAGATTTTTAAAGAACAATTTATAAACCAATTTATGAAATCTGGGAATAAATCCTTGTGACAGAATCAAGATAACAACGCAGAGGTTTCAATAACAATCATGGATCCGACAATACCTTTTCGATTCGACAATATAACACAGAGATTTTAGGATCCAAATTGAAAAAAAAATAAATAAATAAATAAACACATAGATTTAAGTAACAATAGGCCATCAGTTTTTGAAAACAAAGACACCGAGATCCAAATTCGAAATGCCAATGAAACAGAGTTTAAACTTCAATCAATCCTGGATTCTGAGATCGCGATCCAATACCGAAATGGAACACACAGGGAATTAATTTTAAAATCACGAACATGAATTTGAGAAGAGATAAAAGTTGAAAACAGAGCTAAGATCTCATCGCTTTCACCAGACAATTTCTATTCTATAAGGCCAATAACAGACATAAATTTCAACAATATAAAATTTCATGAACAACTTTAAATTTATTCTCCATTTCAATTCTGTAGAGCCAATAATAAACATAATTTCAAAGATATAAAATTTGATAAACAACTTTAAATTCTCGTCAGGGTACTGAGAGTGAATTTTAAGAATCAATTATTACTGAGTAAAAGTTATCACACGATTCGACGCCACTACCTCAAGGGTCGAGGTTTGTTTCCGAGTAAACGAGACAAGGAAATTCAATCCAAAATTTAAACGCAGAGACTATAATATGATACGTTTTTGAGTATGATAAGCTAATCCCTGAAGGAAAAAAAAATAGAAATGCAGAGACTGAAGTAATCGAAACATACAGACTACAAGGTAATGAGGTGTCCCGGGTATAGAGGTTACATTCCAAAAGAAAGCAAACACAGAGGAAATCCAGATCAGCACGTCCTGCCAATTTTTAGCTTATCACAGAGTTCCTTAGCTATGATGAAATTAAAGAATTTGGGATTATAGCAGACTGACGTCGATCCAGGGGAAATGGATTGATTATAGTCCATTCAATCTAAAAAGAAACACCGATCTACTAATTCAACAGAGTAGATAAAACAAATGGGTTGGATCTCCGAAAGGGTTTTAACCGCACAGTTCAAAAGGAGAATTTCAGAAGGAGATTGCCGGGGAAAAGGAATGACACAGGTTTAAAAATCATCAGATCTGACAATCAACTCCCAACAAACTAGGGATCAGATCTGAGATAGAGCATCCTCACGCAGAGATAAAAGATCACAGGTCTAGATCTACATCCTTTCCAGAACTCGACTCAAGGTGAGGTCGTCTTCGGTTCCATATTTTAGCTTAGATCTAACTTGTAAATCTTGTTTATGAAGTAGTTCGACTTCAATCCAGCTCCATTCGCGTTCATGAAGAGAGATCGGAGTCTAGATCTCGTCCCCCTCCACAGATACGAGAGCATAAGCATTAAATTAAATGGAACGGGTTTAAAACTCAGCATAGAAATTTAAGTTTAAAATCTAGTGTTTGCCAGAATCAAAATGATACAACTAAGAAGAAAGAGTACATAAAACTCAGATCGAGTTATAATGGTATTCACTCAGACCTCCTCGTATTCCAGAAATTCAAATTGGCAGAGTCAAAATTTGATGGTATATTAATCTTCCAGATCGGATTCTCTATCCATATCATAATCACGAATTAGCGGAGTACATTCATATATATATATGATGATCTATACACATTCCAGATCGGGTTTCACTCTCCGGATTGGAATCACGAATTTGCAGAGTCATAATGTGATGATATGTAAATATTACAGATTAGATTCGCAAATTAACAGAGTCAAAATATAATGATATATTAAAATTTAGATCGGATTCACTGTCTAGATTGAATTACGGATAATTTTAAACAAAAGAACATTGCCTGGGCATTTATTCTTTTTTTTTTTTACAGTCAATTGGAAAATTGTAATTCGAGAGTTAAATTGCAAATAATTTAAACAAAAGAACATTGCCTCGGCGTTTCCGAGAGTTAAATTGCAAATAATTTATACAAAAGAACATTGCCTCGGCGTTTATTCTATTTTTACGGTCAATAGGAAAATTGTAATTCAAGAGTATATACATTTTTTTTTATTAAAAAAAAAAATACCGTATAGTTCTTCTCACATGAATAAGAACCTAACAGGTAATAAATTGAATTCTAACAACACTTAAACTATAGCATCCCGTGTTCCTCTACCGCAATCCCTTGCCAAGCCATTTTTCGGTGTCAACCATCGTGGGTTAGCCTGTTAATAAAAACCAGCGTGATTACAGGCTGAGGGTAAGGGATCACGCAATTCTCGACGGCGAGTTTCATTCATTGCCATGAGACATTAACGGCAGTGGGCGTCACAAGTTTGCATAAATGGTACGATTTCCTTCTAGGAACTCAGAATGGGCTTCGGATTACACAAGGATCTTAATTAGGGATTCAGTTAACCAAACGGTACACAAACTCTGGTCATTCGACAGCTCAGGGTATGGTGTATCATAAACAAAATAAAGGAAAAGATCCTGGGAAGAAGTGCGGAGAAATTCAAGCAAGAGACAGAGATTATCGCTTCCATAAACTTAAGAGGTAACGGCTCCAGCTGGATCTACGCAGTCATTTTAAGGAACCGTAAGCACAGAGTTAGAGAAACGGGTCCATACGACACAGAAATGTCTTAGGTCTTGCGGTAGACTCAGTTCTCGGAAGGAAGTTTACACAGAGTTTAAAAATAGAGATTTAAAGATTTAACCAATTTAGGATTTCGCGATCTCATAAACTAAAGTTTGTATTCAGATATGTACAGCGAAAAAGATAATGCAGAAGGGGCGATCTGGGCGATCTGGGCTTAATTCGAAATCAGAGATCGCTAAATCACAAAGGTATTCCGTTCAGGATGACACGGAGATCGAAAGAAAATCAAATATACAGAGGAGATCTGAGAATTCGATCTATCCAGAGGTTGCAACTTTTAGTATTACCCGGAAATGTTCAAGTTCCGTATAACACAGAGATTTCAAAATTTAAATATAAAAGTCAAATCTAAATCTTCAGTATATGCAGGTTACTAAACTAAGTGTAAAACAGAGACCCTCAGTTTTTAGTATAAAGCAGAGAACTAAATTTAAATTTCAGGATATAGTTAAGTGGCAGTCGAGCTTGCGTTCTATGTTATACACAGAATTTCAACCTTCTATAATTACACTGAAATTTCACCATTAAAATGATTTCACAAAATTTCAAATTTCAATAATCACACAAAGATTTTATAGTTAGAATTTTTCAATCATATTAGCTTATTCCAAATAGAGATATCATAGGAAAGTAAACTAATTGATCAAACCTGATTTCGATAACCAACTGTACGAGGTGAGTGCGTTGGTATGTCGTTCGCTTCAGATCAGTCCTTGTTGACGATGGTACCAACAACCCCTGATAGAAATATGAGTCCGGTGCCTTCAAGGTTCGACCGGCTCTGATACCAAATGTAGGACCCCTCCTTTAGGGTCACCTCGAAATGAACCTGAAACTTTAACAACTTCATACAAACAAATTAGCCATCATAGTTATTGGAAAAATAAAATAAAAAGCATGAATAACTTAACAAAATAAGCAAAACCTTAACCTGTCAACCCGATCCGGCTGGTCCATTGTCTCCTTCGTCTTCCGTAGGATCCCTCCAGCATAGCTCGTTTAACCATAGGCGAAGCAACCGTTAGCTTCGCCACCCAACCATAGGCTCATGCTTTCAGTCGCATGGCCTCCCCCGAGCTTTGGGTCGTAGAGCTCACACAAGTATTTCAGAAATTCAGCTTGGGCTTCCCTTCCCACCAGGATTTCTAAGCCAAACCCTTAGATAGCAGCAAGTCTTTGAGGCATTCGAAAATTACGACAATCGTCCAAATTATGGGCCCTTTACCCATTCCCTGAGCCTTCCTTATAAAGGAAAATCTCGTGCGACACGTGTCGCTTCATGCATAATTAAATATTTTTAATTAACTATTTAATTAAAACACTCACCCATCCAAGTGTCAGTTTCTCTAGGAAGTGCACCTACACCCCTAAGTTTGCTCTAGTTTGTCCCCCAGATATTTTAATCAACTCCTAGCTTTTAGTTGACTAGGTGTCTAATCTATTTTGCTCTTAAATAATAATTTCTATTATTTTAAATGCTCAACAAAATAAATATTCATGTGCAAATGTCTAAGCTATTGTTATGCATTTGCTAAGTAATAATCTAGAGTTATTCTCCTAAGTTTTTATGCATTTTAACAATCAAACTCACTAGGATCACGGTGCCGCGTCGTTGGGCTCCTGGTTCCTTATTTTTTTTATCCCCTGACATGGCACCACTCCGTTGGGTCCAATCATCCATGGTTTCCATTCCTTGGCATGGTACCACCTCGTTGGGTCCTTGCGTCCATTCTTTCCGTTCTTGACAGGGTATCGCATCGTTGGGCCCTTCTGCCACCATCTTTCCGTTTTGACTTGCGGGAACTCTTGTAGGGATTTTAGGAATCGTTACCATCCATCCTCCGTCTACATGCTATCTAGGGACTAATGGCACTGAGGAGTGAGTCCATTCTCACTGCGCGCCCCTCAACTCGTACGTGACCAGCTCCGTCGTGGCCCACCTCGTACGCCCTCACGCATTCCTCTTGAGCAAGCGGATCAATGCTTATCTGCTCATGCGTGGTATTCTTGTCGGAAGTCGACATCGTCGTCGTTTCCCCTGTGTGTGATTTACCCGTACTCTACGACCCTCCATGTTCCTTTGTGTGTCCGTTGGTGAACCGTCTCACTTGTTTCTACACACACTTCTCACCACAATTTATTAGTAGCACTGTTCTCAACAATCATCATCTAGTTTCTAACTCTAGCATTTGTTAAACATTTATGATTTATTCAAACTGCTCATTCATCTTATCAAATATACATTTCGTCGCCAAATACATAATCACCATACAGCTAGTCGTTAAACATTATCCATCAACATAATTTTCCATAGTCATAGCTAATCGTTTAACATATGCAATTATTCATTTACCTCAACAGTTCAGATACACATACTAAAAAATAAGGTCAAAAGGTTATTTATTTAATGTTTCAATCAGCCGGGTCACTCAGCAGGTGCCCTCAATGTCTACACAAGTCTAGGGGCACTACAATTATTTATGCCACTTGGATGGTGGTGGTTACATTGATGAGTAACTCCGTGTGTATTTTGGGTAAATATGCAACTTTTCTTAATAGTGGTTAGATTTTCCTTTCCTTTTTTTTAATATTTTTTAATATTTTCAATGTATGTGAGTAACTCCTTGTCTATTTTTGGAGGAAATAAGCCACTTGCCTTTAATGGTTCATATTATCTTCTATTTTATTTATTTTATTTGTGGAGATGTAAATGCTTGTCTATTTTTGGAGGAAATGACGCACTTGTCTTTAATGGTTCATATTCTCTTCTATTTTGTTTATTTTATTTGTGGAGATGTAACTCCTTGTCTATTTTCGGAGGAAATGAGCCACTTGTATTTAATGGTCCATATTCTCTTCTATTTTATTTATTTTATTTGTGGAGATGCAACTCCTTGTCTATTTTTGGAGGAAATGAGCCACTTGTCTTTAGTGGTTCATATTCTCTTCTATTTTATTTATTTTATTTGTGGAGATGTAACTTCTTGTCTATTTTTTGAGGAAATGAGCCACTTGTCTTTAATGGTTCATATTCTCTTCTATTTTATTTATTTTATTTGTGGAGATGTAATTCCTTGTCTACTTTTTGGAGGAAATGAGCCACTTTTATTTAATGGTTCATATTCTCTTCTATTTGTTGATGTATTTGTAACTTTGGAAGATATTCACTTCTATTGTGTGTATTACATTTGTACTTTATTGTATCCCCGACGGAGATGTCTTATTCCTCCGATCGGAAGTGTTGTCATTTGTATTCTATTGTTGTACCTCTGATGGGGATGTTTGTTGCTCCGGGTCGGAGAATTCATTATTGCACTTGAGTCATGTAAAGTCATAGAGGTCCATCCTCCCATGTATGACAGGGCATTAGACCCCGGAGTAGTGTCGCAAGTTATATTGTAAGTGTCGTAACTTATATTTGATGGGTTATTAGACCACCTTGGTGGGGTCGGCCTTGTATGAGTCATATGGGTCAAAGGGTTATTAGATCACCTTGGTGGGGTTGTCCCAGTGACAAGTGGTAATGGGTTATTAGACTTTCCTAAGGGAAGTCAGCCCAGTTAGAGTTAAAGGCAGGTCAAGTCATTGTATAAATAGAGAGTGTGACTCTCTCATTCTATTCATTCACTCACTTACTCACTTCGCATTAGTGAGAGAGAGGAGGATTGCACACAAGTGGAGGAGGATAAGCTACTAGGAGACTATCTCTTATCTTGGGGTTTGATCTTTGTGATCTTTGTATTGGTGCTCATTTTATCTCTGAGGAAGTTGCGTGGTTTTTCACCTTCTTGGTTTTCCCCGATGAAATGCTTTGTGTCTCTTGTCTCTTGTGTTCGATATGTTGTACATGTTGTTTTCTCAGTTAAGATCCTAGATAAGATTGAATTACATACTGAAAAACTAACACTATTTTATTTATTTTATTTGTGGAGATGTAAATCTTTGTCTATTTTTGGAGGAAATGAGCCACTTGTCTTTAATGGTTCATATTCTCTTCTATTTTATTTATTTTATTTTATTTGTGGAGATGTAACTCCTTGTGTATTTTTGGAGGAAATGAACCACTTGTCTTAATGGTTCATATTCTCTTAATTTTATTTATTTTATTATATTTTGTGTGTAAGAAGGTAGTGTAGTAGTGTATATGGTAATATTGTATGACATAAATTTAAATATGTATAACATAATATGTGGTTTAAGATAAATTAGGGGTATATGATATTGAATATACCATAATATAAATGTTATATATATATACGCGTGGGATATATATGACCGTTAAAAGTATATGTGTGTGTGTGTGTGTGTGTGTGTGTGTGTGTGTGTGTGTGTGTTTGTATATACTATAATATGTACTTTAAAATATGCAATAACTATTAGTATTGCGTGTATATGATATTGTGTATATACTATATGTATAGATGTGAACATATGCAATGAAGTAAGTGTAAAGTTTGGAAGTATTTTGGAGTATTTGGAAGTGTTTGGGAAGTGTTCGAAAGTTTTTGGAAGTATTAGGAAGTATAGTGTGTTCAGATGTATTATGTTAGTATATATGTTATAATGCGTACCTAATATGATAGCATTGGATTAAGTATTCATACCACTATAATTGTATTGATATTATGGTATAACATAATAATTATATAGGTGTATAGAATATATAGGTTATATGACTAATATATTGTGTATATGATTAATAATAATATGATATATGATTGAAGATAGATAATATGTATGTAGACAAAATGGGCATAAGTATAGAAATAATACATAGTAATAGTAAGTATGGTGTATGGTATGAATGTATGATGGTGTGTTGTATAGCTAGTAATTATTTTATCGCAAAATATTAGAATATTTTGGTGGCAGGATGTTTGGTTGTTTGAGGTGACTATGTATTTACTTTGGTCGATAGTATAAGTAGTGTGCTACATGTAAATAATTAGTAACATAATTGTATGGTTAGTATATGGGTATTAGATGGGATTGTTGTCAATGTATAACATTGTTATCGATGGAGTATGTCTGTAGGAAAGATGTATGATTGTGTATGTCTTGAGTGTTTACATAAGTGCAGTATTAGTAGTGTTTGTGTGATGATGTTGGTTTCATACATGTATTATTAATATATGGATATTATATATATCATAATGTGCTAATAATTATAAATAATGTTATGATAAAAGGTAAATATTTGAAATGATTTATATGGTCGATGTATGCTGTTGGAATGGTTTAATGGTTGATTATGTTGTTTGATACTATTGGTTGTTAATTATTGATGTTGGTTGATTAATGGTTGATACATATACGATATTGTCATTATTGTATGTATGGATATTATTGGTTGTTCTTGGTTGATATGGTTATTGTGTGTATGATTGATGAACGATGGTTGATGTTGAGTGGATGATGTATGGATGATACTATTATTCATATGGTTTCTATTGGTTTTTATTGTCGTCATTGGTTGATATTGGTATGATTGATGTGCTTGGG
The DNA here is from genome assembly GCA_027924585.1 of Larix kaempferi. Taxonomy (NCBI): domain Eukaryota; kingdom Viridiplantae; phylum Streptophyta; class Pinopsida; order Pinales; family Pinaceae; genus Larix; species Larix kaempferi. The sequence continues at coordinate 11,507,971 of BSBM01000437.1, forward strand.
TGATGTTATTGAGAAACTAATCAATGTTTATCAAATGTGGGATAGATGTGATTATTAAATATGAATGTAATTTGATTAATGCATTCTGATTGATGTATCCTGTTTTGATTGATGTATTCTGATTGGCGTATTGTAATTGATGTATATTGAATTTGATTGATGTATTATGATTGAAGTATTATGGTTGATGCATTTTTCTTTCGATTGATGTATTATGATTGATGTGTTCAGGTTGATGTACTTTGGTTGATGTATTTTGATTAATATATTTTTCTTCCGATTGATGTGCTCAGGTTGATGTATTCTTATTAATGTATTTTGCTTCCGATTGATGTATTACGATTGATGTGTTCAGGTTTATGTACTCTGGTTGATGTATTTTGCTTATAGTTGATGTATTATGATTGATGTGTTCAGTTTGATGTACTCTAGTTGATGTATTTTGATTGATGTGTTCAGATTTATGTACTCTGGTTGATGTATTTTTATTATGGTTGATGTATTATGATTGATGTGTTCAGGTTGATGTACTCTATTTGATGTATTTTTCTTCCGGTTGATGTATTCTGATTGATGTGTTCAGGTTGATGTACTATGGTTGATATATTCTGATTAATGTATTTTGCTTCTGGTTGATGTATTCTGGGTGATGTATTTTTCTTCTGGTGATGTGTTACGGTTGATGTTTTCTCATTGATGTATTATGGTTGATGTATTCCAGGGTATGTATTATGATTGATGTTTGTATGGTCATTTGATGCATGTATGGTTTTCATTGGTTGACATTGGTGTATGATTGATATATGGTTGAGGTATTATGAATTGATGTATTATGGACCAATGCCTATATGAATGATATATGAATGATATTGGTTGATGTTACTGGTTGATACTAATTACTATTAGTTGATGTATAATGTCTTTTTGAATGTTCTCTAAAATACTTATGCTTGTGTGGAGATGAAAGGAAATATGTTTAACTACTAGTCATTATGGCCCTTTTTGGTTTCTTAGTTAGATTGGAATTGTTGTATATAATTTTTCTTACTTGTTACATTAAGTACATAAAATTTTCAGGTAATCTTTGCGATCTTTGCTAGAAAAATATCTTTGTGGTATTTATCTTTGCGATCTTCTTTAGAAAGGTATATTTGTGATATTTGTTGAAAGGTATTTTGGTGGTATCTTGGTGACATTTCATGTGTAACTATCTAGTAATATCCTAGTGGTATTATGAATAGCTTGTTGAAAATGTTAAATTTTCAGAATTTACTTCAATCTGATCTAGGATCTTAACTGAGAGAACAACATATACAGCATATCTACAGCATATCAATCATGGAGACAATAATGCAAGCACACAAGAGACACAAATATTTACTTGGGGAAAACCATAAAGGTGAAAAACCCCAATAACTTCCTCAGAGATAGATAGAGCAATGATACAACCCAACCACAAGAGATAGACATAACCTAGCAGCAGATCCTCCTCCTCCATAAGTGTGCCACTCCTCCTTGAGTGCATGAGTGAGAAGTGAGTGATCAAATAGAGTGCCTCCCGCACTCTATTTATACTTGACTTGACTTTCCTTTTTACCTAACTCATGTAGGCTCGAACTTAACCACATAACATAATGCTGACTGGGCCGACCCCCAATAGGGTGGTCTAATAACCCTTCGACCCACATGGATGACCCCCAATAGGGTGGTCTAATAACCCTTTAACCCACATGACTTATACAGGGCGGACCCCAAGAAGGTGGTCTAATAACCCATCAAGTATAAGTTATGACACTTACAATATAAATGACGACACTTCCGTATAGAGAATTAATAACATATCTATAGGAATACAATATACATATATGTGAAATACATTCCGAAGTTACATATACATCAACACTCCCTCTTAACTAGGAAGGTATTTCTCAGCACAGGTCTTCTAGCACAAGTCATCTTCTCTAGATCATCGTCACTGGATAATCATTATCGAGTCATCATCATCGTCACTGCTACTGCTATCTCAATCATTCTCTGAATCTACTCGTCATAGGAAGTTCTACAGAGCCAGTCCTTTTTCATATTGGATGTAGGCCCACCACCTACAGGTCTTCTTCATCACTGGCCATACTGTGGAATCCTCAGGACTCATTACGTGCGTCACAAACCTGGCTACAGCATCCCAGGCTATTACGAGCACACAGCTCTACCTGTAGGGTCTCCCAGGAGCACATTACATGTGACCCATCACAAAACATGGCTGAAGCATCCCAGGCTGTTACGAGCACACAGCTCTACCTGTCGGATCTCCCAGGAGCACATTACATGTGACCCATCACAAAACCTGGCTGAAGCATCCCAGGCTATTACGAGCGCTCAGCTCTACCTGTCGGATCTCCCAGGAGCACATTACATGTGATCTCACCACAAAACCTGGCTGAAGCATCTGAGGCCTTTTTCATCCTATCCAGATCTCCCAGGAGCAAATTACATGTGGTCATGGCAAAACCTGGCTGAAGCATCTGAGGCCTTTTTCATCCTGTCCAGATCTCCCAGGAGCAAATTACATGCCATAGGACAAAACCTCGCAAGAGCATCTGCCAGATATCCCATGGAACCGAATTACATGCTATAGGCAAAACCCCGAAAGACTATCTGCAGATCTTCCAGGGCACAAATTACATGTCCTTCCAAGCAAAACCTCGCAAGAGCATTTGCCAGATTTCCTAGGGCACCAAATTACATGCCATAGGCAAAACCTCGAAAGACCATCTGCAAATCTCCCAGGGCACAAATTACATGCTTACCTGCACAACCTGATCAACGGCCATAAAGTATCATCTGATACTCATCAAACATCATCCTGATGTACACATGATCATCCTAATCATCATCACTGCAACATCCTGCTGCATGTCATCTGGAGAAGCTCGTCATACATGATCATCTTGATCATACAATGCATCCATTTGATGCACACCAAGTATCCATCTGATACATACATAGATACATGATCCACACAATGTATCCATCAATCATACATGATCTACCTGATCATACAAAGATACATGATCCACACAATGTACCCATCAACATACATGATCTACCTGATCATACAAAGACACATGATCCACACAATGTATCCATCAGTATCCAACATGATGCGTACATACGAAATACATACACATGATCCAACCGATCATATCCAACATCCAACATGATTGATACATAAATGATCCAACTGATCATATCCAAGTAGAAACCAGAACATCATCTTGATGCTCATCATCCAGCGCTTACATCCACAGCCATGTGAAGGATCCCCCTTCCAACATGCTTGGAATGGCTTCAGCAAATGTGTCCATCACTTCTTCCTTGAAGTGTCCTCGATCTGAAGCACGCAAAGCCTCTTTCTGAAGTACTCGAACTTCACCCTGGCTAGTGGCTTCGTCAGCACATCTGTAATCTGCTCGTCCGTTGCAACATACATGAGCTTCACATCTCCTCTCTGCACCATATCCCTAATATAGAGATATTCGATCTCTATGTGTTTTGACCTGTCATGAAACACTGGGTTCTCGGATAGCTTCACACAACTCTGGTTATCACAGAAGATACCAGTAGCATCCAACGGGAGATCAAATAACTCAGACAGTAGCTTCCGTAGCCATACTGCCTCACAACTATCTGAACAGGCTGCAACATACTCTGCCTCAGCTGTACTCAGTGCTACGCAGGACTACTTCCTGCTAAACCAAGAGATCACACCTGATCCCATACTAAAGTAGCACCCAGATGTGCTCTTCCTATCTGCAACACTGCCAGCCCAATCTGAATCAACATAACCCTGCAGATTAAACTTTTGATTCACCTCATACTTGATCCCAAAATCCACTGTACCCTTCAGGTACCTCAGAACATGCTTTACAGTAACCACGCGAACACTCCTCGGATCCATCAGGAACTGGCTCAATGTGTTCACCGCAAAGCAAATATCTGGTCTTGTGTTCGTCAGGTACATCAAGGACCCAATCATTTGATGATACATAGAGACATCAACCGGCTCAGATGAAGCATTGCATAGAATCTTCAGATTCGATGCCATAGGTGTGGCCATGGCCTTGCAATCCATCATCCCGAACCTCTTCAGGATCTCTACTGCATACTTCCCTTGTCCAAGGAAGATTCCATCTGCACTCTGCCACACCTCCATGCCAAAAACAAATAGTGCATCATCCCAAAGTTCTTCATCTCGAACTCGGCAGTAAGCTTCCGCTGCGTGTCGGCAATCAATCTATCTTCACCTGTAACAAACAGGTTATCCGCATACAAAAGTAGTATCACTGGATTGCCTTCCTCAACCTTGTAGAAAAGGTTGGAATCCGCTTTATTCTTGGTAAATCCCAAACTGGATAGAAAGATGTCTATCCTACCATACCAAGTTCTGCACACATATATGACTACACCATGCTGTCTTGAAATCCATCTGGTGCATCTTCTATTTCATCACTTTTATATTTCTCAATGCTGCCATCTGCAACCTGCTTGATCTGATAGTTCCATTTGGAAGTCACAACAGACTTCCCTTCAGCTCTTGGGACCGCATCCCAAACATCGTTCTTCATGATCGACGGATCATGGCATTCTTCCCGTATCCTGGGAACTTCAATATCTTCAATAGATAATTTTGTTGTTGAACAAATGTTGTAGTTCTTCTTTTGTAGGAGATGGCATACGATCTTTCCTACACAACAAGTTAAATTGCATGATTAGAAAACATCTCATAGTTTTCAGAACAAATTCTTACACATAAAGAAATATGTCATACAGTCATGCAATTATCTTAGCCAATGCTTCAATACAACATTTATCCATATCCCGTAACTTTCTAGATGCCTTCCAATCTCTACCAGAACATTATTAAGAGTGTGCACAACTCCCAACATGTCAGCAAAGAGGTTTCATTCTAGATAAGTAGCAATGGAATGTTGTATAGTACCATAGGCCACTTACCCATGTGTATTAGTAGTATATTGTTCATTAATGCAACTATTCTAATATGCACAATACGTATCCTAAGTCTAGGTACATGATCATATACATCATTGAACAATTTTATTTAAACAAACAAATATGCAAGAAATGATAATTAAAATACTTATCTTTGTTTGTTCATTGGGTGGACTCTCTCTGAGTCTTTGCTTCCTTGCAAGAGCTGCTGGAGTCCTAATCTGAAGTAGCTTCTACTACACCTTTCTGTTGTGGAATGTAGAGAGATGGTCAACTCCCTCTAAATATTTGCATCCTTGCATAAACCATTGGAGTGTACTCCCTCTTGATCTTTGCTTCCTGGATTACCTGTTTTGAACTCATATTCATCCTTGGTCCCTATGCATGCTTATTAGTATCATGATTGTGTTATCCTTGTGATCTCATATAAAATCATACATTCATTAGTATACTATTAAAACACAATAATCTCAAGCATCTATAGTCATGATCATTTCAAACAGAAATAATAAGCATTAGCATTCAAGGTTTATGTAGGATTCTTATGGTTAGTCAAAGCATAAGAAACATAACATGTCTAAACTTATAATTACTCAAACCTATGACTCTTCGGGTTAGTCATATCATTAATTAAGGTAAGACACATAATATGCATATACCCATGATTATTCAAACTTATGACTTCATGAATAATCATTATCAACAACACAACAGTATAAGATCCTAACACAAGGTAGGATTCTAGCTTGATATAGGAAAAACATACCTGGATTAGCATGCTAGCTAGTTATGTCTAACATACCCACATAATGTCTTATGGTTCTCTTTAGTGACTTGTGCTAGTAACCTGCATGTCTCATATGTTAACCATTGTAGAAACAAGTTATACATACCTCGAAAGTAGATCTTCTATGTGATCCATGACAATGGTTGAATCCTTGTCTTCATGTCACCATGATCATACGTTCTTGAACCAGAACATGATTTGTCTTTCTTGGTGTACCTTTCATGTTAGTAGACAACATAAACCTCATACAACACCATAATGTATTAGTACAATCATAAGTGTCGACACCCTAACCGATGAATATCTTCTATTATGTATTCATAATTTTGTTAAGGTGATACGCGAAATCTAAAATCAAGATTGTACTAACCGTAATAACATGAAGACAAACATACCATAAACTTAATCATGAACAAATATCGAAACATACCTTGATGAGTCATACCTGTCGAGATCGCTTGTAATATTCTTATGTAAGGCCTTAGCCTCATCTCCCTCTAAAACAAGAACTTCTTCACTTATGCATGTGACCAATCGATCTTCTTCTAGGATTAACCCAATCCACTTGATTTGCAAGAACTGAACCTGGAGCTGGATATGGGTTTGTCAGAGAAACCCCAAAAATTCAAACTTTGAATTTCAAACTTCCGAAAGGGTAGAAATATGCGCCTTGATGAGCTGATCAAGCTGGTATATTCAGAATTTGAAAACTGCAAAGTTTCACTCCTCAATTTTGCCTTTGAAACTTTCGGATTCACTGGATGTGACCCTGAACTGGGTTTTGATGAATCCCACTCTTCTACCCAATCAAAAGTTTTGATCCAAAGCTCTAAGCTTCTATTTTTTCTGAGGAGCTTCCAGCCGTGGTCACAGATTTCAAAAATTTCCATTTTTACAGAAGCCCTAATTTTCCACTTTTCTGATCAAAGTCCCGAACTAGGGTCTGATCAAGCCCGGCCTTCTGCCCAACCAAAAATTCTGATCTTGATCTCTAAATTTTTATTTTTATGAGTGGCATTCAGCCGTGGTCTTCGATTACAAAAATTCCAAGTTTCTCCAAAGCCTTAAATTCCGAAAGCCATGAATGAAGGTACTCAAAAATAATTCTGTTTTGACAGAAATATGTACCTGATTGTTTCTGGTGTAACTCTGAACTTTTCAATCCACAGGGTCTGAAAAATTTTCCCGAGATAGCCTGACCTATTATCTTTCTATCCTGACAAGTCTTACCTCAATTGGATTCTCTGAGAGAGAGTTATGCCAAATGTGGCAACGTGACCTGTTTTGGGATAATACAGGAGAGCGAACTTGTACGGTGTGCCACGTGTCACTGTTTGAACCTAGGCCTCTGAAAATTTTTCCTGAGATAGCTCACCCTGTTATTTTTCCATCCTGATAGGTGTGACCTCCATTGGACTCTCTGAGAGAGAGTTATACCAAGTGTTGCAACATGACCTGTTTATGGGATAATACAGGAGAGCGAACTTGTATGGCGTGCCACGTGTCACTTGTTCAACTTCTACCTCTGCAAAATTTTTCTGAGATCGTACAGTCTGTCTACTACCTGTCACTTTTTACGAAATTTCATTTGGAGCTTCCTATCCCAAGTTATGACCTTTTTCCCAAGGTCAACTGATTTTGACTCAGATCTGGAAGAGGCAGAAACCCTATATTGTACAGATCATAAATCACAAAGTACAACGAATTAGAGGTTTTCCTTTGGACACAAGGTACCTGGAGATTTAATCTTCGACCTGTAAATATTTTAGATCCGAAACCTTCGCCAAAACGGATTTATAGCGAAAGTGCTACGACGACTAGTTTTTGCTATATCAAGCCCTAGCATCGTAAGTGCAACAAGTGTCATACATCCCATATCATGCCTTCTTTCAGGCTAGCTCTGATACCATGTTAAATTTTCAGAATTTACTTCAATATGATCTAGGATCTTAACTGAGAGAACAACATATACAACATATTTATAGCATATCAATCATGGAGACAATAATGCAAGCACACAAGAGACACAAAGATTTACTTAGGGAAAACCATAAAGGTGAAAAACCCCAATAACTTCCTCAGAGATAGATAGAGCAATGATACAACCAAACCACAAGAGATAGACATAACCTAGCAGCAGATCCTCCTCCTCCATAAGTGTGCCACTCCTCCTTGAGTGCATGAGTGAGAAGTGAGTGATCAAATAGAGTGCCTCCCGCACTCTATTTATACTTGACTTGACTTTCCTTTTTACCTATCATGTAGGTTCGAACTTAACCACATAACATAATGCAGACTGGGCCGACCCCCAATAGGGTGGTCTAATAACCCTTCGACCCACATGGCCGACCCCCAATAGGGTGGTCTAATAACCCTTTAACCCACATGACTTATACAGGGCCGACCCCAACAAGGTGGTCTAATAACCCATCAAGTATAAGTTACGACACTTACAATATAAATGACGACACTTCCGTATAGAGGAATAATAACATCTCTATTGGAATACAATATACATATATGTGAAATACATTCCGAAGTTACATATACATCAACAGAAAAGTATGTACTAAATGTATGAATGATTAAAGCATGATTCAGGTACCTTTGTTGAAGATGTACTTCATGTATGCTTATATATCCAATACTAATACAAGTATCATTGTTAGAAAAATATCCTTGTGATCATTGATAAAATTATCTTGGTAGGGTATCCTTATGATATATCAAATACCTTGGCTGAAAGGCATCTTTGTAAAGTATCATGGTAAATCTCATGCATCCTTGTAGGGAAAGTATTTGGGTGATAAATCATGTAAAAGCATCTTGGTAATGCATATCATGTGATTGATTGATTGGAATGCCTTTCATATATCTTAGCTACATTTCATGCATCTTGTTGATAGAGCACATGCATGATGCATTTATTGTATCTGTAGGTAAAGTATATGCATTTCATGTGATTGATTGACTGGAATGCATTTCATGAAGAAAGAGTACACACTTGATGCACTTCATGAGATTTAATGGTATACTTCATGCACTTCATGAAATTGATTGATACACTTGATGCATTTCATATGATTTAAATTGGTTAGAATAAGATTCAGGTAGATGCATTTCAAGTATTTTGCTGAAGAATTATCTATATCTCGTGTACCTTGTATATAATAATGTATTTTGTTTCATTTATTTAATGTATCATGTATCTTCAATATGTATTTTATGTATCTAGATTAACATTATATATATATATATATATATATATATATATATATGATACTAACCTTGTGTTCTTGGAATGTAAACAAAGTATTCTTGATGAATAATACCATGTATCATATATTTTTATGCCTGATGTTAATCATATGGGTGATTGAAACATGATTTTAAGGTGGATGTATCCTTGTTGAAGTTTGAAGGCCTTGTAAAGAGGTTTGAATACCCTGTCATGGGGATTGAAGATCGACTGTTACTTCCTTGAGTCTACTCTACTAGTCTCATTTCTCCCATGGGCAGTGGAGATGGACAAGAGAGTAGGTGGTAGTGAGAAGTATCATGGTTAGAAAGATGTTATCTTTCTGAGGCCTATATGGGCATGTCTGTTATCCTTTTGTAAAGGCATGTATGTAATATGCATCGAAGACAATGCATGGTTTAAGGGGAGGGGGATGTAATAACCTCTGGTTTATCCCTTGGACATATGCTGTGGTTATTTTTTGTGTTGTGATGTGGCACGAGGTGTTGAAAATATGGATTGCACATTATTCTTATTATGTTGGACATTATTAATTTATTAATAAAATAAAACAACTAGATCGACCAATACAACAAAAGAGAGTATGAGGAACCATGATGTTATGAGCAAGGGGTTGTGGGAAAACTGTTATGTCACAAACCCCAAAATACCTATATTTATTTTTATTTATTTTTAAATATGAGGATAAATGCATGTATACTTTTGTACTTCTAGTATTGATGAATCAATTTACTTTACCTCATTTACATACTCGACTCTAAAAAAGAGTTATTTTATGCTAACAAAATTTAGCTTCACTTCCTTGGATCATAGATCAACCAAGGTGAGCCCCTATCAAAAACTTCTTTAGCGGCATGTCAAGGTTCTATTCATGAATAACATACAAGGTCTAGGACTCAATCCTAAATAAATTTGTTACATTTGTATGCTAGGGTATAGGCTCTAGACCTTACTTCTTTTATGAGCATACTAGCTTAGGATTAAAGGCATTCTTACATCTGAGTATTTAACCTAGCACATCATGATGAGAGTTAAACTGTACAAAACCTTGCATGAACTTAAGTAACTGTATCTTCTACATTTTCCAATTTATAATTTCTTTGTTAATATTTAAGAAATGTGGATTGCAGATCTGCATAATTTTAATTATTAAATGATATGTTTTCTGCATTCCTGACTTCCGTATTGCAGATTGCGGGTTGTGGAACCTTCAATTATAAGGATGAGTTTTAATAGTTTCCGCATTCCTAACTTATGCATTGTAGATTGCGGGTTGCAGGACCTTCAATTAAAACGATGAGTTATAACCATTTCCGCATTCCCAACTTCCGCATTGCAAATTGCGGGTTGTAAAACCTTCAATTATAAGGATGAGTTTTAATCGTTCTCACATTCCCGACTTCCACATTATGGATTGTGGGTTGTGTAAATTCAACTTCCGATTGTTTATTTTTAGTGATTCTGCATTCTGACTTTCCGATTGCGGATTTGGTGGATTGCGGAATGCAGGTTGCAGAAATTCCACTTGCCAATGTTTTTAAATTAGTGATTCCACATTAATCATTTCTGATTGCTGATTTGGTGGACTGCAGAATGTGGGTTGCGAAATTTCCACTTTTCAATGTTTTTAAATTATCAATTCCTCATTCTGCATTTCGCATTGCGGATTCGGTGGACTATGGAATGTAGGTTGCAGTAGATTCGACACCTTATGGAAACATTTAACAAGTAAACCATATCTTAGAAAAATTCTTGAACTTACAAATAATTACAGATTGTTATTCAAGATATAGGATTTGACTATGTAAATTTATCAAGTTCCGATCTTTTATAAGTTATTCTAACTATATATATAAATAGAATGCATACAAATCTAGAAATATGATTCTGATTAAGAATACTTATAGTAAAACAGTAATGTACATAAATTTCTGAATAGAAAGAATAATAGGGTAAAACCTAAACTGACTAGCAAATTAGGAATTATTTACAATACAAAGTAATTTCAGAATAGTGATACAATAGTTGGTAATATGCCTAAGCAATGTGATCAATATGCTTAACAATCTATATATCATTTACAATAACATACATTTAGAATAATAAAAAGATAGTTGATAACATAAATAGGCAATATAATCATTCTTCTTAACAATTTAGATATCAAATTTATAGTAAACAAACATTTCAGAAATAAAATAAATGGAACCTGAACCAACAGAGGCAAATCAAAATTGAAGGTCGTCGTTCCTCCCAACCAATCTTCTAGAACAACCAAACTACTTGTTCTGAAAGCTTCGAGCCTATTTTCTAAACCACAAGGACAAAGAATGGTCACAGAATTCCTCTTGCATAAGCTAGGTCACAATCTCACTTCATCATAAGCTTCATGCTCATTGGATGAACTCAATACTTATCGTATTCTCCCCTTCACCATAAGCATCCTGATCATCGGATGAAATCATACCTATAGTATTTCCCCCTCTTGTAAGCCTCCTTCTTAATTTGATGGGATCATACTTGTATTATTTTCTTAGGACTTAGGTCATTTATGAACCACCTGCTCGTAACTGCTCCAACAGGAGTCTCGACCCGAGTTTTAGGGAGGATGCCTCCTGCATCATTGCGCATTTATTAGGAAGTATTGCCACAATGGGTTTTCCTCTTGACCCTTGTCATTTCTCCTTGTGGCTCAACAAACACTCTTCAACAACTATTTCAGTTTTGATTCCCTTAGCTATTTCATAATTTAAAATTAATAATTCATTTACAAATGTCTTGACCTCACTTGGTCAATAATGTCAAATCAAATAATAACATAAGGTCTTATAAAACAATAATCATTCGGCTTCCTTGGTGTATTACATGTTACCTTTGTGTTTGTGTCTATTTTGATGGTATACAACCTTCTTGTGGACTTGGTGGACCCTCTGGGATGTGTACCCTCATGTGTTATGTTACACTTTGGTTTCATTTATTCCAAGAATAATTTTTATTAGTGTTAGAGTCTCTCTCTCTCTCTCTCTCTCCTAATGAGCCCTCTTGATTTGGGTTAGTGTGTATCTTGGTATAGCTTCATGATGTGTAACTCCTATTTTCTATTTTTGGAATGTAACTCTCCTCCCTTGTCTCTCTCTCTCCCCCCACAATTCGAATTGCTCTTGGGAAATGGGATTTGAGGTGGATGGGAGCTAGTATCTCATCTTGGTTATGCATGCTCTTGGATCCTTTTTTTGCTATGGTACTGGTGTTATTGGTTTTGGATTCTCTTGACATGATCTTTTGCTGGTTGGTGCACCCTTGCTGAGCTTGTGCCCAAATTGAGTTACTTTGGAATTGCCACTGTTTTGTCCTGGCATTGCCTCTGGAGATCCTGGATTAGAAGTGATGTGGAATCCACTTGCCATTGGATTTGAGGTTGGACTAATATATTTATGAATATTTTGTCCCGGATCCACTGGAATTTCCTTGGAGTGGATGTCGAGGAATACATTCCATTGGGTTGTGGTTGGACTGATTTCTCCTAAAAACTTTGTCCTGGACTTGCCACTAGACATCCTGGATTAGAAGTGATGTGGAATCCACTTTCCATTGGATTTTGGTTGGACCAATATTAGATTGGTTTTGTGGTTGAGTGCACTCTTTCTTGTGGAATCATGGTTTCGGCTCATGGGTTTCCATCGCAAAGTGATTTTTGGCTTGCATTGTGTCTACAACTGGGTGGAATGTGGCATAGTTGATTTCAATTGTGTATTTTTCAAGATAAGAACTTTATTTCATGTTTATTTGAATTAATTAGATATAATATGATCTTTATATGGATTCACATTAAATTTATGATAAAAGTTATGAGCTAATTATAGAAGAAATCTCTCATAGATTTTAGTTACATTATGCTACTAGTTTTTGGGAAAAATAGCTAACTAGTTTTTGGTATTTTGTGAGCAAGTGATTGAGAAAAATGTTTATTTAGAACCCATGACACAGATCTGATAATTATTCCTCTGATATTTATATTATGTGTACTTTTATTGTGCAATATCTTAGGAATGATTGGAAACACCTCTCTACAGTGTTTCTAGCCTCTATTCGAAAACTAGTTCACCGGATTTTATGTAGTTTCGAGACTTGGCATATAAAATGTTTGAGAAAATGAATGAGTGAGATAAATGATATTAGATATGATAATTATACTTGAAATGTATGAATAAGTGTGTGGAAGAGTTCCTAGCTCCTTCGAAATAATTGCTTTAAATAGATTTATGAATTTGCATGAGAAGTGTTTGATGAAATATTTACATGAGTTATAAATATGATAAGACATATAATACATGGTATTTAGAGCTTACGAATGGCTTCTGAATGACTCTGCAAATTTTTTATGCATTTATTTTACTCGATTCCTCAATTTCTAGCCAATTTGGAGAAGTAGATTTAGCTACTTTAATGAATTAATAAGAGGAATGATTATGAGCAGAAATATACAACCATTTGGCTGTAGTGGACCTCTGATATGATTTCCATGAGCTACAATATTCAATATTTTCTTATTGTTTTGCATTTGGAAACTAGAAATGGAAACTGGCTTCAAATTGGTGGAAATTGGTAACTAGTTTGTAGATTGAATCTATGTTTTTGTAATTTTTGGAATATACAGCTATATGGTCTATTTTTGGTACTTTAATTTTCCTGTAGAATGATATTTTCCATATCTTTACCCTCTCCTTTGTGTTCTCTAGAACTCAATATAATTGATTGGGTTAAATTCCAAGCAGTGTTTATTAACTAGTTGCACTGATTTAGCTTGAAAGAATCATCGTTTATGTGAAAGGATATGACCTGCAAATGAAAATTTATTTGGATTTATTTGCATTCTTAAATATATGTATAATGGCTGTAGTTTCACTTTTTGGTTCGTTGGCTTGGTTGTGTGTTGAATTCGTGCAAGACTAGACTAGTTGTTTGTGTTAAATACTAGTTAACTAGTCTTGTGGAGTCATTTTCATAATTGTTTTGTTTAATTAATTGGAAAATGATAATTAGGAATTATTTACATGATATTAGGTGGTAATTATAAATTGGGATTTGTAAATTATGATTAGGTGATAAACAAATGAATTTATGCTAAGTGTCATCAATTATGCAGAAAGTGTCGCCAAGTATCACAATTAGTACACTAATTACTAGTTAATCATGATTAAGTGAAAATGACCTTTTTAGGTGAGTAACCTATGTTATGGCTTGGGATGGACGCATAATGATTTAATATAGTTATGGATAATATTGATCAACCTTGTTTCAATTTTCTTGATCATTTATGAATTTTATTTTAATTTATTTGGAATTATCGATATTTTGTCATAATTAAATTGCAGAAAATGAAATTAAATATTTATAAAATTACTTCACTGTGCTAAAATATTATAATTATCCCTATATAGATAATTATACATCCCTAAGCCCCTTTTATATCCCTGAGGGACATTACAAGATCCCATTGATCAGTGGTCATCACAAAATGAAGTGTGGGATACCCTCTTCTTCCGAGATCAATTACTTCCCAAGATGGGAACAGTTCTCTACTAGAGAGCCATTCAGCAACCATTTTTCAATAATTAATACATCAACTTAGGTTGATATCCTCTTCTAATTTTTCCTTCTTCAAACAAAGTACAACTTACCTAATTGGAAAGGCTAACCTCTTGTTCCAATACAAATTTTCTAACAATTTATACTCCTTGGTATACTAAAGAAAGGATCTCTTAATCACATTTAGACTTCACTCTCCACAATGTCCTTCTATTCATTGTGCAATTCTTGGGGTCAATCTCTGGATGAAATCACCAACACTTTTCTTCTGAATGACCACTTAACTTGTGGTGGTGACAAAATTTCTTAGTGATGGATAGCTTGCTTGACATGCTTGTCTTGTAAATGTCCCTCTAAATCCTTTTGTTAGCTTTGGGAAGTCTCATTTTCATTTTTTGTTTGAAAACAATCGGGTTTGTGACATGCTTATTGTTTCTCCCATAACGATGCCATACGATTTCCTTTATTCTTCCAAAATGAACATACATCCAAGTACAAAAAGTGGCCATCTTTGTGTCCTTTCCTCTTTCAATATTGAAAAAAAAAATATTTCTTTTCTAATGCATTCCTCTTGGTACTCTTCTTCTTGTTCTAACTGATTAGTTTCCTGATTCCTTGAAGTGTTGATGTAAGTTGAGCCTTGGAACCCTTCTCATCATTGTTTGGTTCCTAGGATGAATATTTGGATGAATTTTCCAATGATTTTTTCTTCCCAATGTCCACTAATCTTGTAGCGGTGACAAAATTTCCTATTGATTGATAGGCTTCTGGACATGCTTGTTTTGTACATGTGCCTTTGAGTAATCTGTTTGTTTGGGGAATTCCTTAGGATCTTCCTCCATTGGAAACAATATAGTTTATGACAAGTGGATTGCTTCTCCCAACAAGATTCCATAATATTTCCTTTCTTCCTAGAAAATGCACATATATCTGAGTACCAACAGTGTCCATCTCTGTTTCCTTTCCTCTTGCAACATTGTCAAACAATAGATACCTTTCCTAATGTATTCCTCTTGGTCTTCATATTCTTCTTCTAGTTGATTGACTTCCTGCTTCATTGGAGTGTTGATGTAGGTTGAGTCTTGGAACCCTTCTCTTTGCCTCCCTTTTTTATTCTACCACAAGAAGTGGAAGTGTTCTTAAATCTTCCTTCATTATTTATTCTTTCTCTTATGAGAAGTCCAATTCATCCTTTTCTTTTTCCTTCATGAAAATGGTTTTGGATTCATTGAAAATTTTGTTTCTTACATCATATTCTAGGCCTTCACCTTTGAAGCTCAGTTCAACTACAATAAGGATTAGGATCCCTTAATTTCTCTTTCCTAGACCTTGTCCATTGTATCCCATATACATGAAAAATATCGAACCAATGCCTCTAATATGATTCTCAAATGTACCAAAATGATATTTTTGAAATGTCCAAAGAAGGAAAACCTACTAGATATTTCATGGTCATGGTGTTGGATTTTACGATGGAAATGGAAGATGACCTTGCTTCCTAGATCTCTTGAACAACTTCTTGTAGATTTTCCAACTCTTAGTGTATCTAAGTTACTATTTGATTGATCCTATCCTCATGCCAACTATTTAGATGTGTGAGTTTCTATCCCAATTGGAAGAGTTCTAGTATGCTCCTGTCTATTTTTTTCCTCACAATAGTTAATGATTCCTAACATGTGGTTATTTATTTTTATAACTCATCTAATATCTACCCCCAATACAACATTCCTCTTGGATTTGTTTGTTGAATTCTATCAACTCTTCTTGCTTCTCTCTCTTTAAGGATTTTTCCATGTTGAAGTTTGATTTATTTTCATGTACATGAAGCTAAATGTTATGGTGAATCATACAACCATTTTGATTCCATATGATCCATAAATGACGGGACTATAGCCCACTTGATTCACCCATATGAATCTCTTTGATCTTAATGTTATATAAGGAGCTCTATTCTTCAAAATGTCTTTAAGGCCTTGTCACTTGGTGTAGCCTGTAAAACAAAAAGAAAATATAATACAAGCAATGGTGATTGTTTTAAGTTAGTTTCTATGTTATTCTCACTTGGTATAGGCTAACAATGACTGTCTATGCTTCTCTACTTCAAGGAATGAGTTCCCCTTGTTTGAAAATTCTTTATTTTCAAAATCTAATTATGCTATGGGAGAAAATATTATACATAATTATGAATACAATACTTATATAACCATGTATGTTGGAATGAGTCCTATTATAATAGTTCCCTATGATAATTTTATTTTCAAATTTACTTAAATTTGAACATATTTCACTAACTAAGGTATACATTCAATTATCTTATGTGTATAAGTAACCGATTATAGAACTAGTGAGATGAAATGATAGTCTCAATAATTCAACAAAGCGTCATTGAGATGCCACATATTTATTTCATTTGATGACCTCTTATACAATACAAATGAGGAAACAATTTAGTTTTATGAAGTGACCATGAATCGACCCTTGAGTTTCCAAGAGAATACAATAAATCATGTTATATTAGTTTTATTCCACCATGAACAAGTGAACACTAAATATTACTCCTATAGAATTGTATATGACATGAATGACTCTCGGCCAACAATTGCAAGGAAATGGTGATGCAAGTATCAATGACTAGTTACCAAGCATACACACTATACAGTTCAATCAAGGATATATGTATAGGCTTGCAACTATCCCAACATATGCAATTGAAAACTCCAATCAACAATCTAATGTAGATATCTAATTATTTATTGATGCCAAGTTTAGTAGTTAATTTTAACTTGTGTTGTCTCAAGATGTTTCCCAATAACATGAAAAAATTTACACCATCATAAAACTGAACCAAGGAATTTTGCAGTGTATTGTTTTCCAACCAACATACCAATAACTCATTTAAAAGATAAGTAATTCAAAATGCTCTATGTATTAGGATTTACATGATGAATGTCAAGTGGACAATAAGCTATGTAGCATTCTTCTCACACACTAAGAAAACCATGAGACAAATGGAATTCAAGAAGACGTATATGATATGGAATTTAGTTAATTCACCCACCAACAATTCACAACCACACAAAATATTGCTAACACTAAAAAAAATTATGTTTGTATGGAATTCTTCACAAAATGAGGGAACACATACTTCGGTGAAGGAGAAAAAAATGTCCTAGGCAAGTTGGAATTCACCCAACAATCATAAAAATGCATGGGAAAGGTAGAAAAATGTCTAGGGTTGGATAAATTTTCCCATCAATCATTAAAAATTCCCAAGCAATGTAAAAAAACCACCCAACAATGGAGGAATCGGGACAACAAAATATAAAAACACTGAGGCAATGGAGAAAATTCCCAGGGCATTAAGAAAACACCCAGGAAAAGAAGAGAAATGTCCAACCATCAATAAAATCACCCAAGCAAGTGATAAATTTTCCCAATTGTCATTAAAAATTATTTTTTCAACTTCTTACATTGATGCAATAGATCATATATCTTAGTCATTGATTTCTAAGCTGGATTGAGCATCGAAGGGAAACAATTTCCTAGCTATTGCAACTCTATGGTTAGTAAAAAAAGAATAAAATGCAACATTACTCTATGATATTCATGGCTCTCTAGTCCATCCATTCTCTCAAATCATTGGAAACAAATAATGAAACTCTAATCTCTCAATTAACACAATAAATAAAATGAATGAAAAAAGCAATTACTCACTCAACAAATATGCACATAAAAACATTATTTACCCTAGAAACCCAAATGGGAAAACCAATATCAATGGTTGTTCACTCTTTTATTTGAATAAAGTATGATTACAATGCAACTCTAGGCTCTCTAGAATTTTTTGTGCCTCCATCTCTCCCTAGCCAAAAGCACCTCGAAATTCTCCTTACAAGGAAATATAGGAGAGAGGAGGTAATGGAAAATCCAAATGAATGGCCTTTTAGTTCTCATTCCCCCTTTCCTATTTTTATTTATTTATTTTCATTTATTTAATATTTTCCCTCTCCTTGTCTTATTTAACTATACATTATAGTGTCTTTTATGTCTTATCCAACTTTTAATTCATTGTCAAATTACATTGTAGTTACTGAATCTTATGATCATTTATTTTTGTCCATTTCAAATCACCAACAAAAGGAAATATAATCATTGATGGGATGATGAGGATGAAGTCTGCAAGAAAGATACAGGGGGGGCGAGACGATGACAAGTAAAACTAAGAACACTTGGAAGAAAATGTAGGTAAATCCATTGCCCAACCTTTGTTTCAACTAACATAGTTTTAGTTTATACTACACTTATCATGTTTATTATGTTTTATAAGGAACACAAGTGCACACAAAATTGATTGGACTATTCGAAGATAAATTCTAATCAAATCAGCATACTTGTTATGGTACTTGTCCCTTTGATCAAGTTAGTCTTTCAAGGCTCTACCACCTCATGTATAATAGAGCCTTAAGCCCAATGCAATACATACAAGTCTTTAAAGTAATTGGTAAATATTTGGTGAGATTATTATTCCATGCTCAACCATAATTGTAAATAATGATAATACTATTTCGAGAGTATGGGATCCCACTATTGGAGTATTCACCAATACCTAGAGGGGTGTTGAATCATTATTGGGCACTTTTTACAATTTCAAACTTTAATATAATATGTAAACATTAACCATTAACAATAACATTCATTATCACATAAACCATATAGTACACGAGATTTTGTGTGGAAACCCAAATGGGATTGAAAACCAAATACTGTTTTTCTAATATAATATAAGGATTACATTCAATTGATTTACCATCTCCAAAAGGAAGGAGGCTACGACCCCCTAGTTTATCATATCCAAATGAAAGGAGGCTACAACCCCATGGTTTTATCACATGCTCCAACCTGTAGTGAGGATTCTAATTTTCATTGAGCTCCAACTCACTAGATTTACCAGCATCAACTGGAAGGATACTACAACCCCATGTCCTTGCCTCATCGTGCACCCTGATATGAATAAGAAAATTATCTTGTAATGTTTACTATATTTTTCAACCTATACCCGTATCACTGTCTGTGTCAACTTGTACATGTATCAATGTCTTTGTCAACCTGTATCACAATTCTATCAACTTGTACATGTATCAATGTCTTTGTCATCCTGTCTCACTATCTCTGTCAATATGTACTTGTATCACTACCCCTCTCACTATATCATTGTATATGTCATTGTCTCTATGTCAACCTATATCATGCCTCAAATCTATCCTTCCCATAATTCCCCCAAAAAATCATCCACATATTTCATATGTTTCTTCAAGCTTTTACATAATAGACATTTCCAAACCTTGGGATATTCCAAGATAATCACCATGATCTATGCCAAGATCATCACCATAATCATCATAACATATATATGCAATATCACCGAGCAAAAGTCTCTAACACATACACAAGAACCATACCATTTTCAAGACAACAAGATTGATCCCAGTCCATGAGAGGTGCGTATCATAACAAGAGAATCCCATAAGAAAGAACCATACCTTTTCCAATATTAAGAAACAAGAAATAAACTCTTCACTGAATGAAAACCTAAGTCATCTCATCACATATCCCTTCCAATAATATTTCCAATGATCAAAGAAGTTCATAATTATGATACCCTATGAGAAAGTTATGCCAATTTTACCAATCTTCACCAAAGAACAAAAATGATCCAAAACTTTCCACACTACCTCCTCCACAAAATTTTGCACTCTTGTGTTGAAGATTTGCACAATTTATAATAAATATTTCAATCGCTTGAATGGTTATGAAATTAGTAGTTTCATCTCCTATTTATACCTTTCAATATGCCTTTAGTTTGCTTTAGGACCGACGTTTCACTAATCCTTAAATTTAGGATCTCCATATTTTAAGGGGATTATTTAAATGTGTCAATGACCACTTCACGACTTCATCAAGGGGCTTTGGGGACTCTTCACATCATCATGATTATGTGGATACATCATAATTAATTTATGGGATTCTTTTCACTTCACATGGTCATGTGGACACATCATTATCTCTTTAGGGTTTTTCCCCATATGTGCACAACCCAAAGTGTCTTCCCATGATATGCCATAAGGGGAACACTTTGGGGATATATAAACTAGGAATTTGAGATCAATGACAACCTTATAAAAAAAACTCCCCCTTTTTCATTGATGGAAACAATCATCCTCCCCCAAGGACCATGACCCTCCTCATCTTTCTCTCTCTATTTGACATCAATGGAAAAGGGTAACTCCCCCTAACAATATCTCTTCTATTTGGGGTTGATCCCCTTGAAAATATTTCAATATCCTTGTTAATCCCTAAATGTTGGCACATTACCCCCTATATTGTGGCTCATTACATATTATTGATGTCATTCCGGGTCTATTGGTGGCAATTGTAATTAGTATTATTATATTACTTATATCGGCTTGGGTCTATTAGTTATAATTGTACCTCTTTGTCCCCTATATATAGGAAGGATACCTTTCCATTTGAATCATTTTGTCTTTTCTTGTGTACTAAGTAGCTTTCCCCATTGAAGAGGCTTTCTATTCATCTCTTTTATTGATTATTAAGGTGTTGATTACTCTCTCTTGTCTAGTTTTTCTCTTTTCATGCTCTTTTTTTGGATTCGGTTGCAGAACATTTGGTATCAGAGTCTGGATGCTTCCAAAACAAGTCATCTTGGAATATTCTCTATAAATTTGTTTCTATTTTTTTTAATATTGAAACTCATAGGATATATATAGATTAGAGGGATATATATGTGGTTCAAGTTTCAAATCCTAATTCATTACAAGTTCAGAGATACACCCTTTTGAAGTAAGGGTTTCTGACTAGTCCAAAAACTAGTCCAACACGTGTGTTATGGGAGAAACAGTTATGTATGGAGAATGCAATATCCAAATTAAGTGAGACCTATTGCATCAGGAAGAATACAAACCAAAATATATTGGTTATAAATTTCATAATCATATTAAAAAAATTGGACATGTGGTATATCGTACACTCTCACTCTTTGGAAAAGGAAAAAAATAACAAGTGTTGGGAAAATTGGCACAACTTTTTTTTGGCACATCCAAATTCAACTGAAACCTGCATCAATGAAAAGAGGACAAATAAATCTACCAAAGGTGGAGATTTCAAACTCATAGGGTCCAAAATTTTAGGGTTACCTTAGTTGGAAGGCTGAACATAAAATCAATCTTCAAATCAAGGTTTGAAAAAAGGTACACCATTTTAAATTTGAATCACTTTTAATAGAGGGATCTATTCGAGGTGAAACCAAGGTGTGATATCTATTTATATGTTGAAAATTCCCCAAAAAGGAAGTGGAAAAAATCACACTCCAATAAAACCACTTGAGGATTCCTCCTTGACCTACAATGAAAGTGAAGACCTATCTTTTCGAGTGTCTAAGTTGGAAGATATGATTAAAGGGCACGGAAATTTTTTGGGGCGAAATTTCGCCAATTGGCTATTTTTTGGACTTTTTTTCAAAAAATAAATTCATTATTTGGTCATTTTTAGTCTCTAATATCGACTATATTTACATAAAATGTGTTTTTTTTATCATAATATCACCAAACATTATAGATTTCAATAGTAAACTGGATGTTTCATATTTAAGATTCGCCTACCTTTATATATATATGGTTTCTTTAATTTAAAATAATCTCCTAGAATACTATACTTAAGTATAATGTTATAATACTTAAAAAATACCCTGTTAAAGGGTCTGTGAAAATGGTTGATTTACTTAATTTAAAGGAAAGAATGATGGAGAAGATGATGGGACATATGGATAATAATATGGAATAAAATATAAAAAATATTTCTAATCCCATACAAAATTCAAAGGATAATCCCCCTACAAGTGATCATGTGTTTCAGTGTACTTACGAAGATAGAGATAATGTCCATGTTGAGAAACCTTCCATTAATACGAATATTCCAAGAGGAATTGATTCTAGTAATGGAAGTAACTAGGAATTGGAATGAAGAATTTTGATGGAAAGGACCCCATAACATGGACATTTTAGATGGAGCTATTCTTTGATATACACTAGGTGCCAAATCTCCAAAAGATACCTATTTCATCCTTATATTTAGAACCTGAGAAGTTTGTGTGGTATCAATGGTTTTGTGAATGCAAAAAGAACTCCATTTTCTCTTGGTTCATTTTTAAAGAAGAACTGATATCATATCATGATGGTGTTAAGAGAAATTTCAAAAATTGATTCTTGTTGAACTTTGGTTTTCATTGATGTGAATTGATGTAAAAGAGGTTTCAGTATTCTTATGCTAGTTTGAAGAAATGTATGAAAGCCACTTTGCATAAGTATATATAGTTGTGACAGTCTAAAGAAGTATATTGTATCCAGTTTGAAGAAGTACATAAGGAATACATTTAGTACATATGGTACACGTGTAGTTCTCAAGTCCACCTAGTCATGTTACTTCAAGGAAAATCCAAATAGATAGTAGGATAAGGTTCGAGAGTGCGCAAGAAACTTGGAAACAAGAAACAGTCATACATGGAAGCAAGTCCAGAAAGTGTGAAAGGCACACTAATCAGAAGAAGAATTCAAGTCATTGAAGCGTGAAAGGGTACCGGAAGAAAGTAGTGGTTGAACAAGTCAAGTACGCAAGTCCCACAAGCGATGATACATCAAGGGTGCAAGACCACACTGCAAGCGAACAAGTCGCACAAAGGTAAGGACCAAGTACGCACAAGACCCATTAGAGATGATACCTTAGTGGCACAGAACATGACAAGTGGAGGAATCATGAAGCATGAAGCAAGGAAGAAGGGAAGCCACAACCAACTTGTGGACATCACCATCTATGCAAAACAAGTATAAATTAGAAGACAAGTTGGAGAATTGATGCAATCTTGT
Organism: Larix kaempferi; assembly: GCA_027924585.1. Lineage (NCBI taxonomy): Eukaryota > Viridiplantae > Streptophyta > Pinopsida > Pinales > Pinaceae > Larix > Larix kaempferi. The sequence goes on from BSBM01000437.1 coordinate 11,531,552, forward strand.
GAGATGAAGAATGGAATATATAGATTTAGAAAGATTATTATTTTGGGGCATCAAGGGATCATGGAACCAAAACAACATGATATATAAGAGATCCATATGTGCACAAACAGAGGAATGGAATTGTTGATAGTGCACAATGTGATGTAATTTTATTTGTGACAATTGCCCAAAGACAGAGATGCAGAACTACAGGGGATGCACAAGTGCGTGAGACCAAAATTAGAGTATCAAAAATAGTATGCAAACAGTCATAGATGATGTACGACAAATGCATGAAGACATATTTGAAGTATAGCTCAAGAGTCTCAAAGTGAACAGTTTGTCTAATGCACAAAGAAAGAGTTGTTGAATAATAAATTCTGTACATTATGATAAGCATGATCTGATATAAGTACATAGAACATAAAGGCCATATCACAGATGATGTACAAAAGGTTGCAAGTTATCTAAAGACTATTGCACCAAGACAAAAAAAACATCTCTCAGAAGGCGAGAAGACTTATCTGATATTGATGCACAAATTCAGAACTGTAGTTCATTAATATATGTGCAGTATCAGTTGAAGTAGAAAAAGCGCATAAAGAGAACGACATACTAAGAGCATGGACTGCAGAAGATGATGGAACAATACACAATTTGTAAAGTATGATGTCAAGTGTATCTTGTTGATGTGTTCAAGTTTAGTTCGTGATATAGAACAGTGATTGCAATATCTCAAGGTTACAGAAGGTGTTCACAACAGGAAAAACAACAATTAATTTGAAGAGTGTGCTGATCAGAAGAACAACAAATTAATATCTTCTTCTTTTATATTAGAGCGGCAGGAAGGGGAAAAGAGTAGGGGGTCAATGCCTCCTTCCAGTCGGAGTTGGTAAATCAAGGATTTGGTGCTTCCTTCAGGTCAGTGACTATAAAAATAAGGGTTCAGTGCCTCCTTCCAGTTGGTGCTAGAGAACTTCGGAAGTTGGTGCTTCCATGAATGTGATATTTATATTATAAGAGACCATTCTATGGTTTTCTCCCCATTTGGGTTTACAAGTAAAAATATGTGTGTCCTATGTATTGCGCTCATGTGATGATGAGTGTTATTGTTTATGTGGATGCATTATTTAAGTTCATATTAATCAGTTAAGAAGTTAAAAATTGTTAATAACTACACTAATATTGATTCATGCCCCCTTTCAATATTAATAAGATTCCAAAAATTGGTATCAGAGTGGGTGTCTTCAGTAACAACTTAACATATGGAAGATATATCCATTCGCAGATATGGAAAAGCAGGAAGGTCTCTCCACCAATAGAACACCAAGGCTTGACGGTACCAACTACACCTTTTGGAGGAACATGATGGAAGTATATTTGCAGTCCCTCAGATACAATGTTTTGCAGTACATCATGAATGGTTATAATGTACCAGCAATCGCACCAGTTGATCTAGTTGAGAAGAGACAATATGAATGCAATGAAACAGTCGGAAATGAACTACTATGTGGGTTAACAGAGACTAAATTTACTAATGTAATGCATTGAGCATCAACTAAGGAGGTATTGGATAAACTCATAAATTTCTATGAAGGTGAGGAGAATGTAAAGAAGGAAAGGATGCAGAATTACTCTTGATTGTATGAATCCTTGAAAATGAAATATGGGGAGAATAATGCTTCTTACTTCTTGTGAGTTGATGAGTTAGTTAATGCTATCAAGAGTCTTGTAGTTACACTAGAAGAAGAATTAGTAGTGTAGAATATACTGAGAACTCTTAATCCACGATTTGACGCAAAGGTATCCATGTTAGAAGATAGAGCCAATATTGCAGATATGACAAACGATAATCTTCAAGGTATCTTGACTGCATATGATATGAGAACAAATAAATAAAATCCCGTCACAAATGAAGCGGCCTTTGGAAACGCTAAACATGAAGATGACAAGGAATCTTGCAATGAATCAGATGAATAAGAATCAAACTTTGTAAGAAAGCTGAAAAGAGGAGGTGGTAAGTATAAGAATAAATTTCCTTTCAAATGTTTCAAATGTGGATGGATAGGCCACTTTGCTTTGAAGTGTCCATACACAGAATATAGAGATAGAGACAAAGAGGAAGAATCTAGATCCCATGAACGAAGGATGGCATGCACTCAAGACATACCTGATAATAGGAAGAAAGTTCCAAAACAGAGGAAGAGTCTATATACTGAGGAAGACAATAGTTCATCTGAAGAAAGTAATTGCAACGATAAGCTATAAGAGGTACTATCCATTGTATTTGTAGAAGAAGAAAGCAATGAAGAAAAGAATAAGAGTTGTTCATCATTCAAGAAGACTACACCAGTTGCGCAAAGCAAACTGGGATCACTAGAGAAGTATTTCTTTATTGGATCCTTCAATACACCTTCAAATCCTGTCGCAGAAATTAAATATGACAGTGTATCTGAAGAAAAATAAGTCGCATAGGTTGAATGGGAAGGTGAACTAGTCAGTTCCCTAGATGAATTGAAGAAGTCAAGAAGGCAGAGAAAACTCTTGCAGGACCAACTATCAAAACATGAAGAACAAGTCAAGAAATATAAGGTGTTTCAAGAATCTCTTGATAAATAGGTCAATGAAAAAATGATGAATTGTGAGAAACAACTGAATTGCCCAGTAGATATGATCAAAGTGCTTGAAGAAGAAAAATCGATATTGAACACTTCTTTAGAGGAGTCAATGCGGAAAAATAAGATGCTCACAAGTCAACTTGAATTTAAGGATGGAGAGATCTCTCACTTGGAAGACAAGTTGATCGAGATAAAGGGAAAGAAACAAGTTCAAGATCACATCATGAGTGATACTTCGAATGCGGACATTCAAGAAGTGACAAGCATTTTCTTGAAGATGAAGTGAAGAACAAATTCAAAGGAAACACATCAATCTTGAATAAGGTTTAAAATGATGAAAGATCACTAGCAGACAAATCAAGACTTGGCTATGACAAAACTGAGAAGGCTTGTGACAGTAAGCAAGTTCCAAATCGAATGAATTCTTTCAAGTGTGATAATTCCTTTAGTGATTACAATTCCTTTCATTACACTACAAAGAGAAGGATTAATCCAATGAAGTGCACAAGGTGAAATTACATTGGTCATATTGTGAAATATTGTCAAATTATGAGATGTTATGTTTGTGATGGATTTGGACTTAAGGCTATGTATTGTCGAAGAACAATAAATTTCCTAGATGAAAAAATGTTGCACAAAAGAAATCACAATACAAGGACCAAAAGGGAAGGCAGTTAGGCACAAAATCAAAATGGAAGTGCACACATAAAAGCATGGGTAAGGAAAACGTATCAAGATAGCGTAGAAGAAGATGAAAAACCAAGTACGTCTAAAGCAACAAGTGATTGCACTACCCTTCTTGCTAATGTCTAAGAGGTTAAGTAAGATCCTTGAATTCAACATGACAATCAATAGGAATTCAAGGAGAGTGTTAGTAAAGTATTGCAGTTAGAGAATACTTGAAGTTGGTTGCATTAATGTTATGTTGCAAAAAGATATGTGCATATATTCAATTAGTTGTTGTGATGTGTTGAAGTTAAATTGTCACACAAAGTACACATACGTGATACAGAATAAAGAAAATTTTAAATAAGCATGGTCGAATAAGAAACATGATTCTGCACATATACATAAACATAAATTGTAATATATTCAAAATATGTCTTTAAAAAATTACATAAGCTCTTTGTCGCAGAATACAGAGTTGAACTACAATAGAGGCTACATGCTAGAAGTTCAAAATGATGATGGAAGTCGTATCAAGCAAAATTGATAATTACATGGGTAATTCAGAGATGCAATTCAAGGTCTATATCCACGTCATGGTTGGTTGTTTGTTTTGAAATTTGAAGTTCCAAATCCATAGAAACTAGCTCATTGAATTTAGAGCTTGTCTACAGAGGATATAGTTGCAGAATTGTAGGCGACGCATTGTCAATAGAATTCTCGGCCCGAATTGAGTTCAACATGTTGAAAATACACTCTTGCTACTGTTCTAGAAAGTCTACTCACCTTCTCATACCAGGTAACTCCTCTGCATTGTTGTGATTTACTTGCAAATGAGCATACCAATAGTTGAATTCAGACTCCTTCATTTGGGATTTCCAAACTCCCATGTCCACTCTCATTCGTGTGAACTCTACTTGCTACGACTAAACCACAAGGCATACACTATCAAGAGAATCATTTAAACTCTAGAAGAAACAAAACATGATGAAAGACTTAAGGATAACAAGACACACAGAAAGCTAGACGACAAAAGAACAAGGGTGATAAACCAGGAAATTCATAGCTCTCTTATAGAATTGGAAGGCAATTCTTCGCATGCGCGAAAATTAAGTTCAAGAAACTTGGAGTTAATGACATTCATATCTATGTGATTCAAATCTATTTATGGAGATCCAAAAAGTAATTGCATGAGTTAATGAATTTGGGAAATAGGAAAAAAAGAATAAATATAATTCATTATTTTGTGTGACTAGAATGATGTTTCCCAAAAGGCTTGAGTATGAATGTGACATGCCAAAGTTTCACACGAATTGTTTGTCACATAGCTTTATTTCCAAGCTGGATGAAAGATGGAAAAGTGTGAAAAAATATTTGGTAGTTGTGGTGAGATATGCGACATCAAAGACAAGGTCATGATGATAGGTCACATCGCAACATAGGAAACAAATGGAACAATTAGACGGTGGAAGAAATCGACAAGGAAGACAGTGCAAAACTAAAAGATAGATGGATTATGCATAGCGAAGTAAACACAATAGGAAGATGGCATGAAATATTTTGCAAGGAACGATGAAGGATTGATCGTTGATATGACAGGAACAGAAGACCAAGATAAAAGTATGATAGAAACTACACAAGGGGAGCATATTCGAGAATGATGCAGAATTAATGTACATGGTGAAAAGTAATGCAAATATATGTAGAGACCCGAGCAAAAGAACAGAGCATGAAGAGAAGGGGAGAACTCCAAAGGAAGCAGATGCCCAAAAGCTAGCGCAAAACTAAAGACAGGAGAACCTATAATTGCGCAGTGTTGGCACCTATTTTCCATTGATGTCAAAGGGTGGGAATTTTCATGAAGCATGTGATCAATGCATAGATGAATGATTCGTAGTTGAGAAAAGGCTCAAACTGGAAATAACATAGGGGGAGTACACACAGGAGAAGTATTGCAACCAACACATATAAAATGCACAACTTCATGAGGTGTTGACATCAATGCCAAAGGGGGGTATTGTTTAACTTTGGTTGTCAGTCAACTGATGTCAAAGAGGTTTATGTATTCCTATGCAAGTTTGAAGAAATATATCAAAGTCACTTTGCAAAAGTATATTCATTTTTTCCATTCTAAAGAACTATAATGTATCCAGTTTGAAGAATTACATAAGGAATACATTCAACACATATGGTACAAGTGCAGTTCTCAAATCCACCTAGTCATGTCACTTCAAAAAAAGAAAAAGAGATAGTTGGACAAGGTTCAAGAGTGAGAAAGAAACTTGGAAACAATAAGTGGTTAGAAATGGAATCAATTCTTGGAAGTGCGCAAGAGACACAAATTAGAAGAATCATTCAAGTTGTTGAAGCGCAAAAGGGTACCGACAGAAAGTAGTAGTTGAACAAGTCAAGTTCCAAGTCCCACAAGCGATGGTACATCAAGGGTACAAGATCACACCGCAAGGGCACTAGTCCCACTAAGGAAAGCACCAAGTATGCACAAGACCCACAAGAGATGACACCTCAATGGCACAAAAAATGACAAGTTGCAGAAGCATGAAGTGTGAAGCAAGGAAGAAGGGAAGCCACAACCAACTTGTGGACATCATCATCCATCTAGAACAAGTATAAATAAGAATCCAAGTTGGAGAGTTGATGCATGCTTGTGAGGTGAATACTGGAAGATACATATTTCGCAATATTCTTATTTTGAGGCATCAAGGGCTCATGGAACCATAAGAACATGATCTAGCATAGAGCCAAGTGCATAAAAACGTAGGAATGTAATTGTTGATAGTGCGCAGTGTGATGTAAGTTTATTTGTGACAGTTGCATGAAGATAGAGATGTAGAACTATACGGGATGCTCAAGTGCTTGAAACCAAAATGGCAGTATTGCAAACAATACATAGACAGTCACAGATGATCTAACACAAGTGTGTGAAGACATATTTGAAGTATATTTCAAATTGCATGAAGTGAATAGTTTGTATGATCTGAGAAGACAAAGTTGATGAACAATAAAATATGCGCAGTATGATAAGGATGACATGATACAAGTGCATAGAATATAAAGGCCATATAATAGTGGATGCAAAAAAGGTCGTAGGTTATCTAAAGACTATTCCACCAAGATGGAACAGACATATCTCAGAAGGTGCGCGGAATTTTTGATACTGATGCACAAAGTTAGAATAGTAGTTCATCAATAGATGCACAGCATCAGTTGAAGTAGAAGAAGCGCAGAAACATAATGACATACTAAACCTAAGTGTAGACTATAGAGTATGATGGAATAGTACATAGTTTGTGAAGTATGATGTCAAGTGTATCTTGTTCATGTGTTCAAGTGAATTTTGTGATACAAAACAATGCTTGCAAGATATCAAGGTTATAGCAGGTGTGCACAGTAGGATGGATAACAGCTAATATAAACCGTGTGATAATAGGAAGAACAACAAAGTAATATCTTCTTCTTTTATATTAGGGTATCAAGACAGCGAAAGGAGGACGGGGTCATTGCCTCCTTCCAATTGGAAATGGTAAATCAAGGAGTTGGTGCATCCTTCAGGTTGGTGCCTGTGAAAACACGGGGTTGGTGCCTCTTTCCAGTTGGCGATGGAGAACTTCAGAAGTTAGTGCTTCCATGAATGTAATCTTTATATTATAAGAGAGCATTCCATGGTTTTCTCCCATTTGGGTTTCCACGTAAAAATCTGTGAGTTCTGTGTATTTCCCTCATGTGATGATGAATTTTATTATTTATTTGGATTCATAATTTAAGTTCATATTAATCATTTAAGAAGTTAAAAATTGTTAATAACTGCACTAATACGAATTTACCCCCCCTCTCAGTATTAATAAGATTCCAGCAAGTCTCGGAGTGGAGTGAATACCGGATGATAAATTGTTGGATCTATTTATTGGAACATTGAAGGATAACATCTAACATGAGGTATGAATATTTGAATTGACATCCTTAGAGAAGGATTTCATACTGGCAAGGAAGTTTGAAAGTAAAAATATGGCAATGGGTACTAGAAGAACCACCTCCAACACATATATAGAAAATAATGTTAATTTTTCAAACCCACCTCAAAGGTTGACACCTCAACAACTGTATGAAGGAAGATAAAAATTTATATTCTTTAATTGTGACATCAAGTATAGTAAGCGGCATAAGTGTGGTGATAAGAAATTATTTTACATAGATTGTGAAGAGGAAGAAGCAAAAGAACATGAACCATATCTAGATGAAGAAATAGAAGAGATTACTATTAAGGAGATTACTCCCACCATACCTTTTCATGCATTGGCTATAATTAGCACTCTTCAAACTCTCAAGATGAAAGTCTATATAAAAAATAAAAATGTAACAGTGTTGATTAATTCTAGTAGTACTCATAATTTCATTCATTTTAAATTAGCCAACGTTCTCAATTGCTTTGCATATCAAGCACCATAGTTTCAAGTAATGATTGTAGATGGAAGAACTATCAATTTCTCATGAGAATGTAATAATATCAATCTTATTATGGGGGAATATGTATTGAATAGTCCTATGATTACTATCCCAATGGGTGGTGCTGACGTTTTCTTAGGGGTTCAGTGGTTACAATCATTGGGAACAATGGATTTTAATTTTCAAGAAATTTTCTTGAAATCTTCTTGTCAAGGAAAATAATTTAAATTAAGGGGTATCATAGGGAATCCAAGAAAGGTTATAATCTCTAATGGTATGGATTTTTTTTTGAAAAGGAACATCAAGATGTAATTACACAATTATTCTCACTAGATGTTCAAACATCTAAGCCTCCTATTTCCCTAGATCTCCAAAGGGTCATTGATAAGCACTCCAAGGTATTTGAATATACTCCAAAAGGTTTACCGCCTACTCAATATTTTGCTCATTCTATTCACTTAATTCCTGGAAGTTTTCCTCCTAACATCAGACCTTATAGATACCCCTATGGCCAAAAGAGTGAAATTCAGTGTATGGTTGAAGAAATGTTAGATGATGGCATAATTAGGCCTAACCAAAGTTCTTACTTTGCACCAGTGGTAATGGTACACACGAAGGAGGAATCATGATCTATGTTTCCATATTATAGAGAGATCAACAAGATCAACACTAAAGATAAGTTTCATATTCCCATCATTGATGAATTGTTAGATGAACTACATGGAGCGCTTTACTTCACAAAGTTGGATATTTGTTTAGGGTATTATCAGATTAGAATGAAGGAATAAGTCATCCCAAAAACAACATTCAGAACTCATGAAGTTCATTATGAATTTCTGGTCATTCTTTTTGGCCTTATGAATACACCTTCCACATTTCAAGGTTTGATGAATTCCATTTTCAAGCCATTATAAAATTTGTGTTAGTATTTTTTTTATGATATACTAATCTATGGCAAGTCTTGCGAAGAACATGTTCAACAAGTTGACAAGGTGCTATAACTACTAAAGGAGCAACAACTATATGCAAAAATTTCCAAATGTCTCTTTGGGGTAAATTAGGTAGAGTATTTGGTTCATAATGTATCTCATGAAGGTGTCAAGGTAGACCATGACAAAGTTAAAGCCATGATGGACTGGAAGATTTTCAAAACTTTGAAGAGTCTCAGAGGATTCTTAGATTTGAAAGGGTACTACTGCAAGCTTGTTCAGAACTATGGAAGAATCAACACCTCTAACATCATTATTGAAGAAGGAATAATTTTTGTGGACTCTAGAGGAAACTCAAGCATTTGAACAACTTAAACAGGAAATGTGCAAAGCTCTTATTTTTACCACACCGGACTTAAAAAAAACCTTGATTGTCGAATGTGATTCCTTGGGAAATGGAATTGATGTTGTTCTAATGCAAGAAGGATTACATCTTTCCTTTGAAATTCAACCAATCAAGGGAAAGGAATTACAACAACCATTTATGAGAAGTAAATGATGGCAATCAGGGTATGTTTTAAGGATTCTAATATTATATTTAAGTATAGTATCATAGGTGATTATTTTGGATTGAGAAAAACATGTATATAGATAGGTAGGCGAATATTAAATATGAAACATGCAATTTACTACTGAAATGTGTAAATTTTGGCAAATATTATGACAAATAAACATATTTTATGTAAATATAGGTGATATTAGAGACTCAAAATGACCAAATAGTGAATTTATTTTTGGAAAAAAGCCCCAAAAATAGCCAATTGGCGAAATTTCACCCCTAAAAATTACTCTGACGGAAATACTACATGCACTTAAGCAATGGTGTCCTTACCTAATAGGTAGGTACTTCATAATAGTCTTAAACACTTCTTGGAGCAAAGACTATATTTTGAAGACCAATAAAAATGGGTAACAAAGGTGTTGGGATATGACTTTGAAATCATCTATAAAAAAGGGAACCAAAATGTGGTGGTAAATACACTCTCTAGAAAATATGAGGGTGTTAAGGAATTACTTTGTGCAATTTCGATTATACAACCCGATTGGGTAGTAGAACCAAGGGGAGAATGGAAGAATGACCTATCTTTGTGGACTCACATTCAAAAGATACAAAAGGATCCCAGTGTATAAGATACTTTTGTATGTAAAAAAGAATCACCGTGGTATAAATATCACTTATATATATGTAAGAATGCCCAAATCAAACAAAAGATCCTTTTGCAATTACACACCTCTCCTATAGGCAGGCACTCGGGAGTCCTAAAAACGTACCACAAGGTCAAGAAGTAATTCTTTTGGGAAGGTTCTAAATCTGATGTTCAAAGGTTTGTGGATGAATGTTTGGTTTCCCAAAAAAAAAGGTCGAAACCGTTAAGAGCCCATGTATTTTACAACCATTAGAAATACCTTTTCAATGTTGGGAGGAAGTCTCAATTGATTTTATCACGGGTCTACCCAAGTCAGAAGGGAAGAATTTTATTACGGTGGTTGTTGATAGACTCACAAAGTATGCACACTTTTTTGCACTCTCTCACCCTTTTAATGCAAGTATAGTTGTTGTAGCCTTCATGGAAATAGTGCAGAAGTTACATGGAAACCTGAATATTATTATAAGTGTTAGAGATCCAATTTTCACTAGAAAATTTTGGACTTAAATATTTTCATGTTTGGGCACCCAATTGGATCATGTTTATTCTTATCATCCTCAATTCAATGGGAAAATGAGATAGTGAAAAAATGTTTGGAAGGTTTTCTTCGTTGCTTAGCATATGATAAAAAACACAGTGGATGAAATGGCTATCTTTGGCAGAATGGTGGTACAATACTTCCTTCCATAGGTCGTCAAATATGTCTCCATTTATGGGACTTTATGGGTACCCTGCTCCATATATCACAGCTCCCTTAAAAGGAAAATCTAAATTTTAAGTTGTGGAATATCACCTAGAGCACCAAGAAGACATTCTCCACTTACTAAAGGATAACCTGGATATGTCAAAAAACATGATGAAACAATAGGCACATCAACATTGCAATGAAATGTGTTTTGAATAATGAGATTAAGTATTTTTGAGGATATAACGTTACAAACAGATGTCCCTCGAGCAACTAAATAAATACAATAAATTAGCACTCAAGTACTATGGTCCTTATAAGGTGTAACAGAGGATTGGTAGTATGGATTAAAAATTGTATCTCCCTTCATGTTCAAGGGTACTCCCAGTTTTCCATGTTTCTTTCTTAAAGAAGGTAACATGAGACAAGATCCCAATTCAAACTATCTTACCGGAGCTTGATTGGAACCTTAACAAATCACATAAACATGAACCAAACAACTATGAAATCAGGTAATTACTGAGTACCTCTGTTATCTCCTCAAATAAATTTTTCAATTTATTTTCATTAGGATATAGGAAAGTCATTAGATGAAGCATTATTAAATTTTTTAAGAGTCTTTTAGAAGAGCTTTGGACTTATATTTTATAAGATCTTTTGAGTCAGCACTTCATTTGTAAAAATCTCAAAAGATAGGTTTCGGTGGCTAAGGAGTATGTTTTAAAAGTTCTGTAAGCCACCAAAAGCATTCACTTTCAACAGCTAAAGACCGCAATTTCACGGTGCTCTTAGCCACCGAAATCGCAAGTTTTTCAAATGATAAATTGCCTTGGGAAAACTCAATTATCTTAGCCGTGGAGAATCCGTTTTACACGCTCAAATAGTCGATTGACAAGTAGACATCCTAATATTTCCAATGGTACTTTCGGATATGCATTTGGAGCTTGGGAAGGCAGTCAAAAGTCCCCAGCAAGATGAGGCTGCGTGTTCAGAAATATGGTGTTTCTACTGTGCTGAGTCATAATTTTCAAATGATTATTTTGAGCAAATGGAGAATAATTTTGAGAAACGGTAAGAGGATTTTATTCCTAACATGTCAAATAGAAATAACCTCTTTAGGTTTATACACAAGTGTCACAGATGTGGAGAACCAAATCCATCTCTCAGCCCCATTTTTCAGCAGTCTGGCCGAATTTTTGTGGCAGACAGTTTCAGAAATTGCTTTGCTGTCTAGAAGGATTTTCAACCTTATTCATCAGCCTTTGAAGGATTGCTATAGTCGAAGATATGAAGACTAGAAAGATGGTGGTTTCACCCTTAAATAGGATCCTATCCTATTTTTCATGAATCTATTTTGACTATCTATTTTTGGCATATTTGATCCAGTTTTATAGGATCTGGAACTGTTTTGTAAAGGCTATAAAGACTATAACTTTTGAAGAACAAGGGTTCATTTTGAGTGTTAAACTATACTGGTGTTGTGATTAAGATACTTTCTTTAATATATTCATCCTGCTAGCTTCTTTCATTGTTATTGTCAGACCTTCTTTTTAGCTCTATTCTATGCTTATGAGTTGAAATTATTTCTTTGTCTCTGTTTAATGTCCTATGGTAACTGTCATCTTACTTTTGATTATTAAGCGAGGATCATAAAAATTCACTACTCATTTGTTGTCCCATCATAAGTATGGTTTTATGTTTTCTCTAGTTAATTGACTAGTTTCTTTATCCATTTGATACACAACCTGTCTGATAATAGCTCTTGAAGGCCATGTACTATTCAAATATACCTAGATTGTCTTGAAGATATAGTCTAGTGAGTTAGATATTCATCTTGATCCAACCATAAATCCGTCATTGAGTGAACCATTGAATAAATAGTTAAGTTACCAGGCATCTTCAAGCTGCAACCTAAAAGAGCTTCCTGGAGGGATAACAAATTGACGCCGTTGCCGGGGAGAAGAGATTGAAGCTTAGCTTCCTTGGGAAATGACATCTAGATCTAACTTTGATGATAGACAAAGTGTGGAAATATCCTGGTTGTAATCATCTATCTAGAGACTCTATTGGAACGAAGTGGATTCGATAAGAGTTCATACCAGAGCAAATCCTCAAAGGCCACCAGTGACACATGTTTCAGATTCGGAGCAGATTATAAGGAGAGGAAGAGCTTTGCGAAGACAAACTTCTAGATCTACAAGGACAACTACATTAGGTACTTCTAGAGGTACTTCTTCTATTGTATCAAGTGTACCTCTCTTTAAATATTCTTCAATTGAAGCATCTACTTCTTAGAAAATTATAAGTTAATCAGAAAATTTGAAGGGTGATGAGCCTTCAACTACTTCTGCTGTTATAGATCTTATTCCCGAGTTTATTACTGTATTTGACATAGGAAAAGAAGTTGTAGAGTCTATCCAAGAAGAGTATTGTTCCTCTTCCTTGAATTCCTTACAAATTGAGCCTGAAGAAAGCTGTTCTTATACTCATACCAGTTTGCCTACCCTTGAGAATATATTGCAAGATCTTTTAGCTCAAGGTGAAGAGAATTTGGCCTTATTACTTGGGCAGTTCTATAAGGCTTCCTATTTCCCATATCATTCAGAGATTGAAGAAGTACAGCCAACAAATCCTTCCACATAAATTCGTGGGGTAAATTTACCACCTTTATCACCACTCATACCTCCTCAGCTACCACGCACACCAACATCATCTTCTTCTATTGTTTCTACACCTACAACCACCATGGTTGTCCTTCTTACTAAGATGGAAAAAATCCTTGTTACTAGGTATGCCCCTCTGAATTTGCCTAACCCCCTTTCTGATATGCCTACTGGAGATTACAAAAAGTACATGCCTAAGTTTACTTGAGAGGGAGATTTTACAGCTGAAGAACATCTAGAGGCATTCTACAGTTATGCTGAGAATATAAATATTGAGGAAGAGGAAGTGTGGACTAGGGTTTTTGTGCAGAGTTTAGATGGTAAGGCTAGGAAATGGTTCAAGGAATTACCTGTTGGATTAGTGGCTGGCATTGAAGCTCTAGATGACGTATTTTTGAAGCATTGGGGAGAAAGAAGAGACCTCCTTTACTATATCACAAAATTTAGTAATTTGAGGAGAGAAAATGGTGAGTCTGTTTCAAATTTCACAAAGAGATTTAACAAGATGTTCAATAAGATCCCTGCTGAGATCAAGCCTATAGAGACTTCAGCCAAAATTGCTTATGCAAATGCATTTGATGTCGAGTTTTGTCTTCTTCTCAGAGAAAGAAGATCTGCTTCTTTATCACTCATGCAAGATGTTGCTCTTGAAGTTGAGTCTAATATTGTCGCATCTCATAAACTTAAGGGAAAAGTGGACATGAAGAAGAAATATTCAGATCCTCCTTCTTCATCAAAAACAAAAATGGAAAAAATGGCCAAGATGTTGGACATCTTAACATCTGAAATGTCTAAACTGAAAGTTCAAGGTCCACAACTTGCAAGAGGTAAAGGGATAAATGAATTTGCTCCCAGAAACCCTAATACTTTCCCCTATAGAAGATATAACCCACAGGCTCAAATCCTCCAAAGGGATAGAAATCCAGCTGAGGAACAAAGAATTAGAGCTCCTTTCCAAAATGCTATGTTGGAAGAAGAGCAAGAGCTTGCTCAGTGTGAAGGAGAAGAAGAGGACAATATCAATTGCATGGAAGATGAAGTTGATCCATCTTTCTTGACACAATCAGATTATGAGGAAGCCCTCATGAACAAGCAGATCATTGAAGAATCATTGTATCAGGAAAATGATCAACGAGGTTACAATTTGAGGTCCAAGCCTACTGCTCAAAAACCTTTGATTGCTACTCCCGGAAAGAAAAATCCCGTCCCTACAAAACAGTCTACTCCTCCTGCAAAAAAGATTGTTGCTCTTTCAAAACAACAGCAAAAGCCATCGCAACCTTCATTCCATGATCAAATTCAGCTCAAAGCTCCATCACAATAGGTAAGAACTTCTGACAAATTGTCTTACTCTTTCAATCTTGAATCAGAAATTCAGAAAATAAAAGTCCCTATTCCATTGATAGAGCTTATGAAAAATGATTCCTTCAAAACATGTGTACTCAAGTCCCTTCAAACAAAGACACCCATAGCTGCTGACTTTGTAAATTTGCAAGATGATAAGCCCACAGTAACTCTAGGTCCTATGGTTGAAGAACTAGATCAATCTTGTCCACCCTTCTATATATCCCTGAACATCGATGACAAGATCCTTCACAATTGTTTGCTAGACTTAGGAGCATCCCATAATCTTATGCCAAAAGCAGTGATGGATGAGCTTGGGATTAACATCACAAAATCTTACCATGATCTTTTCTCTTTTGACTCTAGGAAAGTCAAATGCCTAGGCCTCATACAAGACCTTGTCATAAACCTCTCCCAACTTCCTACAAAAAGCATAGTAATGGACATAGTAGTTTCTGACATCCCACCTAAGTTTGGCCTCCTCTTGTCACGTTCATGGAGTAAAAGGCTAGGTGGTACTCTACAGATGGATCTGGTTTATGCTACAGTCCTGATGTTTGGAGGTGAAACCAAAAGGCTCTATAGAGAAAATCAGCTTTCCTACATCATCAATGATGAAAAGAATTCTATAAATCATCCCATCTATGCATTGGACATAGATTTTGGGGCATGCATTCTGTAAATAGATGACTCTCAGCCATCACCTTTGTAGCTCACAAATCCTACCTATCAGCAATCTAAAGAAGAAAGCACTTCTGTCTGGAACATTTTTTTGATGGTGTGAGTACCCAAGCCTCAGCAGGTTTAGGTGTAGTTTTGATTTATCCTTCAAAGGAGACTATGCATTTGTCTTATAAACTTGATTTCAAGACTACTAACAATATAGCAGAGCATGAGGCTTTGTTGTTGGGAGTAAAGGATGCTAAGGAGATGGGAATCATGTGCCTGAAGATATTTGGAGATGCAGATGTCATCATACAACAAGTGAACAACACTTTCCAAGCAAATAGTCTCAGGCTAAAAGCATACAGAGATGAGGTATGGAAACTTAGGGACTCTTTCATGATTTTCAACATTTCTTATATACCTAGAGCTATGAACCATCTAGCTGATTCCCTTGCTATCTCTACCAGCATGTTCATTCCTCCCATGCCTCCTAAATTGAATTATGAAATCCAAGTCAAATACAAGCCATCCTTACCTGACAATGTTAAATATTGGAAAGTCTTTGAGGATGATGATGAACTTAGTAGATTTCTCCAGGTCGTTGATGAATTTTCTGATATGCATATTGACCAGGAAAATCTAAATGTAGAGGAATCCCAGAAGCCTAAATTGAAGAGGAAAATGGGTCAACACAATATTGTTCAGTTGCCAAGCAATCATATACCTCGGGGTCTAGTACCTCTTGAGAAGCTTTTTGACCATAATGATGTCCCCTTCAAACCTGAAAAGAAGGAGAAAGATTATGCTATCCATGAGCACAATATAGGAAGCCAAAGTCATCCCAAATACATAAATTTGTCCACCGAGTTGACTGCTGAGCAAAGGTCAAAATATTGCAGTCTTATGAAAGAATTTGCTGATGTATTCGCTTGGGAATATAGTGATTTGAAAACATATGATACAAATATCATTCAACATAAAATTCCCTTGGAGAAAGACACAATCCCTTTCAAATAGAAGCTAAGGCCTCTCAGTCCTCTTTTGTTGCTCGTGATTGAGAAAGAAATCAAAAACCTCCTTGATGCTAAAGTCATAATGCCACTGAGGTATTCTAAATGGATTGCAAATTTAGTAATAGTGAGGAAGAAAAATGGTGAGGTCAGGTTATGTGTTGATTTTAGAAACTTGAATAAATGCTCCAAGAAAGACAACTACCCCCTACCCAAGATGGAGCATTTGCTGCAAAGAGTTTCAGGAGCTAGTGTCATGTCATTCCTAGATGGCTTCTCAGGCTACAACCAAGTTTTTGTACACCCTGATGATCAAGAAAAAGCTACTTTTACCACTCCTTGGGGTACCTTCATGTATTCCAAGATGCCATTTGGGATGATGAATGATGGGGCCACCTTTCAGAGGGCCATGGACATAGCCTTTGTGGGAGTGAAGGACAAGTTTGTCTTCATATATCTTGATGATATCATTGTGTGCTCCAACAGTTAGGAAGAACATTTGCAGCACCTAAAAAAGGTTTTCTTGAAATGTAGACAGTTTAGGATATCTCTGAACCCAAAGAAGTCTCAATTTGTTCTTAGGGAGGGAAAAATCCTAGGCCACATTGTTTCAGTAGAGGGTGTGAAGATTGATCCAGTTCGGGTAGAAGAAATTCATAAATTGTCCATACCAAGGTCAAAGAAGGATATTCAATCCTTCCTTGGTAAGATAAATTTTGTTAGGAGGTTTATTCCAAATTTTTCTAAGTTAGTGAAACACATAACTTCCATGTTGAAGAAGGAATCTGAAATTAAATGGACAGACAATGCAAGAAGCTCTTTTGAAGCAATCAAGCAGGCTATCATGGAAGCTCCTACTTTAATTAGTCCAGATTACACCAAGGGTTTTGTATATTTTCTCCTTTGCTTCCTATGACACAGTGGCAGCAGTCTTGTTGTAGAAAGATGATGAAGGTCTTGATCACCCAATTACTTTCTTCAGCAAAACATTGAGGGATGTTGAACTAAAGTATGATCCTATAGAAAAACAAGCGTATGCTCTTATTAAGTCATTGAAAGCATTCAGAATTTATATCCTACATACAAAGGTCATTACCTATGTCCCTTCATCTTCTGTGAAGGATGATTTAACCCAGCCTGACATTGATGGAAAAAGATCCAAATGGATTGCAAAGCTGATTAAATTTGATATAGAAGTAAATCCCACCAAGCTAGTAAAAGGCCAAGGCCTGGCTAAGCTTATGGCTGAAGAAAATTGTGATCTGCTAGGCATAAATTTCATTGGGGTAAGTTCAGTAAGCTTGCAGACAGAGGTAGCAGCAGAAGAGCAGCATGACAGCCAGCAGGTGGTTGAGAATTTGTCTTCATGTGAGAGGTATTCAGGTATTATTCATTTTTTGCAAAATTTATAATTTCCTCCTGAACTTAGCATGACTCAAGCACGATCTCTTAAGCTTATATCCATTAAATTTTGCATAAATAACAATCTATTGTATTGGAAAGATCCTTCTAGTATTTTGCTGAGATGTTTAGATAAAGAAGAGTCAGCTCAAGTCATGCATCAGTTCCATTCAACCATATGTGGAGGCCACCATTACTGGAAAACTACAGCTCACAAGACTCTAAGGGTTGGATACTATTGGCCTGTTCTTTTCTCTGACATGTGTACCTTTGTGAAGACTTGTGATACATGCCAATGATTAACAGGAAAGCAGCAGCTCAAATCCTTGCCCCTGAGACCCATTGTAGTGAATGGTCCCTTCCAGTAGTGGGGTCTTGATTTCATAGGTGAGATTAATCCTTCATCCAGTGGTCAGCATAGGTGGACACTAGTAGCCACTGATTATTTTACCAAGTGGATAGAGGGAATTCCCACAAGGAATGCCACTCATCAAGTCATCATGAAATTTATCTATGAAAACATCTTTATCAAATTTGGTTGCCCAAAAACGCTAGTGACTGATAATGCACCAGCTTTTAAAGCTGATGCATTGGTTGAAATTTGTGATTTAATGGGAATTCAATTGGTACATTCTACTTCCTACTCCCCTCAAGGCAATGTCCTTGCTGAGTCATCAAATAAGAGCCTAGTTAGAATCATTAAAAAGCTATTGGAAGAAAATCAGAAGAGTTGGGATTCTCAACTAAAGTTTGCTCTTTGGGCTGACAGAGTGACCAATAAAAAATCCATAGGGACTTCTCCCTTTAATTTTGTTTATGGTACTGATGTCATTTTCCCCATTCAGCTAGTTATACCAGTAGCTACGTTATTTCAGGAGGAACAGGATGAACCAAGTAACATGGTAAGAAGAATGCTTGACTTGGTTGAGTTGCAATAGATTAGAGAACAGTTGGTGGAGAAGTCAGAAGCTCACCAAAAGAAGATCAAAAATACTTTTGACAGGAAAGAAAGGTGGAAAATTTTCAGGTTGGAGACTGGGTTCTGAAATGGGATGTTGTCAGATAAGACAAGGGAAAGCATGGTAAATTTGATTCTCTGCAGACAGGTCCTTTTGTGATTACTCAAGTACAACAAAACAACACCTTCAATATACAAAATATGGAAGGTGAAGAAATGTTTGTTGGCCCAGTCAATGGGCGATTTCTGAAACTTTATTTCATCTAAGGCTCCAAATCCTTGTCATTGTAAATATCATTTTTGTTTTTGGTTTTTGCAAAATAACTCCATGCCCAATGGAAGACTAGACTAGGTTCCGTATTTTGTTTGTCCAGGAAAGGCATCAGATCTGTGGTTCTTGAAACCTCACAGGGAGGTTTTAATCCCCGAGTAGGAGCCAGATGTTATCTCCTCAAATAAATTTTTCAATTTATTTTCATTAGGAGATAGGAAAGTCATTAGATGAAGCATTATTAAATTTTTTAAGAGTCTTTTAGAAGAGCTTTGGACTTATATTTTATAAGAGCTTTTGAGTTAGCACTTCATTTGTAAAAATCTCAAAAGACAGGTTTTGGCGGCTATGGAGTATGTTTTAAAAGTTCTTTAATCCACCGAAAGAATTCACTTTCGGCAGCTAAAGACTTCAATGTCAGGGTGCTCTAAGCCACCGAAATCACAGGTTTTTCAAATGGTAAACTGCCTTGGGAAAACTCAATTTTCTCAGCCGTGGAGAGGCCGTTTTACACGCTCAAATAGTTGATTGACAACTAGACATCCTAAGATTTCCAATGGAACTTTCATAGCTTCATTTGGAACTTGGAAAGGATGTCAAAAGTCCCCCTCTAGATGAGGCTGCGTTTTCAGAAATATGGCATTTCTACTGTGTTGAGTCATCAATTTCAAATGATGATTCTGAGTGACTGGAGGATCATTTTGAGAAAAGGTCGGAGGCTGGTGTGCCTAACATGTCAAATAGAAATAACCTCTTTCGGTTTATACACATGTTTCATAGATGTGGAGAACCTAATCCATCTCTGAGCCCTGGTTTTCAGTAGTCTGGCCCAATTTTTGTGGCAGACAGTTTTAGAAATGGCTTTGTTGTCAAGAAGGATTTTCGACCTTATTCATCATCTTTTGAAGACTTGCTATAGTTGTCGAAGATATGAAGCCTAGCAAGATGGTGTTTGCCCCCTTAAATAGGATCCTATCCTATTTTTCATGAATCTATTTTGACTATCTATTTTTGGCATATTTGATCCAGTTTTATAGAATCTGGAACTATTTTGTAAAGGCTATAAAGCCTGTAAATTCTGAAGAAGAAGGGTTTGATTTTTAGTGTTAAAGTATGCGGATTTTTTGATTAAGATAATTTCTTTAATATATTCAGCCTGCCAACTTCTTTCATTGTTATTGTCAGACCTTCTTTTTAGCTTTGTTCTATGCTTATGAGTTGAAATTATTTCTTTGTCTCTGTTTAATGTCCTATGGTAACTGTCATCTTACTTTTGATTATTAAGCGATGATCATAAACATTCACTGCTAGTTTGTTGGCCCATCATATGTATTGTTTTATGTATGTTCTGGTTAATTGATTAGTTTCTTTATCCATTTCACACACAACCTATCTGATAATAACTCTTGGAGGCCTTGTACTATTCGAATATACCTAGAATGTCTTGAAGATACAATACAGTGAGTTAGATATTCATCTTGATCCAACCATATATCCATCATTGAGTGAACCATTGAAAAAATAGTTAAGTTACCAGGCATCTTCAAGCTGCAACCTAGAAGAGTTTCCTGGAGTGATAACAACCTCATCAAGTGGAATAGCTTACCAATTGAACTTTTGACATGGGAATATGACTCCTTCATTCAAAATCATCCATAACTAATCAAGCATTGAGGAAAACAGTTGCTTGAAGGGGAGGTGCATGTTAAGTCCTAAATGTTGACACGTTATACCCTATATTCTATCTCATTACATATTATTGATGTCGGCTTGGGTCTATTAGTGGTAATTATGATTAGTATTTTTATATCCATTATGCCAGCTTGTGCCTTTTAGTTAAAATTGTACCTCTTTGTCTCCTATATATAGGAAGGATTCCTTTTCATTTGAATCATCATGTCTGGTCTTGTCTTGTGTACTCAGTACAATGTAAAAGTAGGTTTCCCCCTTGAAGATGCTTTATATTCATCTCTTTTCTTCATTATTAAGGTGTGGATTTCTCTCTCTAGTCTATCTATGGTATTTTCATGCTGTTTTTGGGACTTGGTTGCATAAAATTCCTTCTCCAAACTTTTGTAACCTTTTGTCTAGGAGATCTTTCCATGTTGCTACTGCAATCTTTTGACACATGTCCATAGTCATGAGATTTGTAGCATTCAACATTATGATTCATCATACTTCTACAATTTCTTTCCATGTATCCATAATTGTGGTACTTGTAACATTCAACATTGTCATTCAAGTGGAGACTTCCATTTGCTTGAGAATTTCCTTCATAAGCTTTGCAATCTATAGCCTTATCCCCAAAGTTGTTGCAAGAGAAACCATTACCAAGAAATATGCTTAGATACTTGGGTGTAGAAGTTATTATTAATGGTGCAACATCTTTGTATTCCTATTTCTCTAAACTTTGCTAATGAATCCTTTCTTTGTAGTCTCTTCCTTGATGGAAGTTTCTAGGAATGTTTGCATAACTCTTAGCCTTCTCTTCATTTCTCTTGGAACATTCAACTTTCTTCGCTGGTGGTTTGGAGCTTTCACCTTCTTCAACATTTTTTTTATCATAACCTAATCCTATTTTGTTAAGTGGAGATTTTTGCTAGCTGAGCATGTCATCTAATATCAATGTGCTATTCTCAAACTTCAATTTTGTGGAAACTATCTTCTTCAATTTCTTCCGTAGAGTAACAATCTCAAACTTTCTTGTTTAAAAAATTTCTTCCTTCTTCTTTAGTTGATTTGTTAGGACTCCTTCAATTTTCTTTACTTCTTCCACTTGTAGTTTTAGGGAAGCAATAGTATTTTCAGTCTATTCATGGTCTCTATGCTTTTTACCTTTTTACTCTTCTAGTATCTCTTCTAGTAACACATTCTTCTTCTCTAGATTCTTGATTTCATGTAGGGCACATATTAGTTGTCTTTCAAGATCAACTTCTTCTTCTTTGTCGTCCGATCCTTCAGGACATTTTTGTAGTTCATCTTCTTCATCAATAGGATTTCTAATCATGAACATGAGGAAAATTTATTCTTCTTCTGAATCACTATCTTTTCCTTCTTCATATACACTCAACAATAGCATGTACTATTCTTCTACATTTAAAACATTTAAAGAGTAAGTTACTTGGTACCTTTGTCTTTTTCTTTTCATCATCTTCATCTTTTGTGTCATTGTTGGATGAGCTTCCTTCACCTTTTACATTTGATTCTTCATTTGATTATTTTCCTCAACTTTGTAAAGATTGTGTAGCTTGTCCCAAGCTCTTGGGATGATGTACACTTTCCTAACGTGATTTTAACTGAATATGATAATCCATCTAGAACGAAATCCATTTCCATTGCATTATTTTTCTTTAAATCCTTTTTGGATGCAGATTTCCAATGGTCTTTTTGGAGCAGTGTATCCATTAACAACATTGAGCCATACATCCACCCCTAAATCCATCAAGTAGTATCTCATTATAATACGCCATAATGCATAATTAATTCCATCAAATATTTGAATACCATTTGAAGATAATCCTTCTTGTTCATCCATATCTATTCATGATCTTCCTTCTAGTGGTTAAACTATTCTAAAGGTAACTGGATCTGATATCAATTGTTGGAATAATTACCGATACTAAGATGGGGGTGAATCAATATTGGGCACTCTTTACCATTTTAAAATTTAATATCAGATGTAAACATTAACCATTAACAATAACATTCATCATCACATAAACCATACACAGTCAACAAGATATTTTATGTGGAAATCCAAATGGGAGAAAGCCACATAACACTTTTCTTATATATTATAAATATTACATTCAATTGATTTACTAGCTCCAACTGGAAGGAGGATACAACCCCATAATTTATCAGCTCCAACTAAAAGGAAGCCACAACCTGTCACCCTCATTTTACCACTAGATCCAACATGTATGGAGGGATCCAATCCTCTGTGAGCTCCAACTTGCTAGATTTACCAGCATCAACTAGGAGGCTACACTCCCATTTTCTTGCCCTGTTCTACCACCATGATACGAGAAAGAAAATTAACTTATCATTATCACTGTATCTATCAACCTATACCTGTATAAAGTTCTTTGTCAACCTGTACCTCTATCAATGACTTTGTCAACCTGTATCACTACCATTTTCAACTTGTAACTGTATCATTCTCTTTGTCAACCTGTATCAATCTCTCTATCGAGTTGTACCTATATCAAAGTCCCTATCACTATATCATTGTCTTTGTCACCCTCTCTATTTCAACCAGTATCATGCCTCAAAACTATCTTTCCAAGAATGCCTAAGAACAATCATCCATAGATTTTAGTTGCATCTTCAAAATTTTACACCATAGACATTTCCAAACCCTTGGATATTCCAAGATAATCACCATGATCTATGCCAATATTATCACCATAATCACCATAAAATATTTATGCAATATCCTTAAACAAAAGGATCTAACACATACATAGGATCCATACCATTTTCAAGGAAACAAATGGGCCCTAGGCCATGAGATACATGTATCATCAAAATAGAATCCCATAAGCAAGAACCATACCTTTTCCAATTTGAAGAAACAATACATAAAAACTTCACCAAAATAAACCCTATGTCATGGAATCACATATCCTTTCCAATAATCTTTCCAATGAGCCAAGAAGTTTGTAATTCCGATAACGTATGAGAAAGTTATGCGAATTTTACAAATCTTCACCAAAGAACAAAAATGATCACAAAACTTTCCACACTAGCTCCTCTACAAAAGTTCGCACTTTTTTCTCTAAGAGTTATGCAATTTAGAAGAGAGACTTGAAGAGCTTGAAAGATGATGAAATGAGAAGTTTCATCTCTTATTTATACCCTCCAATATTCCTTTAGTTTGCTTTAGGGCCAGTGTTTCACTTATCCTTAAATTTAGGGTCTCCATATTTTAAGGGGCTTCTTTAAATGGGTCAATGACAACTTCATTGCTTCAGAAAGGGGCTTTGGGGATTCTTCACATCATCATGACTATCTGGACATTTTTAGGATAATTAATACTAAAATATTTGTCCACCTTAGTATTATTTCCATTTTCCTAGTATTGGATGATGTTGTTGATCCCCTAGTGGTGTACAAATGTCATCTAGGACACATTATCCACTTGATGCAGCCTGCATGCATGAATTTAGACCATGCAGAGTTAGTTCCCTACATCTTAAGAGATAACTCTGTGATCTAGTTCAATCCACCTGAGTTCATGACTCTAGTGGGGGGTTTTAGCTCCGATTGCAACTGACTGTGATCAAATGCACCCTCTGTAGCCAATTTTGCATGAGAAAATCACTGATGCTCCCTTCATTATCAGTTAACTAAAAGTATCTTTAGTACACTGACAATCAGTTGAGTTTCGAATCTTCGGAGCACTATAGTGGTGATATTTCCTATGCTAGACTGACATGGATTTGAATTCCTCCTGGATAATCAAATTCTCTCAATTGTACTATATTCTTTTACTATAAAGATTAATGGAATATGACACTAGTTTTTTATTCACATCTGAGTTTCTTTGCATGTTTTATTTTACTACTCAATCCTTTCAAGTTTTCACTGCAATTCTTCTTCCTTGTTAATGCTTTCACTATGAAATTTTCTCAGGCTCAATTACCTACTGTGTTACATAATTTCACATGGTATCAAAGCTCAACAGAGATGGTTTATCTTCATTTTGATATTTTTTGGCAGGATTTTGAGAAGTTTTCAATGCAACAATTGCAGTAGCAATTTGCATTTGTTCCAGCAATTACATAGGGAGAATTCAAATGCTCCTTTGACACCAAGAATCCTGACACCCTTCAATTATTTGGATTGGAGGGACGATATGCATATTGTGCTGCACAACAAGAGTCTATACAGGGTCACAATGGGTAAGGAGGTTGAACCATAGGTAGTTATTGAGAAAGAAAAGTACTTGGACAAGTTAGATGAGGCCTTTGGTTTTATGTGTATTCATATATCCAGAGACTTGCTATTCCATCTTGATGGAATGAAAACCCCAATGGAGGTATGGAAGAAGCCTAAAACTCTATTTGGCAAGCAAGATGAGCTGAAAGGTCACGCTTTGGATAATGAATTAATTTCTCTTTAACCCAACAGTTTCAAAAGCATACAACAATTCTTTTCAAAGTTCAAGTCCTTGGTTATGTAGTGCAAATAATGTGGAATTGACAAGAAGGATGAGAAGCTAGTGCTAGCCATTCTAAGCAAGCTTGGTCCTGAATTTTTTGTATTTGTGTTCACCTTTTACTTTAGGAGATTGTTAATCCCCAATTGGAAAATACCTTCTTTATATGCATTCAACGAGTCTCGGATCCAAGAACAAGACAAACTAATTCAAATGGGAGCCATGAAAGCCTCCAATAATCAAGATCTTATGGTTTGGGAGACCAAAAATGCGAATGCTAATGGGAAGTAGAAGGGCAAGGACAAGAAGCAATCTAAATCAAAGCTAAAGGAAAAGCCTAATCGATCAGAAGGAGACTCCACCTCCAAGAAGGATAATCAAAAGAGATTTGAGAAGAAAAAGTGTACCTATTGCAAGAAAGGAAACCATCTAGAGGGTTCCTACATGAAGAAGAAGATAGATAAAATGACCAAGCTTCTTGAACATCATAACATTTCCCTCCCAAAAGGAACAACGAAGACTAAATCTGGAAGTGGGACAGATGACCATGAGAGAGGCCATGCACTAAAGGATGGATTCTCAGAATCACAATATTTTAATCATAGATTATAGAGCCTCCAACCACATGGTTTCCTCCAGAGAATATTTTTCTTCTCTAGATCTTACTGATGGTCCTAGTATTCACATGGAAGATTATTCAAAGATCTTTGTTGGAGGGAAGAGTACAATAAAACTAGAGCATGGAAAGTTTAATAATGCTCTGTATGTGCCTTCCTTGGTAGTAAACTTGTTATCTGTTTATTAAATGATTCACATAGGTTCACAAAAGAAAGATTTTTTTGGACCTGACATAGTTGATATTTCATAGATCTTATCTAGATAGTTAATAGCTAAAGTTGTTTCAAACCATGGCTTAAAGGCATATGAGTTCTCCCATTTTTTTTCATATTCACATAAAAGTTCCCTCTTGACCCATGCTAGCGAGACTAGTAGACTCTAGCATGAGATATTTGGCCATCTCAACTTCAAGTACTTGCAGCAGTTGCACAAGGAAGATATGCTTGAAGGTTTGCCTGACATAAAATTGTCACAAGGAATCTACAAATGTTGCTTGATAGGGAACCATCGAGAGAGAAAGTTTGTCGTTGGGAAGGAAAAGAGAGCTTCATCCACACTTGATTTGATACATAGTGATGTCTTAGGAACAATTCCCACTGCTTGTATGAATGGATCCAAATATCTTATGAACTTCATAGATGACTACTCTAGGTTTTGTTGGGTCTATTTTCTTAAGCATAATTCTAAGGTATGGGAGTACATCAAGAAGGAGTTGCAGGAGTTTTGTGCTTCTGAGGGCATCCAAATGCAACATTCTGTCCCATACACACCACAACAAAATGATGTAGATGAGAGGAAGAATAGATCATTGAAAGAAATGGCTACATGTTTACTTGAAGCAAAAAATATTCCACCATCTCTCTCGCAAGAGCAATGAATTGTGATTCATACATTCAGAACAGGGTACCCCACAAGTCAATGGATGGGGTCACTTCATTTGAAGCAATGAAGTGACACAAGACAAATATCTCACACCTGAGGGTTTTTGGATCCAAGGCATGTGAAAGAATACCATCTGACAAAAGAAAAACTCTCCAACCCCAAAGTAGTGAATGCATTCTGTTGGGATATGCAGAAGATGAAAAAGCATACAAAATTATGGATATTGAAACCAAAATATGCTTCATTGAAAGAAGTGTCCATTTCAATGAAGATCCATTGCAAGATCTACAATCATTTGAAGAAAACGGTAGATCTGATCCGCCTACTCCATTTGCACCCGATGAAGATCATAATGATGTATCTTTTGATGAGGACCAAGTTGAATCAGATCTTGATGTTCAGAATGAAGATCAAGCAAATACAGATCCAAAACCAACACTTGCTCCCAATCCATTTCCAAGGCCAAAATGGGATCACAAAGTCCTTACAGTTGCTGGGAACATAGTTGGGGATCCATCTGACCATAGAAGAACCAAATCTCTATATCAAGTTGCAAAACTTGGACTATGTCATACAGATCCACTTATCTCAGATAGGTTCTACATGATTGTGGGGTCTGATCTACAATACTTCAAAGAGTATTTCCATAATCCAAGATGGTAGAGTGAGGTTTATATGCACTACATCAGGGAACTAGTGCTCAACATGACCAACACATTGAATTATTGTCCTACACAGGAGCATATTGCAAACAGTTTTACAAATTCTTTCACTCAGAACATATTTTCCTATCTCATATCTCTGCTTGGTGTGAAGGTTGCTTGAGTTCCCTACTATTCATTTTTTAGGGGGGGGCGGTTCCCATGAGGTTTTCCCCATTTCCTTAGTTTCATGAAAAAATATTTTTTATTGTTTGGTTGAATTTTGGTATCACTTACCAGGGCCCAGGTTTTCTAAGTTTGGATTAAGGGTGGAGTGTTAGGATAATTAATACTCCAATATTTTCCAACCTTAGTATTGTTTCCCTTTTCCTAGTAATGGATGATGGTGTTGACCCCTTAGTGGTGTACATATGTCATCCAGGACACATTATCCACTTGATGCACCCAACATGCATGAAATTAGGTCATGTGGAGTTAGTTCCCTACATTTTAGGAGCTAACTCAGTGATCTGGTTCAGTTCACCTGAGTTCATGACTCTAGTGGTGGTTTTGAGCTCCGATTGCAACTGAATGTGATCAAATGTGCCCTCTCTAGACAATTTTTCATGAGAAACTCACTGATGCACCCTTCATGATTAGTTAACTGATAGTAGCTTTAGTTCATAGATAATCAATTGAGTTTGGAACCTCCGGAGCACTGTAGTGGTGATATTTCCTATGGTGGACTGACATGGATTCAAATTCCTCCTGGATAATTGAATTCTCTCAATTGTACTATATTCTTTTACCATAAAGATTAATGGAATATGACACTAGTTTTTTATTCACATCTGATTTTCTTTGCATGTTTGATTTTACTGCTGAATTCTTGTTATTTTTCACTACAATTCTTCTTCCTTTCTAATTCTTTAATTGTGAGATTTTCTCAGGCTCAATGATCTGTTGTGTTACATAATTTCATAGACAGATCATCATTACTTTAGGGGCTTCTTTTCAATTCGCATGGCCATGTGGACACATCATCATCTCTCTAGGGGTTTGTTCGATTTGTGTACAACCCACAGTGTCTTCCTATGAGATCCATGCTTAAAGATATGCCATAAGGGGACCTCTTTGGAGTTATATACACTAGGAATTTGACATCAATAAAAACCTTATTCAACACCCACAAGGCTCACATCATCAATGCCACTTCTAATTAATACTATTTTGTGATCATCTCATGCTCACAACATTTCACAAAACAATGAATTTATATTAAACCAATGTCGATCCATATAAACTATGTATCGACCTAGCACCAAAAGTCTTCAAATATCTAGAAGTGCAAATCTTCTTTAGAGTGAAAAATTTGAGGAAAATTTTGCACCTAAAGGGATTTGATCCCTTTTAATAAGATGGATCTATGCGGGTAATAAGATGGATCTATGCAGGTAATAATCTGAATGAAGATAACAACTTAGATCAAATTTTACACCATGAAAAAATGTTTGCATCTCAAGTGATTTGAGATCTAGGAAAATGTACCAATTAAATTCAAACATTATTATTTTTTAGGATTCTTATTTATTTTTAGTTTTATGGAACAAAAAAATGAACTAGTTAGATTCAAACCTTATTTTTTTTTTAAATTATTATTTATTTTTAATTCTGTAAATAATCCAACTAGATAAACATATGTTAAAATTTAATATGGATCTATTTAATAATTTTACTTAAGTTTATGTAATATATATATGTATGTATATTAAATCTACATTTTTTTTCAACATGAAAAAACTAGCTTCTTGTTATTCATTTGAATCAAAGAGAGTAATTTTGTTTTACATATGTGATCATCTCCTCCATGTGAAAAGGTAATTGTCCAAGCATGTACCCCTAATGACTTCATTACAAAAAGGTTTGAATTCCGTTCATCCTAGTTTCAAACCAAAAAAGATAATTATTTTCTATCCTCAAAATATTTCATAATATTATAAGTTTTTTTAGTATAAACATAGTCATCATACTATGTCCCATAAGCTCAAATTATTTAGTCATCCAAAGAAAAAACTGACAACATCAAAATATATAGAAATAACCTTGAGAACAAATGATTTTGTCCGTGTTTTCTTCAAAAAATATAGGAAGGTCAATGTCTTTCTTAGATAACCCATCAACGTCTCTATTCAATTCATGAAATATATGTTTGAAGGATATAGATGTAAAAGTTCAAATAAGGTCCCTTATCCTATCACACCAATGCTCCAAACATAGTATTTGAATCTTTGAGTCACTTATAGCCGAGTCTAAAATCACTTTTGAATCTCTAAGGACCTATATGGAAACAATACCAATATTATAGGCATATTTTAATAAAGCCCCACAATGCTAAAAGTTCAACATGAGTGTTGGTACCAAACCCACACCCCAACCAAAGATGAAAACTGTAAGGTTGACTGGATTTTAAACTCATTCCTCCACCACAATGTCCCATTTGGGAAGCACCATCTAAGAAACCCGTTGTTGCATCTATCAAGAGGGAAGACATATTTATAATAGTACGTTCTATCTTTTCTCTTCTTTGAAGTATTCTCTATAAAGCCCCAATATTTTTTTACAAACCAAAGAAAGAGCATGCTTTCGGTTATCAAATACAACACAATTTTTGGAATGCCATATTCCCCAGCAAAGGAAATTTGGTATTTCTTTCAACTTATGTTTTTGACCCAATTTTCTAGGTTTTCTTCAACAGTTGAGTCACCCCAATCATAAGAAATTTATAATTCACATTCAAATCTTTTCCACACATTTAAGTAGAAGGAATACTTGACAAATAAATGAGAAACATATTCTCCATCAAATTGACAAAGAGTACAATAATTAGGTCCCTTCCACCATCTTCTAATTAAATTGTCCCAAGTCAGTATTTTATTTTCTAGGCAAATCCATAGAAAACATTTTATTTTCATAGGTAAGTTGCATTTCCATATTTTCTTGCTCCACCAAATTCCAACAAAATAACTATTTGCAGATGAAATAGCCTCATAAGTAGATATGACACATACCTATCCATTGTTTTTGCTCCAGCACCATACAAGTATGCCATATGTTTCCTCTAGCCTAATACCTAGTTGCTTTAAGCCAACAATAAACAATATCCGTTTGTCAGCCAAAGCACCTTCTAGTCCCAAATATTCTACATTGATCCAATAATCTGCATTTCTATTCTCCCAAACATGATTTCTTATATATCCAAGTTGCTTGTAACCCCTCACATGGAAGGAAGATAACATATTTATGAAAGCTTGTAATAATTTTCAACTCCAATGTAAGGGTATATCCCCAAAAAGAATTGATTGCAATTTCCTTCCTACTAAGACAACCATCTTCCTATCCAAGGAAATGATTTAACAAAACCATTCCAAAAATTAGAAACATTACCAATACAGTTTTTTGATAATCTAATCCAATTAACTATGTAGAGATTATTTTCAGGTATTTTTCTTTTAAAATATCAGTCCATAGACATGATCCAAATAAACCTCTCCAGAAACTTTTCAAACTGAGAGCAAGGCTAAACCAATAAATATTTTTGATTCCCCATCCTCCCATGCTATTTGGAAGGGAAATCTTCTCCGAGCTGACCAAATTACAATCTTCTTCCCATTAGTAGAACCTGACCAAAAAAAGTTCATTATTATATTCCTTTCTAAATGTATAATAGATACATGTATCTTCGCCAAAGGAAACCAATATACATGGATTCCAACAAGAAAGGACTTCACTAAAGTGAGCCTGCCCCTCATGGATAACCACCTATAGAACCAACTGCCAATTTCTTTCTCTATTTTTCTGACAATCCACATGTAGTCAAATTTTAAGTAATTATTAGGATTCATATAATAACCAATATATTTAAAGTTATTCTCTATAAACTCATCTCTGTAAGGAAACATAGAAATAATATGCAAAAGATATCTTCAGCCATCCCATTTCTTAGAAAATTGAACTTGTTAGTACTTATCTCTTTATACCTGAGTCCTTGTAGAATAGTGAAATTATATCGGGTAAATCTTTCCAATACTACATTGATTCATTTACAAACCGAAGGATGCCACTAACAAATAACATATGTGTTATAAAGTGTGTAGTTGTAATTTTCGTTCCTTTTAGTCTGCCTTCCCTTTTTACACTACCAATAGTATATTGAGTCCTTCTATCACAAGAAGGAAGAGTAGTGGGGATAAATGATATTCCTATCTAAGTCCTTGGAGCATAAAAGCTTCTTAACACCCACAATATTCTAAAATTCCCACACGTATTGGAAAAACCACATTTTGATGGATAATAAGATATTGATGATAGATAATTTATTTTTACATTTACAAGCAATTGACCATTTATAGGTCAATTGGGTATCGTTTCAATGGAACAATGTATACATAGAATTTAACTATTTTAATTAATCAATCATATTTATAATTTAAATAATATTTTTAATATTTAGATACATAACATTGCCTTCCCCTTAAGTGAATCTTTGTCCTCAAAACTTGTTTACTGAAGGATTTATCAATTTTTTGTGTTCGTAACATCTTCTCATGTCTCTCTAAACCTGTAACTCTCACACTTGACAAAAAATGCCGATATAATTTTTGAATCATTGAACTGAGATGTCGCATTTCCTAGGAAGTGATCCATCCGAGATTTACCTTTAGCAGAGCTGATTGTTGATTGCCTTCTTGGATAAATCTTCCTAATTTCTGTTTAGGTTGTAAATTTTGTGTTCTTTCAGATCTGAAATCATAACTTCTCTGTTTATGTTCATTTTGACTCTATCGTTGGTCAAAATGACTTTTATACTTGGGGTGTCGATAAGGATTTTTTATTGTCTGTTTTTCTATTGGGTTGAATTATTTCTCAACTATGATGAGGACCGAATTTGTTTTTGTCTCTTCTTCCTCAACTTGAATTTGTTTTCTGGAGAGTCTAGATGCTTCCTTTTGGATTTGCACTAATTTGTTTTCTAAAATATTGTTATTACTCCGAATGTTCCCTAACCTTTTGTCTTGCAACTCTTTGTCCTCTTTTAACTTCTTGATTTGTTCCTGTAGTTCTTGATTAAAATCTCTGAGGTGTTGGTTTTATTCCTCTTTATAAAGTATTTTCTTTCGGTATCTTCATTTTATTGTTTTGTCATGTTAGTACTTTTTAACTTCTTGATTTTTCCAATTAAATTCTTGTTATAGTTTCTTAACTAATATATTTCTTCAATGTTATTTGATAACATGCTTTTGATAGCTGTAATCTCCAACTTATGTGTCTTTTTAGTGTCGTCCTATTTTTGTTGGAGTTTACTAATCTGTTGTTGAAGGTGCCAATTCTATGCTTCTAGGCATCTTACTTTTGTCTAAATTTGCATGATTTTGTCATATTTTTCCTTGATGATTTTGTTTAAACGTTTTATTTCTTCTTCTAAATCATTATTGCTTCTATAAGGTGGCTCTTCGACCTTTTTTGAGTTTCTGATTTTGTCTTCAAGGTTTTGATTGTGTCTTTTTAGATGTGATATTTTCTCATCCTTATCTAATAATATTTTTTGGAGCTCTTGCTTTTGATCTTTTAAGCTACGATTCTCCTGTTCTGCTAAATTATTACGCAATTTTTGTTTCATAATCTTGATTTGAAGATCATTGTTAGTTGCTTTATATTGCTCTAACTCGCTTAGTATTGTTTGTAATCATGACTGCAATTTTGATTTTGTAATCGCCGTAATTACGAATTATGGACGATAACTTGGTATTCGATTTGTTCGGTAATAAATGGCCTTCCTTTGATTTTGAATTTTGCTTTGACGATGAATTTGACCTTTTTGGTGATAAATGGTCTTCTTTTGACTTTGACTTCTTCTGCAATAAATGGTCTTCCTTTGATCTTGACTTTTTCGACGATAATGGTTGTCCTTTCACTTTGAATTCTTGATCTCTTCCCTTTTTTAAGGTAATAATTGTAATATTTACAATTATTTACTATTAACAATAATAATAAATATTTATTTTTTTATTTTTTTATTTTAAAAATATTTTTTGGGTTTTGAAATAACAATGTGTGGTATTATAATAATAATAATACTATTATATTTTTTTGAATTGGCAACAGGGTTTTAAATATCTAATAATAAATAATATTATTGATAAAATAATATTATTATTAGAAAATTTTGAAATATATGTAAAGAGGCAATGAGAGACTAGGGTTTTA
This sequence comes from Larix kaempferi, assembly GCA_027924585.1. Taxonomy (NCBI): domain Eukaryota; kingdom Viridiplantae; phylum Streptophyta; class Pinopsida; order Pinales; family Pinaceae; genus Larix; species Larix kaempferi. The sequence goes on from BSBM01000437.1 coordinate 11,564,979, forward strand.
TCCTTAACTCGTGGAGGAAAAAGGAAGTAATGCATGGAGGGGAAAAGGAGTATGTTGTATTATGGGCGTATCCAAGAGGAGTGTGTGTGGTTCGTGGATGTAAGGACTATGGGATTGGGAAGGAGTATACATGTGGGAAGAGGATTGAAGGGAAAGCTATGGAGGTGTGGGGCGTTGGTGAAGAAGGGAGGCGTCGAAGTGGCAGTAGATTCGTGTGGGTGTGTCGTGTTGGGGAGAAGAGGAGAAGATTCCTGGGAGCATTAGTGTGGCAGGAGTTTTCAGGCGTGGTTGTGGTAGCCACTCATCTGGAGTGCACAAGTGTGAGTGAGGCGTGAGATGGGGAGGGTTGCGTAAGTGGTTCAGGGGAATGGATCGGGGATTTCAGTATGGAACGTGGGGATAATGGGAGCTAGTAGGCATGGATGGGATGGAGATATGTTAAGCGGTGTTGCAGAAGGGTGCCAGATGGAGAGGGAGAGATTTGAGACTATGAGGGAGGAGCTACGAGGTATGATGAAGGAGTTATGAGTGTGGGGGTCGGTGCGTGCTGTGTGGGGAAAAACGTGGAGAAGGAATGTGGGAGAAGGGAGCCAAGGTGGGCGAGGATCCGAGGGCATGGAGAGAAGCGGACCGCAGGAAGATGGGGTGGCCGTAATGAGTTGTGTATGGCACAGGAATGAGTGTCATATGATAGTTTATAGTGATAGGGATGCAATGAGTGGAGACTTAGGGCTGGTGTGGAATGGAGTGATGGGTATGCAGCATGTTAGAGGGGTACCACATGCGGGGCGTGTGAATGGGAAGACAATGGTGCAACGATAAGGGAATGCAGTGATATGGATCAAGAAATGTGATGGGAATGGGAGGTGGGCGCAGGGAGGTGTGGGAATGGGGTGAATATAGCGTGAGGGAGGACTGTGTGAGGAATGAAGAGGCATGAGGAGACAGAGAGGGAGCGAGGATGAGTGCAAGCGTCTGCAGGAAGGCTGAGGGAAATGCACATGAAAATAGTAGTTGGGATGACAATGGATGGAATGAATAAAATCCTGTGTCAGATCAAAGATCAGATGTGAAGGAAACCTTGGCAGTTTGGCTATATCCTGGCAAATAGCATAAGCCCGAGGAAGGGCTGGCTTTGATATCAGTGAAGCATAAAATCTTCTTAATACCCACAATATTATAAAATGACAACTCACATTTTGATAGATAATAATATATTGATGATAGGTAATTAATTTTTACATTTACAAGAAATTGACCATTTATAGGTCGATTGGGTATCATTTCAATGGAACGATGTATCTATAGAATTTAACTATTTTAATTAATTAATCATATTTATGATATAACTAATATTTTTAATATTTAGATATATAACAATCTTTTGGTGCATTTAAAAAACTCACAGGAGGAAACATTTACTAAGACTACAAAGCAAGTTGAAGTTTCACAGGCCATTTAATCAAATATGTGACTTCCAGAAGTAAACTAGTCTGTAGAAGAATTAGTATTAGAAATATCCAATCCACCCTGTTATAAGCCTTTACCAGATCCATTTTAAGAATTAAGATATCTAGCTTCTTGATCTTAACTATATGCAAACACGCCTATGTGACCCCAATGGCATCAAGTATTTGTCTGTTGCCTAAGAAGCCAATTTATTCCTTAGATATAACGTCAATAAGGTTTAGTTTAATTCTATCAGATATGACATTACATATAATCTTATAAACTTGATTGCAAATAGATATGGGCCTGTAATCAAGTGTGAAAGATTCTACTTTATCATATTTGGGAATTTGTGCTATGAATGTAGAGTTAATAGCACTACAAACATATCCTTGTGTCCTCGGCTCTTCAATTGCATCCAAAATGTCAATACCAATTATGTCAAATAAATCCAAGAAGAATTCAATTGTCCAACCATCAGTTCTTGGACTCTTTGCTTTTGCAAATTGTTTCAGAGCCTCTTCAATCTCTTTTAAATTAACTACCCTACCAATCCATTTCTCTTCATAAGAGTTGTAGAATTTTGGAAAATGACTAATCACTTTTAGTTGTGAAATAACATTGGTCTTTCCTAGATCCTTTAAATGAGTTGAATTTTTTTTTACAACTACCCTTTCCAAATCCCCTTGTCATTTAATTAAGTCTCCATGGGCATCTTTGATATCCCAAATGACATTATGATTCCTTCTATAATTAGTATAATGATGACAAAATTGTGTTTTTATACCATTGGGCTATCCATATATCCTTACTCTTTAATATACAAGTTTCCTGCTCAATCCTCAATAAGTTTGCTTTCTTGGCTTCCATGTTTGCTAATAGTCCTTTATCGTCATAATTTGTAAAACTAGTCAAATTTGCAGTATAAATAGACCCCAATTTCATTTCCACATCAACTAAATATTGTCTTAATTGTTGATTCTTATCTTTTTCCGAGAGTAGAACAAATTTTTTATTTCTTCTAAGTTTCTCTAGCAGTCTCCTCATGTAGTAGAATCCCCTTTTGAGACCTCCAAATTTCCCCAATTCCTTCTAACCAATGTCCTACTATCCTCATCTTCAAGCCATATATGGTTAAACATATAAGGGTAATTATGTTTAACATAATTTCCTTCAATTTGTAACCAAATAGGAGAATGAAATGATATACTAGAATTCACTGTCTAGGATCTATATCTATCCATAATAGAAACAAAAAAATTTGCAATCATAAATCTCTCTAGTCTTTTCCCAACTCCTACCCCACCCATCCTTCCATTCTTCCAAGTAGGACATAACTTTGAAGGTCTCACATCTAGAAGAGTTACCCCTTGAGAAAGTTGTTAGAAATAAGTAGCAAGAGGATATATTATGGGATTTGATCACCATACTTCACATGCAAATAGTGTTAGATTAAGGTCTCCACCAAAGATAAGTCTACATTTTTTAAGGATCCCACTTGAAATAACACCATCCATGAACTCCTTCCACCTAAAATATGGGCCATAACAATTGATAATTTTAATCACCTAATCCAAACCCCTAACATTTCCCTCAAATAATATTCTTACATAGGTTAGGTATGGATTTCAGCCACCATGGGGTTCCTAATAGAAAGTAAACCCCGAGATAAAGCATTGGAATCCAACGCACAAATTTCCCATCCAAGAAAAAATTTAAAAATAATTCACAGTCTTTACATCCCAAACACATTGTCTCTTATATCATCACAATATTCGTCTTAATTAGTTTAAACATTCTTTTGAGCGCTCATGATTTGGGAGCACCCCCAAGTCGCCTGATGTTGAACGAGGTTAGAATCATAAGGAATCCAAGGCCAAGGGCGTGGATGCTCTAAGGGCCCTAGAATCATAAGTAGAATCGAAACAAGGAACAAAAGGATGCACATCATTCATCATGACAGGGAGAGGAATATAAACATTGCTGAGATATTCCCCATTACGTCCTCACACATTTTATCCTTCTTATTTCTTCTTTTCCTTATAGTCACATTCTGGCATCTAATGGAATTAATGGGAAAGACCTCAAGGTTTGAAGATTTCTTATAAAAAAACATCGGTAGGGGGATTCATTTTTGGTATGTCTTTGAGGAGGGATTCACTGATGAACCATCCGAAACAATCTTAGAGTACCCGAGAGATACCAAATCCGTCCCGGAAGACCTATCTCCTTCTCCCAAATTTGAATCCTTAAAATCCTAAGAAGCAAACAAAGTCTTAGTCAAAGATACCTTAGATTGAGACAACCCAAGGATGGAACTCAAGATAGGGACTATCAAATGAGGTCCCCCACTTTTCTTAGAACCAAGGATATCTCTACTACCCAAAAATTCAAATTTTGAGGGTTCTAAGGTCGTCAATCCAGTACATTCCTTACCAGGAGAAGGAAGACACTCAATGTTAACTCGTGAATCTTCATTAATTAATGACTAAGGAGAACTATCTTTAATTGGAGAAAAACCATAAACCCCCACCTCACCACCATTTATCAAGGGAATCTCCAAACCATTAGACCGGGCGAGGACTTTATTTTCAACATCTTTAATAACTTGGATATCTTCTTCAGAAAGATGACTGAAAAAATGAGGAAAAAGGGTTTTAACCTTACCTATAGAGGTTGAATTTTTTCCAAGCACAAGCGATCCATTGCTAATAACCCAAGTTTTCTCGTGACTTTCTATTCTACAGTAAACTAAAAACATAGCCAACCTTCAAGTAGGAAGCTAAGTTTGGGACAATAACTTAACCACAATTTCCATTCTTTCGTCATCCATCTTAGAATCTCAACATGATTCAGAGAAATGTACTCTAGTCTCCCTATCAGGCCTTTCAAAGCCAAACTCTACACTTTATCCATATTCACATCCTTGCTGAGAGTCATGTGTTCCTTTCTGGCCATTACTTTAAATTCCTTGCAAGCCCGTTGGATTTTTTTCCTTCAATCCCGAAATACTTACACCCTTTTTCAATCTAGATCCTGGACCTCCATTTATAGAAATATCCTCATGTCCATCACAATTTGTATGAAATCCTAACTTCGCAGAAACCCCATTCTCCTAATCTTTCCCTAAATCCAACTTCACCACCTCTTCACCAAGCCATGGTGGATTAGATCTAGTGCCCAAGGAACCCTTGAATGAATCAACTGACCTAACATCTGACTTTATGCGAGGTAAAAATAACTCCTTACCTGCATTAGAGAGTTGATGTGACTTATCTTTGTTAGAACCTTTCACTGATTGCATCATATTAACTCTCTCTCCATCTTGGATCTCCTCTTTCGTAGCAAATATACCATTCTCCATAGTCTCCCTGTCATCGTCTAACTTGGACAGTAGTTCTTCATCCTCCATTCTAACACAAGCAGATGACCCTACCATGGTATCGAAGACGCACATGAGTGCATTCCTACCTCCTTCCACCACTCCTCCTTTAAATCTACGTTATATATTTATTTACATTATTTTTAGCAATGAATCTACATATAGATTAACATGACACATCTTACCCATCTATATTTACTTTACCTTTAATAATAAATTATCTAATCAAAATGCCATCTCACATATTTCCATTCCTAAGATTGATTATTACACATAGTACAATACAAGGTAGCATAATCATCAAGCATCTTGTAGGAGTGTGTATAAACAACATATTATAATTTATAAGCACAGCCACAAGTAAAGTGGCTGGTGAACACTCATAGGTGTAGCTAACCACTTAATTTTGTGGAGATAGTTGGATGTACATATAACAAATACTATTTAATAAATATACCACTTTTCTTAACCACCACTTAAATGAAGCTTATTGGGCAGAGAGGCGCTCTGCATCCTAGTATGAGGGAGATCTTCTAACGTGTGTGATGTAGCATTACATCTAATAGTAAAAAGTGATAATATGAGGAAGATTTTCTAACATGTGTGATGTAGCGTTACATCTAATAAAACGTAAAAAATAGTAAAAACTAATTAATACTTTGTCGGCCATTAATTAAAAAAGGATGTATATTTTAGATTGAAAAACACGGTTGAATCAATGCCTATATAAACAAAAAAAAACAACATAAAAAAAATTATAAAACAGGAGGCAAATAGAAGCGACAAAGAGAAGTGGATCAGCGATCAAAGTAGCAAAGAGAAGGTAATCTAATTGAAATTTTTAACTTCCCATGCTCCATTCTCCTGCACCTCCTCCTCAGTCCGTCTTCCATTCGCAGACCCCCCCCCCCTCACTCCGCAAACCTCCCCTCGCATCCCCTGCTCATCCACGTCGCCTGCACCATTCACCTGCACCTCCTCCTCCATCCGGCCCTTGCTCATCCGCGTCCCCTGCACCATTCTCTTATACCTCCTCCTTCGTCCATCCTCCATTCGCAGACCTCCCCTCGCTTCCCCTCCTGCAAACCTCCCCTCGCGTCCCGTACTCATTCGCGTCCCCTCCATTCACCGACCTCCCCATCCTCCCCCTGCCATCCTACTCCCCTCTCACCATCCTCCCGCCATCCTCCTCCCCTCCCGACGTCCTACAGCTGTCCTCCTCCCCTCCTACAACCACCTACAACATTCGTCGCCCCCATCCTCCTCCGGCCACCCTCCCTTCATCCTCCTCCCCTCCCGCCGCCATCCTCCTCCCCTCCTCCCGCCATCGCTTCCCCCGTCCTCCTCCAACCACCCTCCCACCGCCATCCTCTTCCCCTCTCGCTACCGCCTGCAACATTAACCTACACAAATATATATTTAATTAATATATATTAAATTTAAAATTACAATATATATATTAAATTTAGTTAGATTTAATATATATATTTAGTTTTAGGTTTAGATTTAAAAATATTTAGTTTTAGATTTAGATTTAAAATTACAATATATATATATATGATATGGCATTTAGATTTAAATTTATTTTAATATATATATGCATTTTAAATTTAAATATAAATTATATTTATATTTATATTTAAAATTAAAATTAAATATAATTTTTAACTACATGAAAATATATTTAAAATTAAATTAACATTTAATTTAAATTAAAATATATATTAATATTTACATAAGTAAATAAGTTCTTTATTATGTATAATAAGAACTACTAAATTAAATTTTTTAATTTAACTTATTAAATAAAGTTAGCTAGGGGAAATCAAATCAAGGATACACATATATTGCACCATGAGATTAGGGATCATACTTAAGAGTTAAAATGTTAACATTTAACTCTTAAGTAAAAATAACTATGTTAAAAAAAAAATAACTATTTAACTATTATTTTACTATGTTAAAAGAAATAAAAAACAATATTTAAATTGTTCTATTTTGAACTACATGAAATTATATTTAAAAAACAATGTTTAATTTGTTGTATTTTTAATTACATGAAATTATATTTAAAATTAAATTAACATTTAATTAAAATTAAAATATATATTAATATCTACTATAAGTAAATAATTTCTTTACTATGTATAATTATAATTGCATGTGATACAGTGGTAAGGGTGTTGGGATAACGGGTGTGAGGTCCAACCTTCAATGGACACATTGATTTCATTGTATGGACGCATAGGTTTTAGTGTATGGGATTTTTTATTGCATATTTTGTAGTGTAGATGTTATTCTGAAATCCTTCCGCCTCAATGTAATTCGTCAATCCCAACCTAGATCCAAATCCTAGGCTCTATCATGCGCCGAGAGGGATCCAAATCCTAGGATTGGAGTGGGATTGACAAATTACACTCAAGGGGAAGGATTTGGTATGGACGCATAGATTTCAATGTATACCATGGACGCATTGATTTCAGTGTAGATTTCCTGGATGCATAAATCTTAGTGTGGATTTCATCGATGCATAAATTTCAATGTATATGTTAATGTTTGACTTTTTTGATATAGAGTCTAAACTAGAAATGGAAGATCTACATGCGGAAGATGTTACGAGACAAACTGGCGAAGAACCAAAAATACAGAACGGCGAACATTGTAAAACATATCAAGGAAGAAAATCTTACGAAATGACAACAAAAGAACGAGAAGAATACTTGAAACGAAAAGCAGAAGAACAAAAAGAATTTCGAAAAAAGAAGTTAGACGAAATGACAACAGAAGAACGAGAAAAATGAAGAAAATGAAATGCAGATCGACAAAATAATATCGAAAAAGAAAGCTAGACGAATTGACAGCAGAAGAATGAACAAAACAAAACGCAGTTGAACAAAAAGAAAATCGAAAAAAAAAAAGTTAGGCAAATTGACAGCAGAAGAAGGAGAACAAAGAAAACGGAATGTTGATCGACAAAGAGCGTATCGAGAGAGAAAGTTGAAGCAATTGGAAGAACAAAAAAAATTAGTTTGGAGAACAACAAATAAATAAAAAATGTACGAAATGATGAAATGACTATAGAAGAAGGAGACAAACAAACAAAACAAAACTCAAATCAACAACAAGAGAATAAAAAAAAAAGTTGGGCAAATTTTCTCTATTTTCCAGTTTAACTATTTACTCAATCCTAAATACTTATTAGTTACATTATGATAATCCTGGTAAATGTATCTGTGTTTTCAACTTAACATGTTCCTTACAATGTTGATCAAACTCCAGTTTTGTGACACCGCCCATGATTGAAACTAGTCTAGATCCAAATCTTGGGCTCTATCAAGCGCCGAGAGGGTCAAATCTCCCAAGGTGCAAACCTCTTCTCAGGTATTGCACTCAAGGAGCTTTTCAAGGAGGTTTGCACCTCGGGAGATTTGATCCCTCTTGAAGCTTGATAAAGCCTAGGATTTGGATCTAGACTGGTTTAAATTTTAATCATGATACATTTAGCATAACAAAATACGACAACCATGAAATGAATCCTCACTATACACTTGTTACATTCAGGTATAATTAAAAATATTATACATAAATAATAAATTATGTATTATAATTTATTCAAAATACATCAAATCAGATCTTAAGACCACATATCCATAGTCAAATCATAAATATCATAAATATGAATTGCAAATATCTCCTGGCTCAAGTCTCCAAGGCCAAACAATGTGGAACAATATGAGATTATAGGCGTAGGCGTGAGCTGGCATTCTCGAATATGGTGGATAGGAAGAGAAAAGTTGCACATGAAAAAAATGAGATTTTCAGCGGTTAAAATCCATCCCTCAATGTCGAGCAGGAGACACAGATGGATGTGCACATGTTAAAACTAATTTGAACGAGCGAGCCCAGGGATAATCATGCCAGATTATGGATCTCGGCGCAGTTACAGCGGTCTTGGGTTCGTGAACAATCGTACTATTGAGTTGTTTTTTAAGGTTTTATCCGAAAATTTAAATTGCCCTTTTCGCTCCCAGTCATCTGCGGTTGTGCAATTGGATATTGATTAATAATTAATATAAAATAGTTATATAGAAAATTTTATACTGATAAGCCAGCAGGAAGATTGTTTTGGATGTGACGGATATGGTAGGAAGCAGAAGATTCATTTGGAAATTGCATGGCTCTGATTTGATATAAAATGGATTCGCAATGGGACAATCGCTTCAAAATTAAGTGCTTGTTTCAATAATGAAAATATAGTCTGGATATACTCTCCCTGCATATGAAGTGCCTCCCTCCCAAAACGCTCACTATTATATATCTATATCAATTGAAATGCAAGTATACCAAAACGGTGACTACTATATCCATTGAAATGCAAGTGCAAAACATAGTTTATTGGCGGTTTAAGAGAAAGTAGTTTTAGTGTTCAATGGTGCATTTTTTGGTCAACTCTAAATGAATATTCATAGAAACCATGTAAGTTAGGGTGAATATTTACTTCACATAATATTTGTAATTTATTTGTATCAAGACTCTATGTTAATGTTTCTTTCTTAGTGCACCTCATGTTCTAAATGAGTTAGATTAACTTATTGTTTATGTTTTAAATGAGTTAGATTAACTTATTGTTTAGGATGTACGGAAACAAATAAAAACTAGAAAGACTTTTCCATTGGACAAATAGGTTTATGTTTTCAATGATGTAAGCTCGAATACTTTTGAAGGATATCAAATGTATCGAGGATAAATGTGTTTGCTTATTATTTTTGTTGAAATGTGTTCATTTAAGGAATATAAAAATAGTTTATGGACACTAGTAAGAAACAATTGCATATTTTAAATATGTTTTATTGAAAAGTTATTTGTTCCCCGCTTAAAAGGAAAGGTAGTAATTAAATGTTTGGAAATGCCTTATTTCCTTTCCTCTTTAAACTTAAAGAGGATTGAGACTATATGTTTGGGAAATGACTTTGATTCTTTGGCCCATGTGGCATGCATTTGCAAAGACAACCTCTAGAGACTATAACTTTTTCAACAATGCTTGTTTGGTTTTACCTTCCTTTCTTTCTATTAAATTTGTTCTAATTTTATGAAAATTGAAAGTATCAACAACTTTTAGAAATACTAAATGGGTAATTTTTTAATACATTTTGAGATTAGTGGTTATGATTTTTTAGTTATATTTTTATAGTTGTTATGATTCTAATTTTTTAACTTAATTGTTTCCACGTATTCTATACAAATTTATTGATATTCACACAACATATATTCCACTTTCCATACAAGGTATGTCATATTTTATTTACATTAAAATTTTATGCAATATTTTATTTACAGTATAATTTCATTTTATTTTTAATAATTTAAATTTTGTTGTATCTCATTCTTTAGAATTGTTATAATTCATATTAATGTTTATGTTATAATTCGTATTTATGTGATGATTATTTCAAGATTTACTATATACAATTTTTTTGTTTTTTTTAATGATTGATATTAATGATTATTTCAATATGTTTAGTAAATGTTTAAAATTGAAATGATTATATTAATGTTAATCTCTTAACTCTTAATGATTTTAATTATTATTGTTAGAAATGTTATAATTTATATACATGTTTTTTTTTTCATTATTTATCATGGTATTGTCATCATTTATATACAATCTCCTTCATTTTTTCATTCGATACTTTAATGATCATTTCAATATTTTTTTCATTCCTTATAAATGTTATATTTCATATCAATGTTGATGTTACATCTGATGTGATCATTATGTCAAAAGTTTTTCTTCATTAAATTATGAAATTATCATATTAATGTTGATGTTATAATTCATATTCATCTAAATAATTGTTTCAATATGCTTTTTTCATTCCTTATTCTTTATGATGGTATTTTCATAACTTATATACAATCTTGTTCGTTTTTTAATTCCTATTCATGTTAGTGATTATTTCAATATTTTTTTCTCTTTTCTTTAGAAATATTATAATTCATGTGAATACCAATGTTATAACTCATATTAATGTGATGATTATTTCAATGTTTTTATCCTTAAAATTGAAATGATCATATTAATATTGATGTTATAACTCATGTTGGTCTTCACGATTATTTGAAGGTTTAATTTTTTTCTCATTCTTTAGAGTGGTATTATCTAATTATTTCAAGTTTTGTCATATCCAATCTCCTTCATTTTTTAATTCATATTGATGTTAATGATTATTTTAGTATTGTTTAGTAAATGTTTAAAATTGTAATCGTAATATTAATGTTGATGTTTGATCTCATATCGATTTTGATGATATATTGATTTTGTTGATTAGTTTTCTAGATATGTTATAATTCATATCAATGGTGATATGAATTATAACATTTTCATATTGATATTAATGTTTTTTTTTTAAATTAGTAAATGTTTAAAATTGAAAATTATCATTCAATGTTAATGTGAATTATGTGAATTATCATTCAAATTGGTCTAGATGATTATGTGAATTCTTTTCTCATTCTTTAGGGTGGTATTGTCATAACTTATACACAATCTCTTTCCTTTTTAATTCATTTCGATGTTCATAATTATTTCAATAATTAATTTTCCATTCCATGGAAATGTTTTAACATATTATGTTGATGTTATAACTCATATAACATGATGATTGTTTCACTTTTTTTTCATCTAATTTTCATAAGTTATATACAATGTCATCCATTTTTTAATTCATAATTATCTCAATGATTAATTCAACACTTTTTCTCTCTTTATTTGAAATGTTATAATTGATGTCAATGTTGACATTATAAATCATATTGATGTGATGATTATATCAAAAAAAAAAATTGTTAAAATTAAGATGATCATATTAATATTGATATTATAACTCATATTGGTCTTCATGATTATTTCAAGGTTTTTCATTCCTTATGGTGGTATTGGCATACTTTATATATAATCCCCTTCATTTTTTAATTCATATCAATATGGTATCAATATTCATTTTTTCTCATTTATTAGAATGGTTATAATTCATATCAATGTTGATGTTTTATCTCATATTGATGTTGATGATTATTTCAAGATATTGTTTTCTCATTCCTTTTAGTGGTGTTGTCATATACAATCTCTTTCATTTTTTGATGTATATTGGTATTTTTTCTCATTCTTTATGGTGTTATTGTGATTCAAAGTTTATATTGATATTGATGATTATTGTGTAGTATATATTCAATACTTCATTGGGTGAGATATGTTCTGATGTCAGAAGTCAAGGGACATGTCCTTTCATCTATATGGTGAGTCCCCCCTTGCACATCCCTCGTTGGATGTTAGACTAACAAAGGAGATATCAAGGATCTCAACAAACCAATACTAAATTAAATAACATATACATTTTAGTTTTCTATCATTATATATAAAATATATAATAATACAAAATATTAAATTCCATAATACCATTATAAAACTAATAATGTACACTCTATTTAAAACAAGTATCATTTTAAAATAAAAATATTAGACTGTGTACATACACTTAATACATTACTATGTAATGTACATTGTGTAAAAGTCATACCACACTAATATATTTATTGTATAGTAATGGTTGTTTTAAATAAAGTGTACATTATTAGTTTTATAACAGTTTTATAGAATTTAAAATGTTATATTATTATATATTTAATACATAATAATACACATTATAATAAGATATCAACTTACGATCTTTGTTTTTGTTTCAGATGGAACAGTCTAAGTCAAATGTTATAGTTGGAATTAGACATTTGATTGATGAACCATGACTTAGAAGACGTTTTCAAATTCATGTTATTCATGCTCATCATGGAAACCTATATAGCCATGAGTTGAAGGAAGAAATTGCCAGAAAATTCAATGTTGTCAATCACCAAACAATTTTTTATTTTGGTTTTCATACAATGGTCATAGATATTCTGGTTTTGGCGTGCTCTATGACAAGTTGGAGGATGCCCTCAAATATGAGCCAACTCATAGATTGGTTAAAAATGGCCTACATGGTGTTGTCAACAAAATCCTAAAAGATAGTAAACATAGGTGCAAGAAAATTAGGGGTGTGAAAAATAGGAAGAAATAGATGTAATTTCTATCCAATGACCATCATATCTTTTTTTGGTTCTACTTGACATTCATATATTAGAATATATTGTTATTGTTATATATATTTTTGAAATAAACTTATGTCTATTTTGTTATATACAATCACTAGCAAAAATGTTCACGGTTTCATATTGATGTTAATGATTATTTCAATATTGTTTGGTAAATGTTTAAAATTCAATCATATTAATGTTGATGTTTTCTTGACATGTTATAATTAATATCAACGTTGACATCAATTGTAACATTTCTAATCTTATAAATCTTATTGATATTAATGATTTTTTTCTAATTTTGTAAATGTTTATAATTGAAATTATCATCTCAATGTTGATGTTATAATGCATATTTGTGTGATAATTATTTCAAGAATTTCGTATCGTTAAACTATGAAATTCTCATATTAATGTTAACACCAATATTGATGATTATTTCAATGTGTTTTTTTCTCATTCCTTGTTTTGGTGTTATCATTACTTATATTCAATGTCATTCATTTTTTAATTCATTGATGTTAATGATTATTTCAATATTTTTTCCCTCTTCTTTAGAAATGTTATAATCCATGTCAATGTTGATGCATATCAATGTGTTAATTATGTCAAGTTATTTTTTCATTAAATTTGAAATTATCATATTAATATTGATGCTATAATCATATTGGTCTTGATGATTATTTCAATGTGAATTTTTTTCTCATTCTTTATTATGGTATTGTCATAAACTTATACACAATTTCCTTCATTTTTGTAATTCATATTGATGGTAATCGTCATTTCAATATTTTTTGCTCATTGCCTGTAAGTGTTATAATTCATGTCAATATTGATGTTTTAACTAGTATTGATGATGATGATTAATGCAAGAATTTATTGTATAGTCATACTATTCTACTATATTTATTGTATAGTAATAGTTGTTTTAAATAGAGTGTAAATTATTAGTTTTTTTTAATGGTATTATGGAATTTAAGATGTGTATTATTATATTTTTTATACATAATAATACACAAACTGTAAAATAAGGTAATAAATTATATTCCTCATTTTTGTTTTAGATAACAACACACTATATTGGTAAAAGGGCTTAAATGGATTCCTCAACAAAAGTCTATAGGATAGTAAACATAGGTGCAATAAATTTAGGGGTGTGAAAAATATGAAGAAATAGATGTAATTTCTATTCAATGACAAACATATGTTTTTTTGTTGTCTCCTTGACATTCGTATATTAGATTCTCTTTTTATATGTACTTATGAAATACACTTTTGACTATTATGCTATGTACAATCATTAGTTTGATATATCAATTAATATACTCATTTTCCATGAATTTTGTTCAAGGTTCTTTAAGTGATTCCCCCACCTTGTTCCTAAAAGAGCATATCTCATAAGACAATGGCAGTAACATAGGTATGCCATGCATGTCAAAGTACATTAATGTGAAGACTCATTATTTCTCATAAGTACTTTTGCATAACTTATTTTCCAATTGTAGGAGGATGCAACTTATATGGTGGTGAAAGGTGATGAAGGTTGTAACTACTTCTATTGTTTGGCCCCCGAATGTAATGGTCTATGCCGTAGTAGGAATCACGATTTTAACAACCATAGGATAAAGGTCCATTCATGGGATCCAATAACATTATGTGTTGGTGAACCACCGGGACCGAACTATATTGTTAGATCATAATCATTTCTAAATAAAGAAAGAGATCGAAAAAATTACAATATAGAATACCAACTAAAGAAGAAGAGAGATAGAACAAAGAATGTTGCAATCCAAGTTGAGATTAGAAATGAGGTACAAATAATTCTATAACAATTTATTTGTATGTTTTCAGTACCTCGTTCATGAGATAATCTATATGTGTTTTTTACAAGCAGGGTGTGAAATCTATGGAAGAGCTAAGTATTGAAGCCTTGGATAGGATAAAAGAACGTGTTTCTATTTTTGATGCTCAATTGATGGATTTAAGAGAGAAGATCAAGAATGATTTACGTAAAAAGATAATAAAAGAGAAGAATTGGAATATGCTCTGTACGATTTTCAATGAGTCCCCTTCTATAAGATTGTAGTCATTGTCCTTCACACTTGTTTTAAGCACGAATAATTGATATATCATTTATTCTTCAAGGAATTAACATTATTTTTACATGTTTTCCTTATAACAGAGGAATGAAGAAGAATTTACCCAGCAAAAGAAAAAAAGTTGTATCCTCCAGCGAGGGGATTGAGAGGGTGATAAATTCCATTAGTGTGGAGGTAACATCCTCGATGAATTCAATTGAAAAGACCATAGCCACATTTTTAGATAATTTTTCAGAAATGGGAGCACATAACAACAGTGGAGGAGAAGAAATGAGGGGTTATGAACCATTTGTTGATGAAGTACATAGTCCCATCCACGAGGAGTCAATCCATGCTATTGATCAAATGGGATCCTCTGGAAAAGATACAATTTTTTCTATAGAGAATGCAGTAGAGGACATGTCTCATTCATGTGGTGGGGATTCTTCAATTCCTGTGTATGATAAGATACCAGCTAACTCTACCAATGAACACATGGTTCAATTTGAACCTCTAGTTGGGATGCCTTTCCATCTCTCTTCTGTGCGGAGTTCTATTCTAGTATCTGATATGACACCATAGGATGTTCATGGAGTTATTGATATGACATAAGAGGAAATAACCCCAAAATATGTTCTTGCAGATAATACCATGGTCATAGAACTCAAAGAAGAAGTAACAATTGTTGTGAACAAAAGAACAACCATTGAAGGAGTTGATTTTCATCCTTCCATTGACACGGATCCAAAATGTCATCAAAAGGGGCGCAAAAGGACATTTCTTACTCCAGATACTTACACCCTTAGGATCAAAATACTTACACCCTTCTTTCTACTCATAATCTATTGCACGCACAAAGAAGCCATGCACTTGTGCCATCAACAAAAAATGATCTTATTGCACATGCCTAGAAACCACACACTTTTTTTATGAACAAAAGCTAATGTTCAAGGCGTTCAATGCGACATTGAAATTTTGTACAAAATGTAATTTGTCTAATATAATATTGACATTTTGAGAACGACAAAACTATCATATTATTGTATATTACATGGATTTTACTTAACAATTTAAAAATATTAGTGGTGTGACTTTTTCAAACCATTACCTTACAAGCGTTGCTCATTTTAACTTTTGTTTTGTTATGGTTGAACCTTGCATTTATTTTTATTGTTTCCTTAGTTTTAAACATAGCATTTATCAATACGGTCTAAGATTACTTTTAAATATTGTAAGTACATCAATTTTAGAAATCAATTCCAAATTAATTGCATTGGTTGTTTCAATTTATTGTATTATTATTTTTAAACTTTCCATTTTATCATATGGTTTTACAATTTCTTCTAAAAATTATTGAAACATGGATATTATGATTAAATTTCAATTATTATTAGTGGTTCAATTCTTTTAAAAGCCATTACTTTATGTGAGTAATTATTTGTTGTTTCAAGAAATGTAAGATCGTTTATGTATCATGTGTATTCATTATATTCATATATTGGATATTTTGCAATAAATTCTAAAAATGATTGAGAAGTCACTATATTTGCTTAATTAAAATTCATGATATGTTACTCATATGATGAAAATAGTATATTTGTTAAATATATTCACATTTCTACTTATGAAGTATAGTATTTTCAATGCATTTGATTAGTTTTAAACATATTTGTGTAAAATATATTTCATTTTTATGCAACTTGTATAGATATGGCAAGAAAGGGAAAGTGGGAAGAAATTTTAGAGTTGGAGGTTGAAGACCCAGAGGATATGATAGAATTTTCAGCTGAAGATTTGACGTGGACACAAGTCTTTGGAGACCAAGTTGTTGTTATTTCATATTCAGGATTTCAGGATTTCAGGATTTTATAAGAGGAGAGGAATCAAATCCCAATGCCCCCACTCATTTTGTTGTTAATCAAGAATGAGTAAGAGATGTGGAGGATATCACCCATTGTTGGGTGTGTGAACTATCTCAAAGAAGCACCTAATATTAATTATCAACCAGGATTAGTAGACATAGAGTTGAGACAAAATATATGCCTAGGTAGAAAAGGGATCTTAGATTTCGGCTTGGCAGACCTCAGAGATATTTAGGAAGAAGAGATCAAAAGATAAAATTCTAAACAACACAAATACTAAGCTATCCAAATCAACAAATTAAAATAACATCAAATTATATCATCCTATGTAAGAATTAAATGATGGAAGAAGAACTGAACAGAGAAAGTGTGACAAAGCTTAGAACTATAACATGACTTTCTTCATGATAACAAGTGAAAAACTTGATCAGTACAAGGCAAGCAGGAAACTTCGATAAGAATATCTTATTATGATCCAATTTTTATGTCAGGAACATGTTCATATGAATGAAATACCAATCTTCCAATAGAGGAGGTTCTAACAATCTTAGAAGAAATTAACTATGGAAAACAAAGCTACTTAATAAATCAGATGTGAAGAATTTTACTTTAGAGGAAGTTTTAAGAGAAAGAAGAAGAACTTCATTTAAGAACTTATAAACATGAAACAAAGTTAAAGTATGTCTAAACTGTTGAATCAGAAGCAGGAAACATTATACTCAGAAGGACAGAAGAAATTAGATTCTAAAAGATTCTAAAACGATGTAGAGAGTATAAGGGTCTGAAGGGCAATCCGAATGCCTCTCTGAATAGCAGTCCGAATGCCAATCTGGATGAAGGAAGAAGATTTAAGCTAAGGGAAGGAAGAATTTTAGATGACTTAATTACCAGCTGGTGAATGCACATGACCTTATGATGTAAAAGAGGCAATGAGTAGATTGTTTAGAGGATAGAGTGAGAGAAGAAGTGATCTATGTGAGAGGGAGACTAGCTCTTTCTACTTCATCCTAAAGCAAGTTTAGTTTGAGATTGGAAGAATTCTGAAGCTACAGAGAAAGAACTACAGAGTTTAAGAGATGAGCTAACTATGGGAAAGCTCAGAAAACTCAGCTAACTTGATCCCAAGGGACTCAAGTAAGCTTAATTCCTTAAGAAAGACTATAGAGGCAAGTTGGAAGAGATGACTGTGACCTAACCTATCAAACAAAGGAGGTGAAAATAAATATAATCTATTCTATGAGAAACTTAACTGTACCTAGGTGTAACCGGTCACTTAATTGTATGCTGCAAAGATTGTTAACATAAGCACTATCACAAGATGCATATCACATAACATAGAGCTCTTCATTCATACAAACAATAAACATGAGTGACAATAAACTACATAACATAAATTTCATCTATGTTAATGATAGAACAACAATTGAGATTTCAGGATATAGATATTATGCATAAGATAGATGCAAAGATGAAACACATAACACAACGTTGTCTGCAGAAACGAATATAAACTATACACACAGACTAGAGACCGTTGATCGTTGACGGGCCCGTCTCAGCAAGCAAAGGCTATGTCTTTATTAATCAATCACCATACATGCTGCCAGATCTTCATTAAACCAGAACATAGATATATATATATTGAATTAACAAAACATTACAGCAACCTTGTGTTCATTTGCAATCAGGGAAAGATCAATAAGACTAATTTCGTCTCAGTCATGTCAAATGGAAAACAAGACTTAACAATACACAACAAAGCTTGACAACACCTAGCAGTTTCAAAGGTAAGAACTCCTATATATACGATTACAATTTGAAGAGCAAGTCGACCCTTTCAGTGGTCGAGTGCTTCTAATAATAGACAATCTTTAACATAGGAAAATGACTCTGTCCAACATCCCTTGACAACGCATAACCAAAAATGGTTTTGCTTAGCATCTCATGACAACTCATATGCCAAGGAATGGCTTCATGAAGACTCAGGGAGCACACGGGAGGTTCCCCAGAGTGTGCAGCATCATTCTCCTATGCAATAGCTAGAGAGTTAATTCCTCTTCGTCGTGGGCATAAGTGGATGTGGTGTCAAGATGGGTATGCAGGAGGAAGGATATTCTAGAACTCCAGTTCACGAAGCACTAGGGCCACGTCCCAAACAAAATCCTCGCGTCGGTTCATCTTTTAACAACCCGAACATACCTCAACCAATGAGTTTGTGGATTGAATGCATGTCCGAACAGCGGGCTGAATGACCATAACTCCAGTAAGAGCCTAATTGAAGGTTTCGTTAAGAGCCATCATCTGTAAAATGAAAATAACATCATTAAACAAGCTAGATAATCATAAATAAACCAAAATATATCAAATCTTGCCCAATATTCATAAGATGTATAAATAAATGCATATCTGTCCCATTCGGCGATCTAAATGGAAAAAAGAGCAATTTATGTAATAAAAAATGATGATAGAGCCGCCATTCAAAGTATATTTATCGACCAAAAACAGTGATAAAGTGGGCACCAACATTCCCCCAAACCAAAGACATGCTAGGTCCGACTAAGCAAAAAATACAAGAGATATAGGAAGAAGGCCGAGCTGCGGTAGCAGCGGCCTTCGACCTCGACGAGGAGGGTTTGACTTTAGCCTTGAACTTCTTACATTGATCCCATAAGCTATCATACTTCAACCAAAGAGTCAAATTATCAACTGTCTTAGCCTCATTCAAAAACTCAACATATTCTACTTGACTATGTAATGTCTTGACCTCTTGATGAAACTCAGAGATGGTCCCAACATACCCTTCATTCTGGCTCCTTAAATCTGCCAAGTCTTGATTTAACCTGTCCACGGTCTACTGGAGTGAAGGGGGTTCTTCTATAAGAGATGCAGGGTCCTTTTGAGAGCTTACTTCCTCCAGGAAGGACTCAAGGTTAGAAGGTGTAGTGTATTCTTCTGGACCCTTTTCTTCAGTCTTTGCAAGGGTAGGAGTCGGGTCTTCAAGTAAGGTGGCAGAGAGATTGGCCAATGCCAAAAGAGGTGATTCAAAGGCAGGTATATTTTCTTGTTCGTTGGGGTGGTCGACATGCTGTGTCTAAGTGAAGGATGGATCAAGGGCACGATTGGCCTTTCTCGATTTATTTGGCACTAGTGAAAAATAGGAGGGTTATTCGGCAAGATCAGAAGAGGGTGTTTGTACAGGGTGCATTTCTTCCAAGGTTCCTCCTTCAGATTGTACAACCTTGGAATCACTTTTCATTTGGTCGAGGGTTTGAATGGGCTGATCAGGACAGAAGTGAAATCGATGGCGCCTGCGAGAGGAAGAAGGTTTGATAATAGGTTCCTCGACTAGGTGAGGGTTTAAGGTCTCGAATACAAAGTTGTCCCAAGTCTTCCCCTCTTCCTGTAATTGATGGGTGATTAAAATTTTGATAAGGCAGTGGTGGTACAGGCTGCCAGAGGGATTGACATTGTTCTTTCGAACTTGACTAGACATATTTTCCAGACTTTTTAAGAAGTAGAAGGGAAAATTCAAGGGTTGATTATCAAAAAAATGGGCTAACAACCGAAAATGGAAGGATTTAAAGACCAAGAATTTACCTTCGCAGGTGATTAGGTGAATGATGACAATCAATGGATCAAGGAACTCGACCTTAACCCATTCTTGATGAACCCCTTTTACACCCTTAACATGCTGATACTTAGGCTTGAGAGCAAATTTGTGTGCTGTGTGTGGGAGAAATAAGTGCTTGTGCCAACGGGCACCTACTCTCGGCAGTTTCATGGCTGCTGATATGAACTCTTTTGTCACCGAGAAAGTAAGGTGACCAACCCAAGCCTCTTTACCATCAAAACCCTTTGCGAACTGAAGGGATATCTCGTGGTCGTGGTCATTAAAGAGATGGAGAAATGAGCCCCAACCAGCACACAGGAATATCTCTCGACAGTCTCTGAACTCGATAATGTGCAAGAGGTCTTGATAGCTTCCTGGCTCATGGCGGGTAGGCATTGTGAATGGAAGCTGACAAATGTGGATAAACAAGAGAAAAGAATGCACTCAGTTGCATAGGATAGAGCATGAAGGGAAAACGAAAAAAATGAGCGGGATGAGTGAAAATTCATGCAAGGGTAGGGTTAAATCATGGTCCGATTGAGCAGTCGGATGATTATGGAGCACGTATGAGTGATATACTCATAATTGAATTTCCTTGAGTCATGTGCCACTTAAAAATTCATAATTATGGGTTTGTGTGCTTCACAATGTGTTCAACCATGTCCAAAGTAAAACTTTGGACAGGTTGAACATAAACGTTTGCTATGAACTAGACATAATTACATATAAACCGCGATGTCTTCTAAATAAATGTTGAATGGTACGATAAATGAAGAATTGGGATCATGTGATAGCGTCCAAGGTGTATGATTTAACCTTATTAATGAAACAAAGCAACATACCAAGATATCATTCTGAATTGACCTTTGATTATAATTAATGGATCAGATATATATAAATGAAAACCCCAAAAACATATCTGGCCATATTTATTAACGTATTATGGTCTTATTCTGTACTCTATTCGGATTGGAATTTACTTACTCTGTTTATCATTTCAATATCACTTCATTATTCATTTGCCTCATTCATTACCTTATTCGGATCGACATTCGACCCGTCATTCAACCCTTCATGCGGACTTTGGTCTGTAGATGAGCTTGTTTTACAAATGATGACTGTGGCTACTTTTCGCAAGAAGTTTTAAAGTTGTTAGTGAACAAAGGATCATCGCAACCTTGCTTTCTGGAATTTATATGTTATCATAGGGCATTCTTTCTTGATTATCTACATTTTCCTTGAAGACATCTATCATAAAGATGGTCAGGCTATTGTCAGAAATAGGTAGACCATAAAATATTATGATCCTCCCCCAAACCGAGAATATGGCATGTCCTCAGGCCATAGAAGAGAGGGGGTAGAACTAGTTAGTATATAATTTTCAATCTTAAAAGAAAAAAATTTATCCATGACTTTTTAAATAATGATTCATATATGCAAATTCACTAAAAATATGTAACAATGCTTATTAAGACTAGGTGAGTAATAATGATGTAATTGATGCAAGAAAATGCCATAAGAAAACCAACTATCAAGGACTCATTCTGAAATATTTCTTGTCGTCTTAAGAATATAGATAAAGTTCACCTCCGAGTTCATTAGATTTCTATGATTATAGGTCCCACTTCTAGGATAACAATTTCCTAGATATTATTTGAATTAGATGACAAGGTCCAAGTCTATCTTACATCCATTCTCAATTGACATTACAAATAATTAGCTAGTGCTTGTGTTTGTGTAATGAACCATGTACATAACAATTTATTAATTGTACCTCTCTTTCCTGATATTGCCCCGCTGCCAGCAAGCCTGTTCAGTACCCCGACGGGTTTATCTTGGTACCGTGCAAGCATAGTCCCGCTGCCAGTGAGCCTGTTCAATACCCTGGCGGGTTTACTTGCATTCACCAAACTTCCAGGTTTAAGATTTTACTTAGCATGGACCCACTGCCAGCAAGCCTGTACAGTACCCCGGCGGGTTTGCTTTGTATAATGATGGTAGCATATGGAAGTTGGTTGGCACAAGAGTATATGGAACATTGCTAGACACATAGTTCAAGAATATAAGTAAGGGTATCTTATATTATTGATCATATCAAAAGAGAATAACCTAAAGTTGTCTTTGAATTCTTAATCCATCTTCTCCAAACTAGTGTTCCCCACAAGTAGAAATATTTCTTACCCTCGAGCTTACTTTTTAAAGAGTGCTCTTAGAGGCAAGTTTCAATAATGGGTCCAAGGTGATCTAATCTTCCATAGGTGAGAAAAAAAAATTCCTGGCAAATATATTGATTATAATAGGTCTTAAGCAACTGCTGATAAAAAATCATGAATTTGTATGTTTGAATCAATTACCATGCAAGTTATGAAGTTCAAGAAAAGGAATCATAAAAGTGGTTTTTAAAGATGAGATGAGATTATGCTTAATAAATGAGTTTCAGAGCATTTCCCCTTTTTCAACTGATGTCTTTAAATATGTGATCCCTATGACCAGATTGCAAATCATTTATTAAATTTTATTCAAAACTATATATACATAGAACTATATATGAAAACGTTGAAGGGAGGAGAAGAGTCTTTTCTTCTTTATTACTGTAAGTTTTTGAGTTGAATGGAGGTAAATGTACATTTTCTTAATCATATAATCAACTTGTCAGAAAATGACTCTTGTTTATTAAAAACCAAAGGAAAAACATATCTACATATGTACAATTAAAAGAAACCCCTTTTTGAATCTCAAGAACTAGGAAAAAGGGAAGGTCACTTTTCAACTAGTTTCATTTTTTCTTGTGATTCTTGAATATCAACTGATGATTTGGGTTGATCTTGCACAATTCCTCCAAGTGCAAGATCATAACATAAGCTGGGAGGAGTTGTAACCCAATGCTATTGAGAGCTTGGGTTGGCTTATTGTTAAGGATTGGTATCGGTTGTGTAGGCAATATTGGGAATTTTAGAGACTTCATGTCTCGGATATGGGGAGGTTGATCTTAGGTAGGGAGTAATGGAGGGGGTGGAAATCCAGGTAAAAGTTGTTGGATATTAGGTGGATGAGGGTAGTTAATCATGGGAGGGGGATATGGAGCAGGCTTGTTCTCTCCATCCATGTGCCCATTGTTGCTGCTGAGCATTCTGAGGTGGCCATTTCTTCCAATATGAAGCATCCCATATCTAAGGAGCTTGATAAGGTGGGGTTTGTAACAATGGATCCTAGTAAGTTAGTTGATCTCTAGGCTGCCAAGACCTCCTAGATGTTTCTCCAAATTTTTCACTTATGCCTTGCAAACTAGGCAATGGTGAAGAATTGTTGGTTGGATTATAAGGGTGACAGACTGGCATTTTATCCAATGGACATTCTTGTCGAGGATGCTTGGTTCTACATCTGGGGAAGAAAACACTCGTTATTGCATGTTCTTTCTTCTTAGCTTGTGATATATCTAGTTGAGAGTCCATAGCTTCTAGAATGTCAATTTTAAAATCTTCTAACAGACTTTCCAATTCTATCCTTGTAACTTTATCAGGATATTTCAGATTTCTAATATAAGCTTCTTGAAAATATCTCCTACTTTTCCCTCTATTGCTCATGTCATAAATAATGTTAAGAGTTCTCAACAATTCTTCCAAAATTTCTTTAGGGAAGAATGTATCCTTTTGGGGGTCACTATATCTTGGCTTATGCAAGACATAGCGAGATCTCTCAAGGTTACCTTCTAAGCTATAATAACCTTGATATTTTTGAAGAAATGTGGTCTCCATGTCTCCCCAAGTCTTGATACTAGATAACCCTTTGAACCATAAAAGAGCAGAGCCTTTCAATGTGGCTAGAAAAAGTTTTAACTTTTGGCCTTCTTGTAGATAATCATACATTCTACACAGGATGTCAAATTCGAACAAAAAGGTTTCTGGATTCTCAATATCTCTCCCATAAAAGGTAGGTAATGGGGAAGGAGGAATGATTATATACTGTGTAGGTTCTAAAATGGGGAATCCAAAAGTTCCCTTGTTTTGAGTTTCTTCTTTTTCTATGTTGTGCCTCATCTCATTATGATCTTCCTGATCCATGTAGGATTTTTACTCTAGGTTTTCCCTTTCTGCTTCTTATGGAATGTGGAGGATCTTTTAATAATATTCCCCTTGTCCCTAAAAGAATTTCCCTAGTAAATCTATTCCCCTTGTTTATGTTTCGATACTCTTTTTTTTTTTTTTAAGTTAATGGCTAGGGTAGGATGCACCCCCTGTGGTAGTGAAAACTTTGGTGTTTTCAGTTACTATCTCTAAATCTCTGGACCTATTCATAAAACAAAAATTATAACTAGAAAAATTATTATAACCATTGCTGGGTTTTGGGGTTTCCTGTTATAACAGATGCGCAGGTTCTTACCTCTTGTCTTACCGCTCACCCACCACCAGCCTATTTCTAAATTTTGGAAAGAAAATTCTATCTATTTTTAATTATATTCTACCTATTTTCAACTCCCCGGCAACGGTGCCAAAATGTTGGGTGTGTGAGCTATCTCAAAGAAACACCTAATATTAATTATCAACCACGATTAGTAGACTTAGAGTTGAGACAAAATATATGCCTAGGTAGAAAAGGGATCTCATATTTCAGCTTGTTGGACCTCAAAAGATATTTAGGAAGAAGAGATCAAAAGATAAAATTCTAAACAACACAATTACTAAGCTATCCTAATCAACAGATTAAAACAACATCAAATTATACCATCCTATGTACGAATTAAATGATGGAAGAAGAACTGAACAGAGAAAGTGTGACAAAGCTTAGAACTATAACATGACTTTCTTCATGATAACAAGTGAAAAAATTGATCAGTATAAGGCAAGTAGGAAAATTCGATAAGAATATCTGATTATGATCCAATTTTTATGTCAGGAACATGTTCATATGAATGAAATACCAATCTGCCAATAGAGGAGATTCTAACAATCTTAGAAGAAATTAACTATCGAAAACAAAGCTACTTAATAAATCAGATGTGAATAATTTTACTTTACAGGAAGGTTTAAGAGAAGAAGAAGAACTTCATTTAAGAACTTATAAACATGACACAAAGTTAAAGTATGTCTAAACTGTTGAATCGGAAGCAAGAAGCATTATACTCAGAAGGACAGAAGAAACTAGATTCTAAAAGAAGCTAAAATGATGTAGAGAGTATAAGGGTATGAAGGGCAATCCGAATGCCTGTCTGAATGACAGTCCGAATGCCAATCTGGATGAAGGAAGGAGATTTAAGCTAAGGGGAGGAAGAATTTTAGATGACTTATTTACCAGCTGGTGAATGCACATGACTTTATGATGCAAAAGAGGCAATGAGTAGATTGTTTAGAGGATAGAGTGAGAGAATAAGTGATCTATGTGAGAGGGAGACTAGCTATTTCTCCTTCATCCTAAAGCAAGTTTAGTTTGAGATTGGAAGAATTCTGATGCTACAGATAAATAACTACAGACTTTAAGAGAGGAGCTAACTATGGGAAAGCTCAGAAAACTCAGCTAACTTGATCCCAAGGGACTCAAGTAAGCTTAATTCCTTAATCAAGACTACAGAGGCAAGCTGGAAGAGATGAATGCGACCTAACCTATAGAGCAAAGGATGTGAAAATAAATATAATCTATTCTATGAGAAACTTAACTCAACCTAGGTGTAACCGGTCACTTAATTGTATACTGCAAAAATTGTTAACATAAGCACTTTCAGAAGATGCATATCACATAACATAGAGCTCTTCATTCATATAAACAATAAACATGAGTGACAATAAACTACATAACAGAAATTTCATCTATGTTAATGACAGAACAGCAATAGAGATTTTAGGATATAGATATTATGCATAAGATAGATGCAAAGATGAAATACATAACACAATGTTGTCTGCAGAAATGAATATAAACTATACACACAGACTCGAGACCGCTAATCGTTGAGGGGCCCATCTCAACAAGCAAAGGCTGAGTCTTTATTAATCAATCACCATACATGCTGCCAGATCTTCATTAAACCAGAACAGAGATATATATATATATATATTGAAATAACAAAACATTACAACATCGCTGTGTTCATTTGCAGTTGGGGAAAGATCAATAAGACTGAATCCGTCTCAGTCATGTCAAATGGAAAACAAGACTTAATAATACACAACAAAACTTGACAACACCTAGCAGTTTCAAAGGTAAGAACTCCTATATATACGATTACAATCTGAAGAGCAAGTCGACCCTTTCAGTGGTCAACTGCTTCTAATAATAGACAGTATTTAACATAGGAAAGCGACTCTATCCAGCATCCCTTGACAACACATAACCAAAAACAGTTCTGCTTAGCATCTCATGACAACGCATATGCCAAGTAATGGCTTCATGATGACTTAGGGCAGCACACGAGAGGTTCCCCAGAGTCTACATCGTCATTCTCCTATTCAATAGTTGGAGAGTTAATTCCTCTTCGTCGTGGGTAAAAGTGGATGTAATGTCAATCTGGGTATGCAGGAGGAAATATCTTCTATAACTCTAGTTCACGAACCACCAGGGCCATGTCCCGAACAAAACCCACGCATTGGTTCATCTTTTAACAACCCAAGCATAACTCAACCAATGAATCTATGGATTGAATGCACATCCGAACAGTGGGCTGAATGACCATAAATCCAGTAAGTGCCTAATTGAACGTTCCATTAAGAGCCATTATCTGTGAAATGAAAATAACATCATTAAACAAGCGATATAATCATAAATAAACCAAAATATAGCGAATCTTGCCCAATATTCATAAGATGTATAAATAAATGCATACCTGTCCCATTCGACGATCTAAATGGAAAAAAGAGGAATTTATGATATCAAAAATGATGATAGAGCCGCCATTCATAGTATATTTATCGACCAAAAACAATTATAAAGTGGGCACCAACACCCATTCCTGCATTGATACATATTTGGAATATGTTGTGTGAGTCAAAATTCATTCAATATGTTTATAAACCTATAATTCAAGTTCAATTTTGAAAAACATGTAACAATATTATGCCTAAAATGTTTTGATTATTTGTGTTTAGTTATTGGCGTGCATATGGTCCGACAGATTCTAAGCGTAAAGTTAGGAATGATAACAAGACAATGAGTGGACAAATCTCTACCAAGAAAAAATGCATTCCATGCAAGAGCATTAAATTTGGTTGCAAATGCCATTTCATCATGCGTCGACTTTTCCAAAGGCCAGAGGATGCCATTATAACATACACTCACTGTAGGCATGTTGATAATTATGGCATTGTGTGTCATGGAAAGGATGCGATTGGGAAGCCTCAAACATTTAACTATGCACCACATTTGTCATCTAATATAAGAGCTGGTGTTGAACAAATGATTAAAGATGGTTTCAATGTTACAATGGTTTGGGATAAATTCATATCTGATGTAGAGCACAAATCTGGTGAGTTGTTTACAAGGGTGACTCGAGATACCTTGATGACAAGGAAAGACATTTTAAACATTTACCACAATATAAAGAGGCAAGAATATGTGAAGGATGATAGAGATCCAGTTAGTGTTGAATGTTGGCACAACCAATTTCCTGATAAATTTTTCTACTACCAAAAGAAAGATATAGTGCACAAAATTCCATTCATTATAGGTATACATACAAGTTGGATGCATTCCATGATGGTGATACATTCACACAATGATGTTATATCAATGGATTCTACTTTCAGCACAAATATGTATGGGGTGCATTAATATTTATTATAGCTCTATTTCTTTTCACTTTTTAAATTTAGTTATTTTATTGAATATATAATTCCAATTGAGTTCTTTGAATGTAGTACCAACTATATACATTGATGGTATTTGACAAACATCATAACAGTGTCCCTATAGAGTGGGTGATTTCATCACGAAACACCGTAGGGGATATCAGTAAATGGTTGTCAACACTATTTACTGCTGGATTGAAAGAATGTTCAGATTGGAATGTTCGATCCTTTATCACAGATGATGTCGCAGCTGAAATTCAAGCATTAAGGTGACATTATTTTTAAGAGTCATGAAAAAACAATGTTACATTAAAATATATAACTTATACCCTTCTGTTGTAATGCCATTTTAGGAGGGTAGCCAATTCCACCATATTGTTGTGTGTTTGGCATGTGCATCGAGCATGGTTAGAGAACATCCAAAACAAAGTTCGTGGAAAAGAAAAGCAAGCACAAATTTATCATTCTCTTGGAGAATTTATGCACTCTTGCCATGATCATGAATCTGTGCAAGAAGTAGTTAAAAGGATGCTAAAAAAATTCCAAGATCAAAAGAAATTTATAAAATATTTCCAGAACACTTGGTTAGCAAATAATAAAATATGTAAGTGATTTGTAGTGTCCATGTATGTATATATTCTATGATGACATGCATTTAGTTAGTTTTTTTATGGTTGACAATTATTTTTTATTTCTTTAGATATGTGGGCAAAGGCTTATCGCAAATTTCCTCATTCGAACCAAGACACCAACAATGCCATAGAATTCTACCATGGGTACATAAAGAGGAGGTTCATAAATGAGGAAAGCAATGCATGTAATCGTCAAGTTGATTGGCTCATCTATTTATTGTTGATGAAAGTCAAACTATATTACATTCATAATCAACAATTGAAATAAGCTGAAGATATAAGGCCCGAAAAATCTAAGAAAGAATTAATTCTATCGAAGTCTAGAGCATCTCAAATACCAGATGAAGATTGTATGCATTACCAAAATGAAACAAATCATTTTCTCATTCGTAGCCAAAACAAGGATACCCTTGATACATGGTATCCTATCATATATACAGTGTCTGAGTTTAATTTATGTAGATGTGATTGGGCATTGAATGGAAATGTTTGTAAACACATATTAAAAGTTGAGATGTTGGTAAGCAAAGATGTTTAAGGGATTGAAGTATTACCAAATGTTTCAAATCCAATTCTTGAGTCACCTAGATCATTAGTTGACTTAAATGACACTATTCCATTGAACCCTTTATTGGATCTCCAGAGCCAAAAACCTTCTGAAGATATAATGCTTTCTCCATGCATCCATTCTTCTAATGATTTAGAGAATTTGTCAGATCCGGTTCATTTTGCCACTACAGGGTTGGACCATTTAATGTCCGAGGATAACGAATTTGAAGTTATTGTGTTAGAAAATAAACAATATGGGAGGGCTCTATTAGATAACCCAGGCACAAGTTTGAAGTGAGCACGTGCACTTAACAATGGCCTTAAGAGCTTATTCAACACTTTGAGCCAAGAGTTCGAAACAGAATTTATAAATACTGTATCTCCATCTAAGATCAATACAAAGAGGCAACATAGTTTTTTGAGCCCAGTTAGTAAAAAGAAAAGATGCATTAGTGAGTCACATTCAACCAAGGATATGCAACAATTCCAAAGGGTTGGATGAGCTCATGCAAAAAAGAAAACCATGGACAAGATAACAAAGTTTTCTAGGAAAGAACAAATAAATGTGCATGAAACAGTAGGTCTAGTCAAACATCATGCTCCATGTAATACAGGTATTTCAATTTGATATTTTAATTTATTTTACCTGAGATTCCAGGTTATATTATTCACCCCATTATGAAATGTTCATGGCATACATTATATTGTTGACTTGAATGTAACAATAATAGTATTTTATTCATTGTTTTATTAGTCGAGAAGTCCACATTTCACATGAGACCTCTTGATATTCGACATTGTCGACTTCGATTATTTTCTGACGATATTGTTCAAGATAACATGGGTATTTTAATTAGAAATATTGTAAATGCATGCGAGTTATAGAATTAATTGTTGTTTATGTAACATGTTATAGAACCAAAACATTTGTAAAGGTTATTAAATGGTGTATACTGTTACTTCAAGGAAATGATGTAGTGAAAGAGGTGGACGCAAACATGCCAACAAGACCATTGATTCCGGATTTGAACTTATGAGGTATGTTGAATTGTGGATTAAGTTATAAAGTTCAAATCATTTAGTCTTCTTAATGAGTTATTTTAATTTACAATAGCTCATATATTTTTACAGTTTGTCAGTGTTGTATTACTTTTAGGAAAAAATTAAAGTAGGGTTCTCACTTCTAATGTCATTGGGTAGTTGTTTGTTAAATCATAGATAAATTGGAAAAGATAAAATTTTCTAGTTAATGGATTTTGTCTTTGATTTCATTTATTTGTTGCTTGTGACAGGGTTGTATTAGTTGCTATGTTAGCTTGGATACCCACTTCCAAAAGAGACACAACTAAAGACTTCGATACGAGAGAGAAGAAATATTGTGTTCACTTTATTGATGTGAAAAAATATGTTTTTCATTGCTCAAACTTATTTTGAATCTATTATCACTCATATTGTACAAAACGTTTCTATAAATAATGATCAACAACTCGAGTTTTGATATATTTCAATGTTTAGACATTTATATTTTTTGCATATTTAGATGTTTTGTCATTTACCCATTAGATGGAACCATGAGCATTGTTGGTGGAACCATGAGTACTGTCTATCTATGGAACCATGATCTCTAGTTATGGAACCATGAGCGTTGTTGGTGGAACCATGAGCGTTGTTGGTGGAACCATGAGTGTTGTTGGCAGAACCATGAGCTCTATTTATGGAACCATGAGCAGTGTTTGTGGAACCATGAGCTCTATTTATGGAACCATGAGAATTGTTGGGGGAACCATGAGCTTTAGTTATGGAACCATGAGCACTGTCTTTGGAACCATGAGAACTGTCTGTGGAACCATGAGCTTTAGTTATGGAACCATGAGCATTATCGGTGGAACCATGAGCATTGTTGGTGGAACCATGAGCTTTAGTTATGGAACCATGACCACTGTTTGTGGAACCATGAGCACTATCTGTGGAACCTTGAGATTTAGTTATGGAACCATATGCATTATCAGTGGAACCATGAGCATTGTTGGTGGAACCATGAGCTCTATTTATGGAACCATGAGCATTGTTGGTGGAACCATGAGTAGTATCTTTCCGTGGAACCATGAGCATTGTTGGTGGAACCATGAGCACTGTCTATGGAACCATGAGCTCTAGTTATGGAACCCTGAGCATTGTTGGTGGAACCATGAGCATTATCGGTGGAACCATGAGCATTGTTGATGGAACCATGAGCTCTAATTATGGAACCATGAGCATTGTTGGTGGAACCATGAGCATTGTTGGTGGAACCATGAGCAGTATCTGTGAAACCATGAGCATTGTTGGTGGAACCATGAGCACTATCTATGGAACCATGAGCTCTAGTTATGGAACCATGAGCATTGTTGGTGGAACCATGAGCACTGTCCGTGGAACCATGAGCACTGTCCGTGGAACCATGAGCTCTAGTTATGGAACCATAAGCATTGTTGGTGGAACCATGAGCTCTATTTATGGAACCATGAGAATTGTTGGGGGAACCATAAGCTTTAGTTATGGAACCATGAGCACTATCTTTGAAACCATGAGAACTGTCCCTGGAACCATGAGCATTGTCCGTGGAACCATGAGCATTGTCCGTGGAACCATGAGCTCTGTCCCTAGAACCATGAGCTTTAGTTATGGAACCATGAGCTCTAGTTATGGAACCCTGAGCTCTAGTTATGGAACCATGATCATTATCGATGGAACCATGAGCATTGTTGGTGGAACCATGAGCTTTAGTTATGGAACCAGGAGCACCATTCGTGGAACCATGAGCATTGTCTATGGAACCATGAGCACTGTCTGTGGAACCATGAGCTCTAATTATGGAACCATGAGCATTGTTGGTGGAACCATGAGAACTGTTTGTGGAACCATGATCATTTTTTGTGGAACCATGAGTAGTGTCTGTGGAACCATCAACTCTAGTTATGGATCCATGAGCATTGTTGTTGAACTGTGAGCTCTATTTATGGAACCATGAGAATTGTTGGGGGAACCATGAGCTTTAGTTATGGAACCATGAGCACTATCCGTGGAACCATGAGCACTATCCATGGGACCATGAGCCTTAGTTATGGAACCATGAGCTCTAGTTATGGAACCATGAGCATTATCAGTGGAACCATGAGCATTGTTGGCGGAAACATGAGCTTTACTTATGGAACCATCAGCACTGTTCGTGGAACCATGAGCATTGTCCGTGGAACCATGAGCACTATCCGTGGAACCATGACCTTTAGTTATGGAACCATGAGCATTATCGGTGGAACCATGAGCATTGTTGGTGGAACCATGAGATTTAGTTATGGAACCATAAGCATTGTTGGTGGAACCATGAGTATTATATATCCATGGAACCATGAGCATTGCTGGTGGAACCATGAGCACTATCCATGGAACCATGAGCTATATTTATGGAACCCTAAGCATTGTTGGTGGATCCATGAGCATTATCGGTGGAACCATGAGCATTGTTGGTGGAACCATGAGCACTGTCCGTGAAACCATGAGCTCTAGTTATGGAACCATGAGCATTGTTGGTGGAACCATGAGATCTATTTATGGAACCATGGGAATTGTTGGTGGAACCATGAGCTTTAGTTATGGAACCATGACTTCTAGTTATGCAACCATGAGAATTATTGGTGGAACCATGAGCATTGTTGGTGGAACCATGAGCTATAGTTATGGAACCATGAACATTATTGGTGGAACCATGAGCATTGGTTGTGGAACCATGAGCTCTAGTTATGGAACCATGAGTTATGGAAATCAATATGTACATAGGGTCTCCATCAATCTTATGAGACATATGGATGGTTTTAAGAAAACATGACAAGTTTAACCTTGCATTGGGCGACGTAGACAGTAGTAGACTTATACCCTCGATCAATCAATTACATGATTTCAAACCTTACTCTGCCTTTATTAATTGTCATATATGATTCAAAAGACCTGTTTTTCATCATGTTCCTAACTCTCTCAAGTCTCTTTCTAGACTTGAGTTCTATGTGATTGGTGTTGGTGTTTTGTCACCAACCAATACCAAAGAGCATGTACTCAAGGTATTTACAACATGATTACCATATCAAATAATATGAAGGAAAATTAAAAGAACCAAGTGATGCTCTTAAACTTCTCTATACAATGAAAAATCAACAAAACTAGTTAAAAATACACAAAGTAGAGGACAAAAAATGTATGTTTATATTAATAAAATTTATGGAGATTAAAATGCAACACCTTGATGTTGAATGTAGTAGATGAGGTCTTTGTAGACAACCTAAGAGAGCACTGTTATTCTCCTCTTGAACCCCACTCCAAGCCAAATGGTGTAGTATGGACTCCAAGAATGGAAAGAAAAGAACATAATGATAATTTCCACTCTCTTTGTATCTAGACCAATAGAATAATCTTCCTTGTGATGGGTTCATATGATGAATGACCATGATGTATTTATGATGGATTTACTAATTGACAAGGATGTGAACATCTATTAGAACTAGCTATGGTGTCAATAATGCATTTTCATTGATGAATTAGTCGGATATTGATAGGTTTTGGAGACCATCTCAAAGGTTTTTTTTAGTAATAACAATTTGTTGATGTCCAATTTTAGTTACTACACCCTTTTGGAGGGTAGATAGTGTTTATGAGTAATTGAATTCTATTTTGGGACCATTTATGGTTTTGGAGGGTTTTAGTGCAATGTCCTTACATAATTTTTTATGAAAATTTCACGCAAGAAATTTTTATGGTCAACCTCTATGTTTAATTCATATTTTGTCCACGATACTAAGTTCATTTGATGATGGAAATGATGAAAATGGAGCTAATGTTGTTGAAAGTGATGTATAAAGGTAATGAGGCTCATAACAAAGTAGGGAGAAAAATTAGTTTGTTAATAGTTGTGCTGCGATCTATGAGGTTAAGAGCACATCGTATGAACAAAATGCATTATAGGGTTTTATCTCTTAAATTCATGGGAGGATGTAACTATCTAGGCAAGTAGTAGAAATCAACGAAGAGAGAGAATCCTCCCCAAGGGGGACTTGCAGACCAACCTACAACAACAAAACCAAAGGGGTTATCATATTCTACAATCTCTTAATATAATATGAATCAAGAACCCATGGGGTTTGATAAAAATTCATAAATATAAATTGTGGGAAAATACATCATGAGAATGAGGGATAAGAAGCACGGGGGCTTCACTAGCAAGGAAATATCATATCACATCCATTCATATTGAGGGTTTGAATACTCATGAAAAACTTAAAAGTATATTGCCTCCTATTAAGGGGTGAAGGGGTTTTTTTAATTTGACATAGTAATATAGATATTGCAGGTTATTTTATTTAGCTGATCCAAGGAATAACCTCCAAATCATGGGATAGATTCGTACCTCCAAATCATGGGCTCAATTCATACCCATCTAAAACATAAGGACCCTCCATTTTATTTGATATTTCTTATGATCCTAAGTTTTTCATAAATCTGATAAAAGTGTACCAATGCTAATCTCGATCGAAGTCTCTTTAGATTACTGCCCTTGAGCAATCCTCATTTAATCGATAATTTAGGCTTGGTTTGAATTGATGTTGTGATATCCCTCATTCTTTCCCTATTCATGATAAATGTATATTGCAGAGTAGATGTAAATTGTAATTGCTTCTGGCGAGGAGCTCAAGGCCAAGGCCCCGCCAGAAGAACCTCTTAGTAGGATTGTTTATCTCCTAGAAGAAATAATCGATACAAAGACTAGGTGATGGAAGATGAGGACACAACTAAAACGGTGAGTAACTGATCCACCAAAGAGAAAAAGGTTCATTAGCCAGCCATAAAGTTTCCAAGTATGGGTGTTGAAAGTCACCCTGTGATAGTAGGCACTTGAAAGGGAGGTAATAATTACCTTCCCTTAGATTTAAATCTCTCTAGGAAGAAAATTATTTCCTATAACTAAGATATATTTTATTTACAAATACATATATATTGATGTATATGGAAGATAAACAAAAAGTTAACTAAATATTAAAAGGGTTAACTAGAGAGCACTTGTGACATATAATAGTTGTTATCAATATATATTTGTATGGAGTATTTTAGCCGTAGTTCCAGGGATTCCTTCACTCGCTCGACATAGGCAGTGGATTTGTTTCAGCACATTAATAAGGACAGTCTCTCAATACAGGACCAAACCCACTTCTCATGCACTAAACTATTAGTGCGCATGACAGGAACCCTGTGCTGGAGAAATGCGGGAGTTCCAGAGAGTAACGAACTCCAGTTTGTCGCCACGAGTCAGACCGAAGTAACTGATGGAGGTTTCGATATAGACGCCAAGATAGTGGAACGCCGATGGCATCCCGAGAATCTTGGTCGACGCCGACTCTATTTGAGGGGAATCGAAGGGAGAGTGTGGGGGGAAAAAAAATGATGGGGTTAGACGGTGGAGCATTGTCTGGTAGATTAGTTACGGTCTTGGATGGTAGATCAAGGAGCCTGCGGGAGAGTATCCCATGAACATGGATAACCTGGAGATCGATGAAAGCGTCGCAGCCAAGAAGAATGCGGAGGTAACATTTCGTGCGAATTGATAGAGGTAACTCTCCA
The DNA here is from genome assembly GCA_027924585.1 of Larix kaempferi. Taxonomy (NCBI): domain Eukaryota; kingdom Viridiplantae; phylum Streptophyta; class Pinopsida; order Pinales; family Pinaceae; genus Larix; species Larix kaempferi. Next base: position 11,601,088 of record BSBM01000437.1, read on the forward strand.
GTGTTGTATGCGATCATTTGGAGTATAAAACTTCTGCATTATTTGTGCTTAACGTTATAGTATTTCAAATGGACCTCCGTATACAATGCTTATGGAAGAACCCTAATGTCCAGTGGGCATGGCGCCCAATTGATATAACCTGTGTAGTATTTCAGGGTATTTTATTTTGTATTGTTCGGTCAGAGTTCCTTTTTATCCCGTTTGGTTCGGTAATGTCAAGCTAGGGTAGAGATCGTGTAGATCCCCTTTTTCCAGTAACTTGCCCAAGTTAAAGCAGAGATCGCCGAAGATCTCATTTTCGGTATCCTAACATCATTTAGGATTTGATCCTTGGCACGAATAGAATAGCTCCCAAGGGTTTAGCTGCTGGGTGAAGTCGTATTCAGGATTTCCATAGTATTCTTTTTCATTACTCCATCTTAGATTTCTGTATCCCGTATTCTATGGATCTAAGGTGGCTGCATGATCAATTGGACCGCTGATTCTGAAACCCATTTTTCGTGCTATTGAAGAATTGTAATTTTCAATGACATTGCTATGTTTTGTGCCCTGAACACTGGCCAATTTATACGAAGAAACCCAACTCCGCCTGAGTTCGCGAAGTTCGGGATTGTATATATCGGATTGCAGTGTCCACGGAATTAGTTATGCATCCTGGAGCTTGCCGATTTCGAGGTGCATATCAAACCGGTGTTTAGATGGATTTGTTTTAGCGCCTATCTTAATTACCACCCAATGCACGGTTAGATTCAACGCATTGTTACACTAACCAAGTGTTTGATGGATTCCCTTACCCCTACGCTCACCCAGGCCGTATTCCGGTTCCATTAGCCCTTATATCTTGGTATCTCTTTCATGGGACTGGAGCCCTGGTCGCCTTAGGAACATTGTAGGCTGTAAGGCTTGCGGATTTCGATTGTAGACTTAATCGGCATTTTGACTGCTGTAGTGTAGACTGTGTGAAGAAGTTGATGGTGCTTAAGAAGGCTTTGAGTTAAGAAGTGCTTTGATTGGTGTAGTAGAACTTCTTGTTTAATTAAGGCTACTCGTTTCCCTTGTTTTGGGAATGTACATTGCTAACTGGAGCACCTGCAAAAGTGGTTCTTGTGATTTCAAAAATCCACCGCACAAGGACTTGTACCAATGCGTGTTCCATCTTTTGAGACAGTCTTATATAGTAGTCATATTAACGTGGAATGAAATCTTCAAGAACAGATATTTCTTTTCAGTAAGTTTGCAGCTAAAAAAGCATCAGAGACAACAATCAGGAAGGGGACTCTCAAAACAGACATGCCCAGTTTTGTTCCATGGGAATTTGTATTGGGCTGTTTTGATTTGAATTATTCATTTACATTTTGATTATATTTTTTTTTCTGTCAAAATTTCATCAATTTCAAGAAAGGCATGACTTTAGGAGTCTTTTGTCTGTTAAACCTGATTTGCACTGGGTTTGAATCGTTTTATGCAAATAATATTTGAATGGGTTGGATTGTCACAACGGCGCTGCCATTGTAGGGTAAGATCCTATGTTTTATATATATATATATATATATATTGTGTAATATATGTTATTCTAAACTCACCTTATCTTATCAATCACTGTACTGCTCTTTGGTATGGTATTATATATATATATATAATTAATATGCTGCCACTTGTTAGCACAGATCGTACTGCTCTTTGGTATGGTATTATATATATATATAATTAATATGCTGCCACTTGTTAGCACAGATCGGTAGATGGTTAGGTGATTATGCTGCCATCAATAAACTTAGACCTGTAGGATGGCTAAAGTATTATGCTGATCATTGCTGCTTAGATTTAGCAGATATGTAGGTTGGTTATATTCTTATGCTGCCATCAACAGCGTAGATCAGAAGGGAGATAGATCCCTGTACCTTGTATTAAGGATAGAATGAATGATAGCAATTAGTTACATTTTCATCTTTATGAATAGATCCTTATGATTATGTGAAGTTATTAAGGAATGTCTTGAATATGCCCATTATGGGAAGAGGCTTGAGAAAGCGAAAAGTGAACAATGCGACCTCTGAGTTGCAGATTGTATTCCTCTGTTGTTGAATGATAATAATACGAATTGACTCGCCTTCGTGGAGGTAGCCCAAAGTTTGGGTGAACCACCTTATATATGGTCTCCTATGTGTAGTCTTTGTGTATGATTTTGATGGTATCTTTCATTGAGTAACTATGGTGACTTTTGTTGTTTAATTGGTATTTTCATTTATATTATATTAAAATATTAAGGATTTTATTGCTTATAAAATAGGTCTATTGTTATACAATGTTTCATTAGAACAAGGTAATTTCCGGATTTATCATGTGGGTTATGACAACTACATAGATGTGTTCAATATACGAATTCGTGGACATTTAAGTTACTATTCCAATATAGGAATTTTTAATGAGTATGTTTTTTTATGGTCAATTTAATGATGGAAGTATGTCGATTTATTTAATGGTCAATTTAATGATGAAAGTATGTCGATTTATTTAATGGTTAATTTAATGGTGGAAGTATGTCGATTTATTAATGGTCAATTTAATGATGGAAGTATGTTAGTAATTTTTGTGAAGATCGTTAATGTTAGGAAAACGTTTCTTATAATGTTTATTGTGAAGTATTTTAAGGGAAGAAATATTTTTCTAATTTTCACCAAAATACTAACATGCAAATCTTGGAGATGTTACATATGGTATCAGAGCATTAGGTTACAACACTTGGGCCTAATGAGTCCAGCGTGAGATAAATAAATATGAATACTAATGAAGTTGTTCTTCCTGGGTTTTGATGCATGGTTATGACTGGACGAGGAAGAATTATTAATGGAGTTAAACTTCAAGCTCTCCAAATGACTAAAAGTAAGTATATCTCGAGTCAAGTATGTTTATTGTGAAGCTGTCCCTTACTAGATGCAAGATATAGATACTCACACTATCACACTTGAATTAAGTATTGCATGTACATGTTACCTTTGAGTTATTTAAAGGTTGATGATGATGATGATTCTTATCTTAATTAAATACTTATCGTAGTAAATATTATTATTATGCCATCGTATTTACTTGATGGAAGCAAATGAGAAGAATAATACAAATATGAAGACTTAAGTGTTTAGCCTCTTTGGTTTAAGCTATCATTGTTAGGAAAATTATTACCTTACAATGTGATTTATGTTGTGATATTTCGTGCTAAAAATCAAGATTGATGATTACCAATGATCATAGAATGATGATGGGTAAACTTTAAATTCCTATCAACCATTACTCTATCATTATTTTATCATTGTAAAAAGGGTATTGTTTCTTAAATGATTCCACTTAGATATAGTTATATTTATTATTTCTGTCTTCCTTTTGAATAGGTATGGGATGGTAGATAGTACCTTGAGATGTTTGAGTTTATGTTAAATTTAATAGAAAGGAAACACTCATGTGCTTAAAAGTGATTAATACTTTGAAATATTGTCACCATGAGTAGATAGGTAGAATATCATCAATTAAGGTATAAGAGATGTATTATTGCTAATCTTATAGGTGTTAATCATCAATATCAAAATATATATATATCTATATATATATATATATATATATATATATATATATGGATATGCGAATGGTCATGAAGATGGGAGATATGATAAAGGGTTATATAAAAGGGTGAGAAATACTTACCTCTAAATGGGGAAGCATGTAGGTTTATTTTAATTTTTTTTGTTTAGGAGATATATGTGGTTTTCCACAGTAGATGAATGTGAATGACCCCCAAGTAGATTCATAAGTATACTATAGAAAACATCAACATGAAGTGTTTCACATATTTTGATCTCCTAGGGTTTAAATCTTTATAAGAATAAGGTTAACTTAAAGATCTTGTTTATAAATTTATAACTCTATTGACCTTAGTAGTAAAATCTGTAAAAGAACATACTGCAGGAGGAGCCATTGGGAATTTAATATTTCTAGTTATGAGGGAAGCATAATTAGGTGATATTAAGATGTTTCTTTCTTTTTACTGAGGTATCAACTATAGATGAGTTACATATGCTAAATTAATAGTCCATAAAAAGTATAGTTTGGCTAGACTAAGATGTCTGGTTTCTTTTAAACAAAGAAATTAACTTTTAATTGGTGCGAAGTTTTCCAAGACTAGGAAATTGTGAGATTTCAAGGGAGGAAAATTGTTAATAATATCCTTGCTAATCAATTTCATTCTAGTATGTAATTGTATAGGATAAGTAATTTTAATACGATTTTTGTGACATTGAAGCATGCTTGTACCTTTACATATAAGTACAACAAAAAGGAAAATGGATATAATTACAAGATATACATGTGAATATTAATCAGTAAGGACATATGATGGAAAAGGCATGAGTACCTTTTATATATACCTCTTATTTCAGTAAATTCTACTAAGATAGACGTAGGAAACAATGAGTAATAGTTATACTTGTATTTGTTCAATAATTATGATGACGTGCTATCCACGTACAACTATATGTTATTTTGTTAAGGGATAGATTATTGGAAACCTAGAACCCACATGAAATAAATACAGGTTAGTAGGATACTGTAATTTTCTGACGTCCTTATGTTGCCACAAGGAATGACTGTGTTTATTTATGATGTGTTAAGGAAAAACATTGATGACATGGAATTTGTAGGGTAGATCGGAAGTGATCCTTGAGACAGTAATCGAGGTATAAGTTCTTATGAAACAAGTAAAACAATGTTTGAACATATGTTTTATGAATGATGGTTCTTATGATTTAATTATCTTTATACGACTAACACTTTGAATGTTGTGGTGGAGCAAATGTTATTGTTCCCACACATCACTGCCTGACACCCATCAATGGATAAGTGTGGTATATATATATATATATATCGATTCATGTTTAATACTAATGTGTAATGATAAAAGTAAAATGGAACCTCGGCAGATGAAGGTAAGCTATGCGGTCGCCTTTGCAAAAGGTACATGGTTATCTGGATAAGGTATGTAAGTTTTGTTTTAGACAATTGGTTATCTCTACATGATGTTTGGGTATTCAAAAGAGTTGTACAATTAAAATAGGAATTGTGTTGAAATGGTGAAACCTAACATTCGAGGTTAAATGAGCATAATGTCCATGGAACATCATAGAAAGAATGTTATATCGTATTCAAAGCATTATGAAGTCTTATAAGCTAGTTATGTGTAGTAGGAAATGACACCTTAGATGATCACATATGGATATTTTATTAAGAAAGAGGATTTTCTGTTTAAAGGAAGGGATCTTCTTACAATATTTGATTTTGTATATAAAGTGATACTAACAAGTGAAATTTGGCAGACGGTGAAATTCCTGTGAAGCTTGTGAAAATGCAAGAGCATAAATATTATGCATGGTAAAATAAGGGGATGAGGATTTAAGATCCACATCATAACTGTTATTTATTCTCTAAAAGTTTGATAATTAATGATTGAATAAAGATCTAGACTCAAAAGGGTCAGAGTAATCGTATGGTTACAAATTATGATATGACGAAATAAATTGATGGAAAGAGATTTTTCTAGTCTCCAGCAAGGCGGCTTGGGGAAAATAAATTCCGGGACTCAAGCAAGAAGGCTTGAGGGGAATGGTGTAAAGAATGTTGTAATGGCATTGAAATACTCCCTAAAATGAGGGATTGAACAGCCACTAGGATTCTTGGAGAATCGGCTGGCTGTAAGACCTGGGCAAGCTATAAGAAAATGTATAGGTGGGAGGCAGGACGCTGCTTAGTATGCATGAAAGAAATGTTTGCTGCGTGAGCACTAAGGTGTTAGGCAAGACATGAAAGAAATGTTTGCTGCGTGAGCACTAAGGTGTTAGGCAAGACATGAAAGAAATGTTTGCTGCGTGAGCACTAAGGTGTTAGGCAAGACATGAATGAAATGTTTGCTGCGTGAGCACTAAGGTGTTAGGCAAAGGATTGTTGCGTGAGCACTAAGGTGTTAGGCAAGAATCTCCTGGATCAAGTGAATGCTTCCTGTTGATTTAGTCAACAGTATAGAATCATGAAGCGCTAGATTTATTCCACATATTACAGTGGATATGTGCAATAAAGAACTCATGATTTATGTTTTGAGTTTGGTTATGGAGTTTGATGATAAAGTTGTTGCTAAACAATTTTTCTCTGAATCTCGGTTTTGTAGTCGGAAATGTAGTTATGACTAATGACGACTTATGGAAAATTCATGAAAGTCTGAAGAAGGTAAAAACCGAAATGATGAAGCAAGAAGAGGATGACTCCAGAAGAGAAGACGAACTGGTAAAAATTATGAACACCGAGGACGGTGTTATTTTAAGGGGAGGAGAATGTGATATCCCTCATTCTTTCCCTATTCATGATAAATGTATATTGCAGAGTAGATGTAAATTGTAATTGCTTCTGGCGAGGAGCTCAAGGCCAAGGCCCCGCCAGAAGAACCTCTTAGTAGGATTGTTTATCTCCTAGAAGAAATAATCGATACAAAGACTAGGTGATGGAAGATGAGGACACAACTAAAACGGTGAGTAACTGATCCACCAAAGAGAAAAAGGTTCATTAGCCAGCCATAAAGTTTCCAAGTATGGGTGTTGAAAGTCACCCTGTGATAGTAGGCACTTGAAAGGGAGGTAATAATTACCTTCCCTTAGATTTAAATCTCTCTAGGAAGAAAATTATTTCCTATAACTAAGATATATTTTATTTACAAATACATATATATTGATGTATATGGAAGATAAACAAAAAGTTAACTAAATATTAAAAGGGTTAACTAGAGAGCACTTGTGACATATAATAGTTGTTATCAATATATATTTGTATGGAGTATTTTAGCCGTAGTTCCAGGGATTCCTTCACTCGCTCGACATAGGCAGTGGATTTGTTTCAGCACATTAATGAGGACAGTCTCTCAATACAGGACCAAACCCACTTCTCATGCACTAAACTATTAGTGCGCATGACAGGAACCCTGTGCTGGAGAAATGCGGGAGTTCCAGAGAGTAACGAACTCCAGTTTGTCGCCACGAGTCAGACCGAAGTAACTGATGGAGGTTTCGATATAGACGCCAAGATAGTGGAACGCCGATGGCATCCCGAGAATCTTGGTCAACGCCGACTCTATTTGAGGGGAATCGAAGGGAGAGTGTGGGGGGAAAAAAAATGATGGGGTTAGACGGTGGAGCATTGTCTGGTAGATTAGTTATGGTCTTGGATGGTAGATCAAGGAGCCTGTGGGAGAGTATCCCATGAACATGGATAACCTGGAGATCGATGAAAGCGTCGCAGCCAAGAAGAATGCGGAGGTAACATTTCGTGCGAATTGATAGAGGTAACTCTCCAGTGTTGTATGCGATCATTTGGAGTATAAAACTTCTGCATTATTTGTGCTTAACGTTATAGTATTTCAAATGGACATCCGTATACAATGCTTATGGAAGAACCCTAATGTCCACTGGGCATGGCGCCCAATTGATATAACCTGTGTAGTATTTCAGGGTATTTTATTTTGTATTGTTCGGTCAGAGTTCCTTTTTATCCCGTTTGGTTCGGTAATGTCAAGCTAGGTTAGAGATCGTGTAGATCCCCTTTTTCCAGTAACTTGCCCAAGTTAAAGCAGAGATCGCCGAAGATCTCATTTTCGGTATCCTAACATCATTTAGGATTTGATCCTTGGCACGAATAGAATAGCTCCCAAGGGTTTAGCTGCTGGGTGAAGTCGTATTCAGGATTTCCATAGTATTCTTTTTCATTACTCCATCTTAGATTTCTGTATCCCGTATTCTATGGATCTAAGGTGGCTGCATGATCAATTGGACCGCTGATTCTGAAACCCATTTTTTGTGCTATTGAAGAATTGTAATTTTCAATGACATTGCTATGTTTTGTGCCCTGAACACTGGCCAATTTATACGAAGAAACCCAACTCCGCCTGAGTTCACGAAGTTCGGGATTGTATATATCGGATTGCAGTGTCCACGGAATTAGTTATGCATCCTGGAGCTTGCCGATTTCGAGGTGCATATCAAACCGGTGTTTAGATGGATTTGTTTTAGCGCCTATCTTAATTACCACCCAATGCACGGTTAGATTCAACGCATTGTTACACTAACCAAGTGTTTGATGGATTCCCTTACCCCTACGCTCACCCAGGCCGTATTCCGGTTCCATTAGCCCTTATATCTTGGTATCTCTTTCATGGGACTGGAGCCCTGGTCGCCTTAGGAACATTGTAGGCTGTAAGGCTTGCGGATTTCGATTATAGACTTAATCGGCATTTTGACTGCTGTAGTGTAGACTGTGTGAAGAAGTTGATGGTGCTTAAGAAGGCTTTGAGTTAAGAAGTGCTTTGATTGGTGTAGTAGAACTTCTTGTTTAATTAAGGCTACTCGTTTCCCTTGTTTTGGGAATGTACATTGCTAACTGGAGCACCTGCAAAAGTGGTTCTTGTGATTTCAAAAATCCACCGCACAAGGACTTGTACCAATGCGTGTTCCATCTTTTGAGACAGTCTTATATAGTAGTCATATTAACGTGGAATGAAATCTTCAAGAACAGATATTTCTTTTCAGTAAGTTTGCAGCTAAAAAAGCATCAGAGACAACAATCAGGAAGGGGACTCTCAAAACAGACATGCCCAGTTTTGTTCCATGGGAATTTGTATTGGGCTGTTTTGATTTGAATTATTCATTTACATTTCGATTATATTTTTTTTTCTGTCAAAATTTCATCAATTTCAAGAAAGGCATGACTTTAGGAGTCTTTTGTCTGTTAAACCTGATTTGCACTGGGTTTGAATCGTTTTATGCAAATAATATTTGAATGGGTTGGATTGTCACAACGGCGCTGCCATTGTAGGGTAAGATCCTATGTTATATATATATATATATATATTGTGTAATATATGTTATTCTAAACTCGCCTTATCTTATCAATCACTGTACTGCTCTTTGGTATGGTATTATATATATATATAATTAATATGCTGCCACTTGTTAGCACAGATCGTACTGCTCTTTGGTATGGTATTATATATATATATAATTAATATGCTGCCACTTGTTAGCACAGATCGGTAGATGGTTAGGTGATTATGCTGCCATCAATAAACTTAGACCTGTAGGATGGCTAAAGTATTATGCTGATCATTGCTGCTTAGATTTAGCAGATATGTAGGTTGGTTATATTCTTATGCTGCCATCAACAGCGTAGATCAGAAGGGAGATAGATCCCTGTACCTTGTATTAAGGATAGAATGAATGATAGCAATTAGTTACATTTTCATCTTTATGAATAGATCCTTATGATTATGTGAAGTTATTAAGGAATGTCTTGAATATGCCCATTATGGGAAGAGGCTTGAGAAAGCGAAAAGTGAACAATGCGACCTCTGAGTTGCAGATTGTATTCCTCTGTTTTTGAATGATAATAATACGAATTGACTCGCCTTCGTGGACGTAGCCCAAAGTTTGGGTGAACCACCTTATATATGGTCTCCTATGTGTAGTCTTTGTGTATGATTTTGATGGTATCTTTCATTGAGTAACTATGGTGACTTTTGTTGTTTAATTGGTATTTTCATTTATATTATATTAAAATATTAAGGATTTTATTGCTTATAAAATAGGTCTATTGTTATACAATGTTTCATTAGAACAAGGTAATTTCCGGATTTATCATGTGGGTTATGACAACTACATAGATGTGTTCAATATACGAATTCGTGGACATTTAAGTTACTATTCCAATATAGGAATTTTTAATGAGTATGTTTTTTTATGGTCAATTTAATGATGGAAGTATGTCGATTTATTTAATGGTCAATTTAATGATGAAAGTATGTCGATTTATTTAATGGTTAATTTAATGGTGGAAGTATGTCGATTTATTAATGGTCAATTTAATGATGGAAGTATGTTAGTAATTTTTGTGAAGATCGTTAATGTTAGGAAAACGTTTCTTATAATGTTTATTGTGAAGTATTTTAAGGGAAGAAATATTTTTCTAATTTTCACCAAAATACTAACATGCAAATCTTGGAGATGTTACAGATGTTATATTTTTTTTCATATTTAAGTTTGAGCTTGTTATTAGTAATTTTCGTCTTGGTTTGTTAGATCTTACTAATTTCCGTACCATCAACTTTTGTAAAATAAATTTAATTGGATCTCTAGGATTTCACCTGCAGTCTTGTTAGCATCCGTTTCAAATTGTTTGTTAGAATTCAGTCGAAAATCTATCATTGTGTTTTCAAAAATATTCTCTCATCTTCTAAATGTTGTCAATGGTCCATCGATGACGTTTAAGAGATATCTTGTTATATTTTTTAAATTACGTCGATGGTGCTTTCAAGTTGGGTCTCAATATTCAAACCCTCTTTTTTTCATAATTATCTAAATAATATTTCAAATTTTTTATCAAATTTTTTAAAATCTCACCAATACCTATAGACATGTTTTCAAAATGTTGTTTGCATGTTTTAAGAATATTTCGATGAATTCATGAGTGAAGTTTGAAAATTTCTCTTGCCATGTCTTTACAATTTCAATGATAGAACTATTAATGGATTCTAAAACATGGTCCATGCACCTATGGATCTCGCCGATATTCTATTAGTGAAATTTCAATTATTTTCCATGGTCACATCAAGGAGGACAAATAATATGCACCCACAACAAAGGAATGAAAGTTATATGAAGTGGGATATATACAGTCGGAACTAAACTACATATATCCAAACACATATCTAAGGGTATATATCTCAACCCATAAAACATTTATTACTCTCCTACGGGGTGTATATTGTTTTCCCATGAGAGAGACACATCTCACTTTCCAATATGTTTTGTGAATCTATCAAACCATAATCTTTCAGAACTCATTGATACTCTATCAACATATTTCGATAATTGATTGATTTTAATCTTCGAAACTTATGGATAATCCATCAACGAGTTTCCAAAATTATATGTCCCTGCCATAGGCAGAAACTATTGTTTTCACCTTTCTCAAATAATTTATATATAAAAAAGAAAACATTGAACTTGTTAAGAATTTTTTTTAAGAATAATTCTCTTCATGGATGGGGTTTATCTAAGATTTCATTGGACCCAAGCCTATGAAAATGGGTAATAAAAAATCAGAAGAAAATAATAAAATTCATAAATGTGATCTTCCCCTTTATGAGATGTGCTCTTAAATTCCTACTCAATTGTGTCTCCATTCATAAATGTGATATGTCCTTTTAAATTCCTAGTATTTTTGAATAATTTAATGTGATATGTGCCTCCATTCGGTTGTTGAGGTTCACATTTTTATGGTGCAAGCAATCTTCCCATCCATCTTTTGTCACCCATTGAATTGCTTCTAGGGCCTGCATAGTTTGCTATTTATTTTATACCACTTGCAGTCCAACTCGGAAGGAAATGTTTGTCGTGCTACTCCATACTTCTACCACGTAGATGTGTAAATCGACCTGCACAATTTTTATGGAGGTTTAATTTTGCTACTCAACAATTGAACTGCAGGTATATAACAATCTATTTTCGGACTAGGTTCACTTTTAATTAATCTAAAATACATGAATCTCATTTATCTATTCTTTGTAAAGTTTTTGTAAAATATATTAAAGTAAATTCAATATTTTAAAAGCTAAAAAATATTTTTTTATTATTTTGAAATTTAAATTTCAGATTATTATTGGATGGTTAACTTGATGTGATCATTTTTACCTAGTTATAAAGGTAATTGTAAGAAATTAAAAAAACTTAAAAAATTCATAACAATTAAATAAACATAAATGTGCCATGTGTCTAAATTCATTTATTGATGATTGAAAAGAATTAAAAATAAAAATCCCATATCTCTATTACGATACCGGTCAGTTTTCAACATTTAAAGCATGAAGTACATAGTAATGTAGTGATGTAATGCTTTGTGCTTAAAAAAAAAAATTTGCTATCTGTGTAGAACTTTTATAGAAATTATTCAACATCCATGAAAATCAACGATTTGTTATTGTAGAACTTTGATAGATTTTTGTTGGTTGGATATGCCACTTATGCTGAGTATTTATAATGGGAAATCATATTTTATATAAAAAAAAATGAAAAATCAGCAAATGCTGTCAGGTGTAATAAATAAACATTGGAGGTAGTGTTTTTGCATTTAGTCGAATTTATATCACTTGTTATACCATCAATTCACTTGGATTCTATCAATCCACCTTGGAGTACGGTTATCATTTTTATTTGATTTTGTTTATGTTCTCTAGTTTCATTCCAAGCTTTCTCAATGTTACAGACTTTGTTGTTATGTGCCACATCCAATGTTGTTCTGAGCATTCTATATTGTTCTGTGTTGTGTACATTGTTGTTGTTCTGAGCATTCTATATTGCTATGTGTTGCGTCCATTGTTGTTCTATTTCATCCATTGTTGTTCTATTTCATCCATTGTTGTTCTCACTACTACTTCCATAGTCTTCTTAAATGGAGTTTACTGTTCTACACTAGAAAATCATTTCATTATTTGCAGGATGAAGAAAAATTTAAGGTAATATGTAAAAAAAAATTAATATATTTAAAAATATTTTCCTCATTTACTCTTTGCACAATAGCAATGGTTGAAGATTCTTAATAGCAATGAACTCATTGCAAATTCATTTCTTGTTCAGAGGGGAAATATTTCAACTCAGTAGAGGGGCAAAGTAGAGACATTTCTACTAACTAGAGAGGAAAGTAGGTGATCCTATTCGGAAGTTCAAAGGAAAGTGGTGTTTGGAGACCCCCGAGAGTACTTCAAATATATCAGGTAATTCTAATATTCATTCCTACTATCTTATAAGGAGAAAAACTGTCATGATGCCTATTTGGTAATTCTTGATGTCTTCTATAGGTGCAATGGCCAATTTTTTGTTCTCGGAAAGGGTCCTCTCCTGATATCCAAAGACCCACTACTTTCCCTTTCCAAATGATTGTATTTTCTTCTATTTGGTTATAATTTTTCCATATTTTGCCAAATTTAATTTTTTTGTTATCATAATTCAAAGAAGTGTGCTATCCATCTGATGATGATGATCCTCTCTGGTATCCCCTTTGTTATGGAGTTGTATATTACAAGTTGCAATCATTATTCATTTATATATTTAAATCATGATAGCAATACCATTGTGAACTAATAAGAATTTACACGTTACACATGACACTTTACCCATCAAAAAAGGGCTAGAATTTTATTTCTGTTAAAATGTAATACAACAAAAATAGTTGGTTTAGACTTCTTCTTCGGTGCAGCCTTATAGGCTGTGTAGCAAGATTTTAAATTTTTATATCCACTCCCGTTTCTTCCTAACCGACTATCTTCTAGGGCATTTTATTTACTTCCATAGAGATAATTCTTCATCTAGCTGCAAGGAAACCCTAGTGCTTTGATTGCACGCTAGTATTTGCGACCTTTGTTCCTCAATCTTATATACTCAACATCAAATTCAATGGTGAAATTATTAATTGTCTTTGTGGGTTTGTCTCTTCTCTTCTCTCTGACACTGATGTGTGCGCTCAAAGCACCTAAATTATGTCAAATTTTTATGGCATTACTATTTATCACCACGATGGGCCTTCTCTCACCGAGTCTCTGTCGTCTCTACCATTGATTTTGTGGTCTATGAATTAGGGCCTTTGTATCTATCGATGGGGCCTTTGGATGTGTCAACATATTGCTTGTCGTGTCTAAATGAGGACATTTGTATGTGTTGATGTTAAGGCTTGCTGTATATTGTGATCTGGTTTGCTTATATATGCCTCTTCCATTTAAATAATCACCGTGACATTCAAATATTAACTGTGAAATACTTTGCCAATAAATTAGACAATTCGTTCCTAAACATTTTCCTTAGGCACATGTTTTCCCTCATTTTCTCTCTTTCCAGTTTTGATGTACTATTGATGTTGCTCTCTGTGCAATGTGGGCCAAACAGAATTTATGATATGACCCAATGCCACACTCATTGACATGGATGTGATACTGGTGGTTTCAATGAATTGATGCATTAGAGGAAATTTGGATGAAAAATGGGCCTTTTAACCCTAAAGTACAATTTCTTGTCATCACATATTAGCCAATCAAAATGCTTTAAAATTTAAACAAGGTGCATGTAAAAAACTTGGAGGGAAAAAATAAAAACTACTTTTTTGGATCATATTTTTAACTTATCTCCTTGTAGGTTTAATCAAATTTCAAGAGGGAGGACTCGTTGGATGCATAATTAAATTATGCATCCAACGAGTACCCATGTTGCATACTTTTAACAACATCCATGCCATGAAAAATCGAAAATACATTAAAAATGTGTTTTCTCTCACTAGAAACACCTTTTTAATGTATTTTCAATTTTTCATGGTGTGTATGTTGTTAAAAGTATGAAACATGGGTACTCATTGGATGCATAATTTAATTATGCATCTAATGAGTCCTCCCACTTGAAATTTGAGTAAACCTACAAGGCGATAAGTTGAAAATACGATCCAAAAAAGTAGTTTTTTTACTCTCTCTCTACTATTATTTTATTATTTTCCTTAGGAGGCCCATTTTTTACCCAAATTTCCTTTAATGCCTAATTAGGGCAGCTAGACCAGAAGCCTACTTTAATTATCGACCAGGGGACATACAAAATTTCGAGGTGCTAAAAAGGTTTGGGGTGTTGGTATATGTCTTAAAGGTTTCTCTAATTGAATAAGAAAGTGAGCTAAAAAGATTGTAAATATATGAATGGAAAATTCCTATGCTAAGAAGTTAAATGCTGAAAACTGTATATCTATACTAAGAATTGAAATGTTGAAAGCTTGATAAACTTTAGTCTAGAATTAAAATGCTGAAAGTTGAGATTTTAATCTAAGAAGTGAATACTGAAAATCGAGTGTTGAATATTGAAAGCCTAATCTAACAACTTAGATGCTGAAAACCAAATCCAGAACATAAATATCCAAAGCTGAGAATTAACCAATCTTATCTATTCGGATTAATCACTACAAGTGATGATCATTAATCAAACCAAAGAACTGAAAGTAATTAACCTCTATGATCTAACTCTGATAAAGAAAATATGCATGAGCTCCTAGATTTGAATCATTGTTTTAAAATTAATATAAGAATGCATGAAAGCAGATGTCGAAATATGCTTGTACAGAATCTAGCTACAGGAATACGGAATGCGTTCTACCAAACTAAAGAATGAGCGTTGATCGACTACAGAAAATATGTTGAACCAAAATAATATCTTAACTGAAATAAAACCATATTATTCAAATTCCATCAAAGTATTTTCATATACGATAAGAAGTAAATCGATTCACAACATAAATGGAAAATACCTGAAAACAGAGTAAAGCTCCTGACTTACATGTTGGAGGGGCCCTCCCCAACCCGTACTCAGGAGTATGGAAAACTTATAAATGCAGTCTTGAAAGTAACATTAGTCTTCTTATTAAAATAGTAACTTCATGGTTCAGGAAAGTCTTTAACACAAACTGTCTTCGCAGTACAAAAGTGCATAAACGATTGATTCTCCAAAATAGCAATAGGATCCCCTCACTACCCGAGAGGTCCATATATATATATATATATATATATATATATATATATATATATATATATATATATATATATATATATATATATATATGTTTCTACTTCTAACCTAGTCTATGATCATAAATGTCGATCCTCTTAATTAGGTATTCTCTAGAATTTAGGGAGATATGAGCACTGAGCCCCTTTGTTATCTACAGTCTCGAGCTTTGACTCTCGTTGATCCCTCAATACCTTCATGCCCTGTTTATGCCTGCTCATTACCAAGGTTAGCATGTGGAAAAATGCTTTTAACATAAAAATAATAATCTCTAAAACAACCTCATTAAATAATCGAAGTAAATACATTTTCCCACAAAACATGTGTATTTCCTTCATCATATCTTGTGCTTTCCTGTGGAGAAAAGGCTATAGGATACCTATAATTTGGGTTCATCATCTCCCCCATGATTGAAGGATTCACCCATCCTTGGGTGACATACTCGGCTCTTCGATAGCTTCTCTGATGTCCCATGCGATCATTCTAGGAGTCCCTTCTTTCCTGTAGTAACCCATGCTCTAATCATCCCTGTACCATGTTATTTTCTCTTCTTCCTCATTAATCTGCTCTTTAACAATTAGAGGGAGGAAAAATGGAGGATTTAGCTTCATGCCAACCCATCTGAGATGATTCTTGATCAAGGATTCTCTGTATAGCTTAGCTTTGATGAGGGCAACTTCTAGTCTGAGAGGGGAATGAGGTTCCTTCTCCCTCAAATCATCTCCAATCCTTGACCACCTATCATTGATGGCCTACTGTACCTCTTTGTATGTGCATTGAAGGGTGAGATCAAAATGTGTGACTGCCTCCTGTTGTTTTTCAAGCAAGATAGGAATTAACTCTTCATCAGTAGTGATAGTTTGGTGGGCCTGCATTAAACTCTCAGGGTGAGATGCTTTAGCCCTGATCCATAATGGATTTTTTCACTTTTCTCCAAGATATAAATGATCATCTTGTGCCCTTTCTACCTCATTGTTTATCAAGGAGCACAATTCTCTTATCTAGAAGTCACCTACATATGGATTAGGTGACCAGTTAGGTGTGCTTGGCACCACGAAGTTGTGCAAGAAGAATTCACACAACTGATCCCTTTCCAACTCTGTGCAGTCCAGAGAGGTGTCCACAGCTTCTTTTGTAGTGTTCAATTCCAGAGACAGGCCTTGTTCTAACCTCTGCAGCTAAAACCTTCCCCACTTTTCCTTAAAGTAGAGCGTATAGATTCTGGACGGGGGTCTAACTTGCAATATTTCATCATAGATTTTTGTAGTGGCAGTCAATGTGTCATCTAGTTGCTGGATTTTCTTGTCCTTCTGAGCTAATTCTGTCTGACCTTGGCCCAATTTCTCCCTTAGTGCTGCATTTTGTTGTTCTGCCAACTTCATCTCCCATGCATGCCGCATCTTCAATATCTACGTCTTCTCTTGCACAAATAGTGGAGGTGCTGGTGAAGTTGGCTAGCTTCTCTGAATTCTTGCCTTGACCTTTAACACTGCCAACTCTTACCTGACCTTCGCTAATTCTATAAGTGCCTCCGCTAGCCGATCAGTGGCTTCAGGGTTTATTTTTTGAATAGCAGGGCTTACATCTTGGTCAACAGGGTTTACATCCTAGCCAGCGGGGTTCCATTGGTCATCATCTTGTTCCTCAGGTGTGGTTGAGTCGTCCTGGTCTACCCAATCGTCATCACCGTCAGATACGTCCTGAATTATTGGGCTAGGCTTCCTTTCTACCTCTTTTTCATGCTTGATTTTGGGTGGCTATGTGAACCTTTTGCTTCGTCACTTTGGCCCTTTCTCACTAGTGGAAACCCCTGTTTCCTTTTGGCGGGACCCATCTCTGGAATGCTTAATTTTCATCAGGGTATCGGCCACGCTGTCCAAGTTGATTTTTCTCTTAGCCCCTGATACGGAAGTGGATTTTTCCTTTGACCCTAAGGCTGGGGGTATGCATACATTGGGTGTACCTCTCATCCTCTACACATCATCTACTGAGATTACCACAAAATCCTCCCATGAAATTTATGGAACCTGTACTATTAACTCTTCATGAATTATCAACTTGATTAGCCCATGGTGGGCTAACACATCCTCTTTTCCTTCAACAATTTTTTTGCTCATTTCTCCCAAAGACAGGAGAAGATAATAAGGAATGCTTATGTTGTTGTTTGGTGTGATGTGGCTTTTGTGCCTCAGAAGATCTAGAATTCCGAAGTGGAAAAGAGGGATGTAGCTCAGCCTCCCTATACACGTTACATATTTATGAACGATAGCAGCTACTTCGTCCCAAGGTGATGGCATAGTGACCCTCTTGATTCCATTTTTGTCTTCTTCATAAGCTTCTCTAAGCCTGAAGAAAGCCTCCTTTGCACTCTATTTGGATTCCCTGTCTTCCCTAACCCAGTGTAGACCCATAGGTCGCCTTGTGTATTTTGCAATGGCCTCCTCATCCAATTTGATATGAAGTCCTCTAACCCCGCTGATGAACTGCTCTTCTTTGATGTGCTTCAAGTTTCTTGTGAATTATAAAGCCACCTCTCTATTAGACCCTCTCAGCCCTGTGATGGAGGGCATCCAGCCCGCATTACAGAGGATTGATAGAACCCTTGGGTTTTCATAAATGGCTCTGTGATCCGCTAGTTCACTTTTTTTGAACCCCTTTGTCATCTTGAATTTTCTACTATAATCAACAAAACAAAAATTTGGAGTGTCTGTCTTACCTCGACTGGCCGGGATTGATTCATAGGTTCAAAGGTAGCTTGTTGGATGGGTGACAACGTGAACATTCATTTTTCCTTCTTCTGGAGAGCTCTTATTGCAAAAATGGGTTTTTTTTGTAAACTATGCCGCCTTATCTAGTTGTTCTCACACACCTCTCCCGATAATTTTGAATTGTACTTGCCACCCTACACATTCCTTTCCATTATTGAGCCCTGCATTTCTTTCCATAATTGTGCATTGCACTTCTGCTCTGATCATTGGGGAATATGGTGGTTGGATGCAAAGATTGTTATTCTGACATGCTGAAGGTGGGTAATCATGATTTTGTGAGGTAATATGAACCTTGCTACCAATTTAACTTGAAAGCTGTCCTCAGGTTCAGAAATAACCGTTTTGTGGGATGATGATTTGACCTTGAAAATAAAACAAAGAGTTTTAGAGATTACATGGTTATGCTTAGCATACCTGAGTGCACGACGTGGCTTGATTTCATGGGTGATATATTCTGTAGTAGATTTCAGCATTGTCTGTAGTTATTTTAGGCATGTCAGTAGTTACGTGTGTATGCCTTCACTCAGTCGGTTCTTTTGAAAATGTTGTATCTGCATGCTTTGATTTTTGTGTCAAATTTTGATTTGACTTTGCTTTTATGCTCAACATTGAGTTCGAAATATTCCTTGAACCTGTTGACTTGATTTTTGTAATGCATGATTTTTCTGTTTCACATGAATACATGGTTGGCTCGTTTGAACATATTGCTGGCTCTCTTGGATTCTGTAGTGCTTGATAATTTTCCAGCTTGTTTGATTAGATTGCTGGCTCGCTTGAATATTGCTACCTATCTCGCTTGATTTGATCTACTTGTAATATGCATGCTAGTTCTTCATGGGGATGTATGATTTCCTGCAATTCACTTGTGGTAACCTTGAGTGAATCATTTTTTTTATTTTTCATTTTCATTTCATTTTGCTCTTTTTCATTTTCTTTGTATATATTTTTCTTTTTTTCTTTTTTTTTTCTCTTTTTTCATTTTTTTTGGTCATTTTTTCTCTTTTTGTCATTTTTTCTCTTTTTTTATTTCTTTTTTCTTTTTTCTTTTTTATATTTATTTTAGTAACTGCAGATCAGTTACCTTCAATGATCTCTATCATAATTAGACTTTGGTGGTAGAGTATGTCTGTGAATTCTTCTTTCGACTGTGGTGTCTTGTATATTTTTAATCTGTGTCCATTCACCAACATGGGGAACGTTTCTTCATCTATTGTTGTAATTCTTATAGCTCCATTGTCATAGTTATTTTCAATGATGTAGAGTCCAAGCCATCTAGTTGTTAGTTTTCCCTTGAAGGTGTGAAACATATACTAATAGGGTAGTGCCTAGTCACCTTCCTTGAACTTTTTCTGCTTTATGTGTGTGTCATGCCACTTCTTTCTTTGTTGTTGGATGATTTCAGTATGGCCAACTGCTTGTTGGCGTTGCTCATGCAGTTGATTTAGTTATAGCATGCATTCCTGTTGGATGTCTGAAAGTTGCATATTTAGCTATTCTATAATTCTCAATGTCTTGATTTCAAATTCAATGGGAAGCATAACTTTCTTTGCATAAACTAGCTCATATGGTGTGAAGCCTGTTGTTGTTTTCCATGTGGTATTATAAGCCCAAACTAATTCACTTAATCTATCTTCCTAATCTCTTTTGTGGAGTTGCACTGTCTTTGTCAAAATCCTTTCTAACTCTCTATTGGTTACCTTAGCTTGACCATTAGCTTGAGGGTGATAGGAGGAGGACTGTCTATGCTTAACAATGTTTCTTCAAAGCAAGTCTTCTATCATATTTGATGTAAACTGTGGGCCTTGATAAAAAACTAGTTCTCTTAGGAATCCAAACCTGTGGAAGATCTGCTTAGTGAAAAAAAATTGCACGTTGGTTTCATTTGCTGTAGCAAGTGCTACTACCTCAGTCCACTTTGTAAGGTAGTCAATGCATACCATGATGTAGCTTTTTTTATTTGACTATGGGTTGATTAGACCAATGAAATCAAATCCCCATTTCTTGAATGCCTCTAAGGATATTCGTGGATGGAGAGGCATTTATTCTTGTTGTGTAGGTTTCCTCATTTGTTGGCAGTCATCACAGTGTGAAACATATTCATAAGCATCCTTGTGGAGTGTTGGCCAATAATACCCTATTTGCGAAATTTTATAGGTTGTCCTTTTAGAAGCATAGTGTCCTCCACATGGTTCATTGTGAGTGGCATGCATTATGTCATGCACTTCATCTTCTCTAATGAATCTTCTGAGTATTTGATCTGGTCCTTTTTTGAAGAGCATTCCCTCTATCCATGTGTAAGTGGCACTTTGTCTTATGACTTTATTCTTCTCTTTGTAGCTGTAATGTGCTGGAAATCTCCTAGTCACTAAATAGTTTGCTATGTCAGCAAACCATGGGCTCCTTATGGAGATTGCAAAAAGATGCTCATAAGGAAAACTGTCATTTACCACTTCATTGTCATGTCCATGGGTGAGCCTGGACAGAAAATCAGCCACTAAATTATGTTTTCCTCGCTTATCCAAAATTGTGATGTCAAACTCTTGCAGGATGAGTAGCCATCTAATGATTCGAGCACTTGTATTAGGTTTGTTCATGAGATACCTTATTGCTAAATGGTCTGTACGAACAAAAACTTGGTATCCAGTTATGTAGTGGCTGAATTTGTTAATGGCATGTATGACAGCCAAAAACTCCTTCTCTGTGACAGTATAATTTAATTCTGCTCCTGCCAAATTTTTACTGATATAATATATAGCATAGGGCTTCTTCTCTCTTTCTTCTTCAAGTACAGATCCAATTGCCTTATCTAATGCATCTGAGTGGATGTGGAATGGAAGTGCCCAATCTGGTCCTTGGAGTATTGGAGCTGTAATTGTTTTCTCTTTTAGTTTATCAAATGATAACATACAATGTTTTGACCATATGAATTCTGTGTATTTTGTGAGGAGAGAAAACATTGGTCCGACAATTTTGCTATAACTCTCAATGAATATTCTATAGTATCCTGTTTTCCCAAGAAAAATTTTGACATCTCTCTGTTTCACAGGTTGTGGCAATGTTTTCATGATTGTAACTTTTGCCTGATCAACCTCAATTCCTCTTTGTGAGATATCGTGGCCATGAATGATGCCTTCTTACATGAGCATTATGCATTTATCGTTGCTGAGGCACAAGCTCATCTCAATACATTTTTCTAAAACCAGTTCTGGATGTTTTAGTGCTTGGTCGAAATTTTGTCCATAGGGTGTGAAGTCATCCATGTAGACCTCCATTTGATCATTAATAAAGTCAGAGAAGACACTTAGGATTGCCCTCTGAAATGTTACTAGGGCATTACAGATCCCAAAGGGAAGCACTCTGTATGCATAAGTGCCCCATGGGCATGTGAATTTTGTTTTGTCCTGATCAGCTGGGTGAATGAGGATTTGGTTGTACCCACTGAAGCCATCCAAAAATGAGAAATATTTGTTCCCAGCTAATGTGTCCAGTACTTGATCGATGAATGGGAGAGGAAAGTGATATTTCTTGGTGTCTTTATTGAGCTCTCTGTAGTCCACACAAATCCTCCACTTTCCTCCTTTTTTAGGAACTATGACCAGTGGTGATACCCATTCACTATCTGAGATTGGGTATATGAACCCTGCATCTAACAGCTTTTGCAATTCCATCTTGACTATGTCCTTTAATGTTGGGCTCATTCTTCTCTGTGGTCGCCTGATAGGAACAACACCTTCCTTTATATAGATATAGTGTTTACAGATGTCTGGGTGGATACCCTTCATGTCAGTATACATCCATGCAAAGGCTTTGTTGTTGTCTGACAATACCTTTAGTAATTTCTGTTCTTGTCCTGGCTCCAGATTGGAGTTAATATTAACTTTCCTATCAGGTATTATCTCAATTGTTTTTATCTGAATTGGATGTTGTTCAAGTGTGACTACCTCTGCCCACATTTTTTTAGGATCGTGGTTTGATGTTTCCTCTCCTTGCTGCTAACCTGTGCCAAGAAAATATTCAAACATATTCTGATTAGAAGAAGCATTTTGTATAAACCTATCTAAATGACTATCTTCGTCAATGTCCTTTAGTGATAGGGTAGCTTCAATTTTAAGGAGAGGTCATATTTTTAGGTTGGATGTGTCATCGTAATCGTCTGTCCAGTTCTGGTATTCTAGGTTTGAAGACTTCCTAGCTGGGGGATAAATCATTATTTTCTTCCTAGCTTGGCCACTTGTGATTGTCATATTGCCCAATCTGCATCCTATGTAAGCATCTGCAGTTGCTAGCTAGGGTCTCCCTAGTATTATTGGGTATCCACTAAGTTTACTCTTTACTTTGATGACTATGAAATCAGCTGGGTATTCCCAGGATTCTATATTGATAATTATGTCTTCGAGTATCCCTTCAGGTCTTATTGTAGATGTGTCTGCTAGCTGTAGCATGGTAGTTGTAGGTCTAACCATTGATTGGAGTCCTAGGTGTATCATAGTATCCTTGGTCATCACATTGATAGTAGCTCCTAAATCAATTAGGATTTTGTCTATCTATCTGTTATTGATGGTCACATTGACTACTGGGCTTTCTGGATCAAGGTATTTGGGGTTAACAACGATACCCAACATTAAATCTGCTAACTGGCCCACTAGATTTATCGTGGGTGGGTCACGTTTTCTTCTACTAGGTCTTTTCAAACAATTCTCTTTAATGAATTTGTTGCAGATAGGCACATCTCTGATGGCCTGCAAAATTGGAATTTGGATATTCAAGTGTTTCAATTTGTTCAGAATTGCATTCTCCTCTTCTTCTTTTGTACTTCGTACAAGTTTTTCAGGGAATGGAGGGTTTCTATTTTGTATGAGTGGTCGAATTTCTTCCTCTTGAGGGTTTGGTTCATCAGAATACTGAATATGAGGTTGTGTTGTTTGTTCGTGAGCCTCATCCTCTTTATTATTTTGTGTATGTGTATTTTGCAACGTTTTCTCAGACCTTAAATTAATTTCATTTATCTCTAGCGTATCCACAACATAGGTTAGAAACTGTACCATTTCAGTATTGTACGCTTGTTGCTGTGGTGGCCTGTTGTTGTTAGGGTTTGGAATTGGCTGGGAGGGAATTGGTGGAGGTCTAGGGGGTGGTTGATTTGGTGGTGGCAGCATGATGAGTGGCTGTTGCTTCTACAATGGAGCTCTCCAATTCGATGAATAAGGAAATGGATTGCCATAATTCGTGGTTGGTTGAGAAAAAGGTGGGGGGTATGGAGAGTAAGATTGTGGGTAATAGGTTTGTTGGTATGGTTGGATTTGCTGCCAATGGTTTGGAATTGGCTGATATGGCCATGGGGTTGGCACTGAATTCCAATTTTGCTGGTTATTTCCTTGGTTATAGTAGGCTTGGTTGTTGGGTTGGTAAGGCCTAGGAAAATTGTTCCTCCTTTGATTCACAAAACAGAACTGCTCTATTGCACCTTCAGCTATGGGATCTTGAATAGAAGCTTTGCATGAGGGCAACAGAGGACATTTATCAGTGGATTGATCATCAGTGCAGAGACCACATATTTCTATAGTGTTCAGTGTGCACTGCATTTTTTTTTATTTTTATTTTTTGTAGCGTGGACAAAAGACTACTAAGGCTTAGGGAAACAGAGGGCATTTATCAGTGGATTGATCATCAGTGCAGAGACCACATATTTCTATAGTGTTTAGTGTGCACTACCCCTTCTCATGTTTTTTTTTTTGTAGCGTGGACAAAAGACTACTAAGGCTTGGTTTATTTCGTCTTGTTTCTTCTTGATTTGAAGTGCATCAAGTTGCATGGCCATAGATTGTAAGATATTAGTCTTCATGTCATTTAACAGGTTCCCTAAATCATATTTTGTAAGGATTGGTCCTGAGGATGCTGATCCCCCAGTAAATGGGTGTGAATCCCTTGTCCCACTTTTACTTTTCCTAGATCTAGAGTAGTTTTTGAATATTTGTAAGATTTGGTCATAAGTCTTTTGAAATATATCTCCATCCCCCATAACGTTTAAGAATTCAGGATTTTCCTCTTTTATCCCTCTAAGAAGGACAAGTTTTAGTGATTCAGGATCTAGGGTGCAGTGACTAGCTCGTTTGTAGCTGAGTTGAAATCTTTGGGCATAATCTTCTAATGATTCTCTTTCTCCTTGTTGCATCCTAAATATTTCTTCTCTTGCATCCTTTTCTTTGCTATAGTCCCTATATTTTTCTAGAAATACTTGTTTCATTTGGTCCCAGCTGAAGATACTATTTCCTTCAAGGCTCATGAACCACCTAAGTGATAGATCTTTCAGTGTGGAAGGAAAAAGCCTCAGATTTTGTGCATAAGTAGTGTAATCAAAGGATATGCAAACTACCTCAAACTCAAACAAAAATGTGTTAGGATCTTCTGAAGTCAAACCATGGAAGTTTCGCAAATTATTAGGGTTGATATTCTTCATCCTGGCATCTCCAAGAGGTATACTGATGGGAAAGGTGAACAACTTTCTAGGTTATTCATCTTCTTCTTCCATAGCAGAGTTTGAGATAGAGCTAGCAAAGAAGTTATCTCTGTGTGTGTCGTAGCTAGAATCAGCCTCTTCTTCTGAGTTAAGGAATTCAAATTGAGAGTTATTAGAATTGTTGTTGGTCATAGGACAGGCAGGTAGGAAGCGTCCAAATCTATCTCTCTATCGTCTAGGCATTCATGGTAAAAAAAAAATTATGTTTTTGGTTGCTTTTATATGTTGTTTTTTCAAAGATGTCTCCTAAATATTAAGCACCTCCCCGACAACAGTGCCAAAAAGTTGTGGTCTCAAGGAATGGATGCCTAATTAGGTAAGCTAGACCAGGAGCCTACTTTAATTATCGACCAGGGGACATACAAACTTTAGAGGTGATAACACTGTATGTGCTGTAGAGGATAGTCTTCGTCATGCTTGGGGTGTTGGTATATGTCTTAAAGGTTTCTATAATCGAATAAGAAGGTGAGCTAAAAATATTGTAAATCTATGAATGACAAGTTCCTATGCTAAGAAGTTAAATGCTGAAAACTGTAAATCTATACTAAGAATTGAAATGCTGAAAGCTTTATAAACTTTAGTCTATAATTAAAATGTTGAAAGTTGACATTTTAATCTAAGAAGTGAATACTGAAAATCGTGTGCTGAATATTGGAAGTGTAATCTAACAACTTAAATGCTGACACTACTACATATGGCTCAAAAGTCCCACGAAAGTTTGCTATGAAACAGTTAAAATTGATGTTTTCGTGGAAAAACAGTTGAAATTTTTGGAAAAAAATGAAAATTCCCCTGACGATCGTCGCTATAGCCACGGATGGACTTTTCATCTCTATAGCCACAAAATTTCATCTCTATAGCCACAAAAATTACATCTCCTAGGATTATTGAGTGACACTTCTAAAACAATTGATGCTATCATCCATCTACAACAAGGAGAATTGGTTGCAACACTTCCAGAAAACCGAGCATAAATTACAATTGCCCATCCTACTAGCCTGTAATGGAGATATCACAACAGAGTTAGATTATTTTGCACAATAGTTACTTTTGATCGTCATCCTATACAACAACTAATTCATCTATTCCAAGCTCTCTTTGACCTCACTATAGTATTACAATAAATTCATTAACACATACCAAACACCTCTAGCATAGACTTGAAGCAAAGAGTGTTAGCCACTACATCTAACACCTGCAAGCTTGGCACCATCAAGATTTGTCAAGTAGTAGTAATAACTAACAACATTGCATTAACACTCTGGTGTCACATTGAAAAGTCAACCCCCACTTCAAACATAGAAGACCAAATTCTAGGAGTAAAGAGATCAAATAGTAAATTGCATTCTATTCCAACTCAAGGCCTATGAAGATAGGCTTTCTACCTAACCTTACAGGGTTTGTCACTTACAACAATTAACTCAATAGTTTAGATATGTATTTAAGGTTAGATTGCTATCATTTTTAGAGGCAACCTTATGATATGTTCTTGTCGAGCTAAAGATGGTTTGTGTACACTCTTTGTGCCATGGTTCGTATTTGACCAATCTCATATAATGAAGATCACAATGCACATTGTTGCAAATCAAAGAAAATCAATTTAATTAAACATAACTCCCCTCCAACCCTCATTCATTAATGAGTAGTTGTAGTTGGCTTGTACCTTCAACATGACACCAATACTTAATATCTAGTGGAACTTTGCACCCTAGTATGGGAGTTCAAGATAGAAGCCAACGCACTAGACAAAAACACAATGGTTTCCATCATACTTTAAATCATTGCATATCAAAATTCTCATGGACAACATATAACACACCTTTCCATATAAACATATTTGTCCTTTTACATATACATATTTGTGAGATCCTTTTATCTATGTAATGAGCTTCAAATGGGAGAGGAGCCATTGACTTTGCAAATGTGTTTCCCATGGAAGAACATGTGGGTTTTAATTTTCTAAAATGTTTTAGATTCTTACCAAAACCTAATTACAAATTGTTATGTACTAAAACGAACACAGCCATCACTTAACTGGCATGAAACTTTTGACATGTTATTGTATTGCAATGTTCTATACACACATATTTGGGAATATAATCTATTTGCATGAAGGTGAGATGTATTTTTTATAAGTGTGGACGAAGTGTGGTGTGAGTATTGTTGTTTTCTGAAGATTAGGGAAAGCAGTGCAGTAGGGATGAGGGGCACACTTCTCAACCGCCTTCTGGCAGTCAGATTGTAGTCTTCAAGATAGGCCACTGCTTTCCACCATGTCGCTCCATGGGCTTTGGCATCCAAACGGGTAAATTTTGTTCTCTTATTTGAATACTTGATTTATAAAATAGATAGTAGACATTATCAGATATGTAGGATCTTCTTACATCCGCAATGAGCAAAGTTGCATGCCAATCTCCATAAAGTTTGAGTGTATGTAGTTCTCAAAGGATTCCATTGTACCTGATTTGAATTCGCAACATCTGGCTGGTAAGAGTGGCTTTAGAGTAGTTTTGAAGTTATGGGGAATTGAACTAGGAGACATCAAATAGAAATAGGGCCTAAACCTATAGACAGATTTTGGGTTCTTATGTTCAAGTGCTTTAGAGAATGTAATTTTGAGTTTTGCAAAAGAAAGGGCAATTATTTTCTTTCGATTAGGAAGGGATTGTAGGAGTGGAGTCATGGAAATGACAATGTGGACATCGGAAATGATTTGGTCCCATGTTCACCAAACCCGTTGCATTGTGCAGGTAGGGATTTTATGGGTTTGCGTTTTCATTTGCATTTGCGGCTGCATTTAATGGTTCCCATGAACACCTTGTTGGAAATTGTTGCTTTGACCCCCTCGCTATGCAAAATCGATCAGTTAGGACCTTTCTTTAGTATTCTGATTAGCTCTCACGGGAATGGGAATGGTTCATGCATTAATGACTTACTCTACACATACAATTCCAAAAATGATATTTCATGTACACACAGATAATACAAAAAGTTACATTTCATATGTTACTCTATGTAGATAATCCCAAAAATAATATTTCATATGCTAGACGTCTGAAGCCCCCAAAGATGAAATGCTACATAATGCCACATCCTAATTTGGATCTAATTGAACCAATGGGATTTAATAAAACTAGTCCTTTGAAATTTCGGCAGCATCAAACGTTTATAGTGCATCCTTGTGCAATATATTTCCTCTTAATAGTTTTTGAAAATTCTCAGTTTAGCCCAGCTAAAACTTACATCAATAGGCTTTGTATTTTACCCAAGCTACAAATTTCACAATAGGTTCTACTGACTATGCTGTCGAGAGTTACTTTTATGGGGGAAAGTTACGTCAGTTGGGATAGTTATTGGTATTAATGCCACTTGGTATAAATTGACAAGGGAATCAAGCCGAGTAAAGGCTAATCTAATGAGTCAGATCATAGTTGTAAGTTTGTAACCTGTTGGTGGTTTGCTATGTGGTGTCGAGAAAGGTGTAAACATAATGAATTGTGTTTGCTTCAAGCGATGTAAAATCTTACAATACTTTCAAACATCAAGGAATGCAAACAAGAGGTTTTAACCTTTTTGAATAGTTTAATAGGTGCTTGAAATCCATGATTTGTTTATATAAATTCAATCAATTTCAATAATCTTTTATCAACAAGTTTCATGGTTAAGTTGGCCTGCATGGCCCCGCATGAGGCAGGCTCTAGTATGTCTAGAGGTTGACGTACTATCCTATGTATCTGGATATAGTACCATCTCACATGGGCAGTTTAATTAAGAACAATTGAAGAATATTGTCACTATAATCTGTTAAACTCTATCTTCATTATTAAGAACATGAAATATATTTAATAATTATATCCAACATATCGCACTAAAAGAATATGCTATTGAATAGCAAGACTGCATCTAAATTTAAATGGATTCAAAGAGTGCCTCCATAATACTAATTAAAATCCTCGCCAGTAGGCATCTCCATGAAAAAAATTCTCAAGTCCAATCCATGTCAATCATAAATAAGACGTGAGTGAGTATGTATAGCCTTATGCATCTCACAATAATATCTTCATGTTGCTGAAGGACATGAATGCTTCATAAAAAGACATTAGCAGAGCTTACACATTAAATTTTGGAGCAAGGTATATCTGTAACAAATTCCAAACTACCTCTAATACATAATATTATAATGCTGATTCATAGGGGCAAATTCCCGCTAACTTTGGATGTCTATAGTTAGTCCTCACTTAGCGTAATTTGGCTTGAAATGAGTTTTAATCTTCATTTTGTCCTTTCTTACGTTTTCTCATATGTCATAGGTGAAATTGCCATTTGTGTGAAGAATTATTCCAATCACTTCCATGTAATGTTACCTCTTGCTTTATCCACAATGCCATGAGTGTCTATGTGTTATACCTCAAATTACACCTAACAACCTAGTGTCGCATCTTTACAACAAATAACATTGACGACACTTCCCCCTACTGACTAAACATCCAGAAAAGAAGACCAATTATTGACCACTGAAGACAAACTCTTTTCCTGTCATCTTCCAACCCAACTCAGTCTTATTTGCAAACACTACATCGTCTTGCACATTTATTGGGCTGCGGTAGTCCTTACTACCGTGTGTTGCTCCTCTCCTGGGATGCGGTACTACGGAACTATGCTCAAGCTTAGGCGTGCGGTAGTCCATTTATAGCCTTTTTCCATGGATCTTGGGATCTCAACCTTCGAGGGATTCTATTAGGATTACCACCTTTGATTTGATCCTAACCCTCTCCCTGTTTGGTTGGATTGATCCACTAAACACTCCATAGATCCACACTTCTCTCTTGTTGGTTAACCTTCCCACATGCTATAAGAGAGAGGTCTTCCATGAGCCAAAGGAGGACTTTTGGGGTATCAAACCTATGATCATAAACCTTTTGTGGAGATAGCTAGAGGTGGAAGCAATTGGAGCTAGAAGATTGGCTTGGACATCAAGCAACCTTTGTAAGCACTTTTCAAGCTTCTTAATAATATAACTTGCCTTGTTTCCTAGTTCATGTGTATTGATTATGTTTCAATTTTATGAATTATATCTATATAGATTTGGAATCTAACTTGTAGTTCAAAGACATTGGAATATTGCATGTTCTTGTGTATTGTTTTGTCTCCACAGATATGCGAAGATTCTGAGACCAAAACTACAAGCAGGACAAACGTTGGAATGGAGGTGAGTTACTTTCTCTCCTTCTTCTTGTGCAAAATCTCTGAAATACTAGTTTAATCTAGGATTCAAGATTACATTTGTTTCATTTTTGTCTTAGCTTAGAGATAGCCTAATTTTCTTTATCCTAAGAGAATTTCTCTTTATCCGTAGGGAGAAATGTCTACAACACTGTGTGTTACATATATAGAGGATGTTCATCGTTTTGCTCTTGGACAATGCCTTCTAGAAGGATAAAAGGAAAAAATGGCTCTTTTGAGATAAATGAACCATGGTAGCGGATATATGACAAACGAATTCTATATTCTTGCTTTTTAACCAAAGGAAATCATAAGGTGCTAAGCATTTGTGACATAAAATTAGGGTATGTACAAAATGTTAAGGTACATGGACTTCATTTTCTTGTTGCTCATAGTTGTTGTTTCTTGTTAATAAAATTCAAGGTCCATTTGTGTTCATTGAAGATGGTACAAGTATCATTAATGAATGGTTGATTCCTTCATGATATGTTTTCAATTGATTATTGAGCATGGCAATTATCTCTAGGTGACTCTTCATCCAAAACATTGAAAAGACATTTACAAATGTCCAAGAATGGTGACCACAAGAACTTAATCATTACAAAATCCATTGTCAATAGAGAAAGGATAAATCAATTGCAATATATATGACAATGCCTCATATATATTACAAAGCCTCATATAAGTATCATTACAGGCCTCTTGATATTGTTTGGAAATGCCTAAGCCTGTGGATTCTACCTCAAAAGATTGTCTAGTTGGCAGCAGAGTACTAGCTATATCCAATTTTCCTTTTACTGTGTTCCGATAGGATTCACCACCCAAATTTTTTTGAATCCTTAAGGTCTTGGCTTTAAATGTTTGCAAAAGCAGTGACTTCCCTGTTGTGTACCTGCAAAATGTTTGATGCCACCTTAAAAGAATGGTCAGAGTCATGGACATCCTGATTTTCTTCTCCAGTGTCGTCTAAGTCACTTGATATTTCTTCCTCTGCATCTTGACAGTCTTCACCACTCAATTTTTTTTGAAGCCTTAAGGACTTGGCCTTCACCATTTGCAAAAACAGTGACTTCTCTATCCTACAGCTGCTCTTGAGAAATGTTAAATACCACCTCAAAGTAGAAGACAGAGGCCTGGGCATTTTTATTTTTCTCTTCAATGCCCTCTAAATCACTTACTTATCAATTAAAATTGAACTATATACATTCTAAATCACTCACTTCATCAATAAAAATGATGTAGGTTAGCTTTTGTAGTATTCTGGTTGGTTTCCTCAACTAAATTAGCCAGGATTAGTTGCAGTTTAGTTTTCTCCCCAACACCTTAAGGTCACTTGAATAAACTTCTTTTGGATCCAAGCATTCTTCACCAGATGTATTTAGAGCCAGTACTGCAACATTCCCAGGTTCACCATTGAAAACCTTCTCCTGAACTTCGAAAAGGTTGTGAGTGGCTTCCATAAAAGATTGATTAGACTCACTATGCGATATGTCTTCCTCCTTTTCAACTGGGCTCGCTACTTGTGCAGAACTTGAGGATAAATATATGCCACACTGAAGTTCTTGTTTATTGAAGTTATTCATCTTCTAATCATTGTGATGTATAATTTCTATGGTTTCCTCAATCTATAGGGAATCAACAATATGAGAAAAAGCTGCATCTTCTTCGCCCTTGAAGTGAACAAGCATAACTGTTACTGACCTAATTATGTTATGGCTTTATTCAACATTCACACCTTCATTTACCATTTTCTCCCCAACTTCACCATCTTCGATGCCAATAAGTTTCCCAAACCAAGCTTCCATAGATTTTGTGAAGGAACCCTTTTCAATAGGGATTTCTTCTGCAACCATACTATCAGTTGAGCACTTCAAATAGCATGGAGCTTCAACTTTCAGTGCACCTAATTGATTTAAATAGGTTAAGCTATCAAATTTTCCCTCAACTGACCTACTTAGAGATGTCATTCCAACCCTTAAAATACCATGCTCCATGCTAAGTTTTATGTTGTAAACATTTAGTTCCTTCACAATCCTTGAACTGTAGGATTCACTGATTGGAATCAACTACTGAAAGGGTTGCACTTATGTTCCAATGATCAATTCCATATAAAAGAAACAACATGGTTAGAACTATAGGTCAGTGATGCCATTCATTTGATGTTTTAAAACAATAACAGAAATTGTTCATGCACCCACACCATGAATGATTATGCGATTTCCACCATCTGACTTATTAGTGATGTTGATTCAGTGGTGAAAAGGAGTTTTAATTGAGTTTTTATCCCCATTGTTGTGAAATATATAGTTTGCTAGAACATTTTAACATACAACTTTTTTAGGGCTCAAACAGTTAGTGACATGTTTCTCCTAGATTTCAAGAGTTTCGATTGATCTCTTTGATGGTTGAGGAGATCAACCCAAAACACATTGGAATACAAACTTTGTTACCCAATTTACCCAGGAATCTTACACAATTATAAAATACAACACTAATACTTGAATTTTCAACAAAAGTATACCACTTGATTTAATAAGCTTGCAATTTAAATTTTGTTATCACATAAACAACAAAATGTGATGGGCTTACAAAGAAAAAATAGCTTCCCCTTGGGCCTGAGACGCAAAAGCTATTTTTTCTGTATCAACCCAAAATATTACCTGTGACTTGGGCTTGAATTGTGTATGATAGAATACCTTGTGCAATGTGATTTGAGCCTCCTTGTGCTTGTGTCTTTGACTGTTTGGAGGTTGCCTTGGACTATTATGAAGCCCGAATTTTATTTGTTGTAGGGCCACTCCAAAATGGTGGGGGCTCAAGGGAAGAAGGGTGGATGATTTGATGACTGAACTGTTTGGTGAAAGGACTAAACCTTGTATTCCTGATTAGAGTGAATGTTGACTGCGTTTTAATCATGTAGATCTGAATTTACCCTCAACACCAATTCAGTTGTAAAACCAACAAGGAATATGCCTCATCCTTGGAGGAAGAAGACTGATGGATGGTGCAATGAGGGTTTAATATTGATGACTGTTGACTGTGTTCTATATTGCAAATCAGTAACAGTATGCAGACCTGTTGCACACCTTTTGGAGCAGCCAGCTAGCAAGGGAATAGGATAAGGGTCTTGTCCTTGTTGCTGGTAATTGGTGGAGAGCAGGCTGAAAGTTCCATCTGCAAAACAAACCCAAGTGTCTTGCAAAATCAACCACAACGCTGCTATCTATTGTCTGACTTGGTGTCATCCTTTGAAGATGGGTTAGTATATATCAAAACCATTATATATAAAACTCATTACAATTAATTCTAAAAATGTACATAGTTATTGAAAAATAAAATTCAATGCACTCACCAACCACTAACATAAGTGGTTGGTGAGTGCTTCAGCTGCAATATGTCCTTATAATCCAATCTTCAGATAAGTTTTGTCTAAGCTACTCCTTAACATAATATTACATAATATTTAACAACTATATGACATTATTGATACTTTGATTGCGACTTTGACGGTACTTACAGGTATAGAAAGATATAATAATAGAGCCTCTACAATATTTTTCATTGCCTAGAGTGACACTTTGTACTTTGTAATATTTACCAAAACACTTAGGTAACCAACCTCATTGACTACTACTATAACGATTTGAAGTGTCCTCATGGTACAACTATTGTCTATTGTTTTGTTTGGGTAACCAACATTGTTATCTTCTAGTTCTTAGGTTAGTGCACAATGTACAAAGCTTATTACAATTCTTCAACTCTATAGAGGCATGATAGTGCTTAGGTGACTTGGTGCATTGTTGATCCAAATAGACATTACACTTTCGTTCCTCACTATCTTTGAGCATGCCATGAATGACAATGCATCTTTACATATAAGGTGTATTTTCCCATTGTCCACATCCCTTCTATCTATTATATTTTAATATAGGTTTTTTTTGTTGGTTTTGGTTTGGTTGATCCCCAACTTAACAAAAATCACAATCCTTGATACTTATATTAATGATGGTACAAGTATCATTAATGAATGGTTGATTCCTTCATGATATGTTGTCAATTGATTTTTGAGCATGGCAATTATCTCTAGGTGACTCTTCATCCAAAACGTTGAAAAGACATTTACAAATGTCCAAGAATGGTGACCACAAGAAGTTAATCATACAAAATCCATTGTCAATAGAGAAAGGATAAATCAATTGCAATATATATGACAATGGCTCATATAAATGAAGGTAGTGTTGTGGAATCTGAGGGGGTTCATAGATCCTTGCAACACTGGTTAGGACATTTTTTCCAAACCTAGATATATTTTGTTTGTAAGAGGTTAAGGTTTATGGTTTTGTTTTGAAGAGTTCTTTGAATTATATCTGGCCCAATGTGATCATATTTGCTTCCACCCATGATGAAGGAAGGGGGAGGTGTAGTAACTCTTGTTCCTCCCCAACTTTCTATTATTGTTATGGATCGGTATCATAGAGCCAACACAAATATTAGTATGGATTTTGCTTAATTTTGATGGTTGTATGTTGGGGTTGGCGTTGTAGGAATCTAGCATGCACATATGGTAGAGAGAGAATAAAATAATATCTTCATTGTATTGAGTATCTCTTACACAGGTCATAACTTATGATAAAGGGAACCTGCATCCTTCTATTTGTTTTTTGGCGTTCCAATCTTATTAAGCAAAGCTCATCATTAGGGTGATTGCACCAAGTTCATTTATTTGTTTATGGTGCTTTGAGCTTAAGTAAGCAAAGCTCATATTCAGGATGATCACACCACTAGTTGGTGTGATCGTATCATCATCTTGAAGATGTGCTTTGCTTAATAAGCTCTAAAAGTTGAAAACAAATCAATGACATGCAAGTTTCCTTTATCATAAAAGAATATTTTGCTTATAATGTTGCAATGTTATGTCTCTCACACATCATGAATCATTGTAGGTGACACATATTTCTAGCACCCCGAAGTGGTGAGGTGTTTTAACCAATATCTAACCCTAACACTTATCATTACATTGCATTCATTGGTCACAAATCAATGACACCTAACCTTAATATAAAACTTCAAAATTTTACAACTCAAGAATTTTGCAGAATTTTTAAAAAACTGTTGATATGAAGCTGCGTATATGTCAGCTCTCATCCACTAGGTCACTTGGGAAAACAGAGAAGGTTTTTACTTGTTTTCTGGAATAGCCACTCAGGTATGTGATGTATCTTCAATGAACAACAATTACATTTCCTCTAAAAGCCATTATTGGTGCTTCATTAGGGTGCCAGCACCCTCATTTTGACATTGAAGGTGGAACTGGAAATCATTAATCTTGTGCATTTCCTTCCTGGAAATTTTCCTTATAGGAGACCAATCAATGAAACACCCCCTTTGTTCTTTGTTTCAATGGGGAAAAATGTCTATCTTCAGGGTAAACTCTTTATAAAATTACCTTTTCCTTTGAATTAGATCTTCAAATTATTTTCTTTAAATGCTCGGAATATATTCTGCATATATTTTATGCCTAGAATATATGTCTTCTGGATTAAATTTTGGTGTGGTTTTGTGCTAGATGGGTAAAGTCTTTTTGGTTTACAACTGATGATTTCATCCTCAATAATGTGGCCAATATATGCCATTCTGACATTTTTCTTCACTACAAAGCATTCATTGCACTTTTTCCGGACTTAAAAGAATTATCTCTCTGAAAAACAATTCCTAGCACTTAACCCACTCTCTTACTCTGATCTTCAAACTAGAAAAACTGGAATTTCTCATATTAAAATATTTTCTGAAAAATAACAGGATTACCTCTATTGTTTAAGTGGTTTAACTACCTAATCTCTAACCTTAACATTTTATAATTACATTGCACTGGGCACAAGTCATGATCACAATTTATGTGACAAATTTTAAGTGTCACCACTCTAACAAGTGAATATTTATGCAACCAATAATGTGGAAGAAAGGGTAAAATATTGGAGATGGATGGCCAGTGGCTACAAGCTCACTATATGGTTGATGCTTAGAAAGATAATGAAGGCATGCTTCCTATTATACTCCCTGAAGGAGATAAGGATACATGGTCAACCCTTAAATTTAGGCTCGGTTCAGATGACCCTAGCAAATTTAAAAGGAATGAATTGGCGGAGCTTTGCTTTACCTGATCAGATTTTTGTAACAGTTATATGAGGGTCCTTAAAAGACATGACAATGCCATGAAAATACCTATTTCTTTGATTGCGATGGAGCTAGGCCTGTTCAAGTGCTATCATCCATGATGTAGCGGGCCTTAGACATATGCATTTTGGTAGCTCCCGAGGAGATGAAGTACTAGTAGTAAATAGGATGGTACTTTGACAACATAGCCTCCCATACTACATCATGGATGATTATCACCTCAAGAGTCAAAGATGCTAGAATTGCATATATAAGATAATTTTATCAATGTACATAGTTAACCAAAGGAATAGGTCAATGGGAATAGAAAATATAGCAAGTCACAAACATAATGTGGTCGTGCCAAGGCTACTCCCAAAAGCTAAAAGATAAAGAGATACAAGTGAAATTGAAAGAAAATTAAGAAAGGGTGAACCAAGAGGCTAAACCATAGAAAAGAGAAGCACTATTCAACACTGGAAATAGAGGTAGACGTAGAAGAAGGAATAGATATATCTCCATTTCCATCAATCATTGTGAAGGTACCAAAGCAAAGACTGATTTATTTGTAGGCCAAGAGAAGATGGCTGAATTGAATCGTAGGAAGATGCCATCATGCAAACCATCTCATTTATAAGGGGTTATGACAGGCAACTTACCTCAATTCTATGAAAGTGTCATAAAGCAGCCAAGTAAGAGTTTGCAAAAGTCCAAGAACTTTAATTCAAACCTTCCAATCAAGACCTGCAGGTGAGGGATAAAGGTTATAAATTATATTTAAATTTTAAATTTTCTTTATGTACATATGGGTATATCTTAATCTTCCTGTATGAAAATTGTTTGTATACAATTTTATGTTTGTGTCATTCACATTCACTAGGGGTTGGTATCCTGGGTTTTCTTGTAGGAGTGTACCTCGTAGTGTTCATCTTATTCTGCAGTCATAGAGTTTGTAGTCAACATATAGAAGTAGTTAGTTTATGGATATTATTTCCTGTTACCCACCTTTTACCTGATATGAGCGAAGGCTTACTCTTGCCTATCTGAATAAAACTTAAAAGCATTTAGTTTTGAAGACAACTTATAGGGTTTTTGCAAGGTTAGTTTTGCATAAGCATTATATCACGTGCCATGTATATGCATGGTTTCAAACTATTTGTTATTTAAAGAAAGGTTTTGCGTGGTTTCAAACTATTTGTTATTTAAAGAATGGTTTTTACTTTTAAAGAATTTTCAAGGTCATGGTTTCAAACTATTTGTTATTCAAAGAATGGTTTTTATTTTTAAAAAAGTTTCAAGGTCATTGTAACTGAGAACTTAGAAAGTTCAAAGCAATAGCTTAATATTATTTGGCTTATTATTTGGTTTATCAATTTATTCATTACATCTTTGCTTCCACTTACAACGCAAATTCATACAGTTTGCAGCCACAACAAGTTTAGCAGAGGAGGAAGTAGAACGGCTACCATTTCCAAGGTCTTTTTTTCTCCTTGTCCTATTTTTAGTCAGAAATTAAAAACTTGTTTTAGGTATTCTTTTAAAAGCTCAAATTGTGAACTGAAAGTGTTGCCATAGAATGCTCAAATGTTACCATGCTTTCACAAGTTGCCTTTTCAGAAAAAATATTCACATTCTTGGACCTGCAAATTAAGGGAAAACAATGAACATGCGCACTAGAATTTCATTTTTGTATGGCAAAGATTTTGTTTCTCTTTAGTTTTTGTTTTGACTTGCAAGCTTGGCTGTGAAGGGAGAGACCAAGAGTTTCTTATGAGTTAATTAAGCCCTTGCTTCTAAAATTTTTTTCCCAAAGGAGGAAGCCCATCGCAACTTGAAAGATGTCGATTTAAAGAATCATGGTGCAACTTCCGCAGGTATCAGATATTTTATTGTTCAGCAACTTTCTATGAATGCTATTTTATTCCTATATCTGTAGAGGTTTCATGAGATATTTTACTTTTAGTGCAGAACCCACCACTGGAACTCTATTATTTGCTCGAGGAAGCTTCTCTTTAGGGGCATCTGCAATTTCCAAACCACAATTCAACAACCTTCTGAAACAGGTATTAATCTGAAATTCAGAAATGTCGAATACCGATTATTATGCTTGGAACGACTGAAATGTGAACTCACCTTATCTGCTTTTATTAATTTAATTGAGTTTTACGCTTCTTTTTTATTCTTCGGCTTGCATATTTTATAGGAGCCCCAAATCAAGTATGCAAGGAAAGGCTGGGAATTTCTTCCTTTGGTTGTAGTCAATGACTTGAGAAACTTCATGCCTTCAGGTGTTTATTGGGGGAAATGATTTTTTGGCTTTTACATCATTGCATGGCATTAATGCCTTTAAGGCACATCGTATATTGAGGATTGTGAAGCTTCATGATTTAAGCTAGGTAGTCAATCCAATCGCATGCACCTATCAGAATTAGTGCATTTACGGCAACAACTATGATGTATTTATCTTGCACCAAGTTAACTGATTAGGGAAAATTAATCAATGAAGCTTATTAGATAGAAACATAAAGGAATTCACACAAGAGCATACACAATTGGAATGAATTGGGAAGACTAACAATTCCAAATTCTTTTTAAAGAAATACATTTGTACAACAATAAAATGAACAACATGCAGCTTTACAACACGTTTATCTAACAACCAACAATGCCCTGAATGAATCCCATCAGAATCAGAGGTCGGGGTATAAATAACACATACCAAGGGAATACTAAGCGTTTTGCATGTTTAAATAATTTAGTTACACGTTTTGGGACAATGAAAAGATAAAGGGAAGGAGATGATGATCTCTTTTGATCATTGGTCTGTTGTTGTAACTGTATGTTGAGTTGTCCATCCATGTGGATGTACTTGTGTTGTACTAAGTTGTTCTCACTTGAAACCATAAGCATCCACCTAGATCACGGTATTTGATTTGCACCATAGGAGATAAGTGCATCCACAACACAACTGAGCTCTCATTTTGATGTGCACCAAAGTTGCCATTGCATTGTGTGCCCCTATACTTGAACGTTAAAGGTTGAACTTTTCTCTAGCACGACACCTCTAGTTAAGTACTTGGTGAATATCCGACTTTAGCATGGATAAAGCCTCTCTGTATAGGAGTTGTTGACAGTTGGTCCTCAACAACTGTCTTGTCAATTGAGGGAACTTGGTTTCTGTATGCTCTAAGGTGAATCACTTTCCATTCGAGATGACATTTTTTAGCCTAATCTTGTAAAGTTTCAAGGTCTTCTCTTTCATTACCCTCTCTTTGCATTGCAAAATTGTATCTACTTCTTTATGCCAACTTTAACAAATAAAACCTCATGAGCAAGCATGATTGATTCTTCATCATTGTTTAGCATTGATGGCTCATGAAGATTGTTAATTTTCTAAACCATGGTAAATAGGCTTTGCACTAAAAGAATTCCCAAACCACTAGATAGCTGAGGCTTGAAAGCCACTCAAAATTGTTGTTCTAATAATGCTAAGGGCTACAAACACATACTGCAGAAAATTATAATGTAAACTCACAGGTCTATCTTATATCACATCACTGTTATTAAGCATAAAAAATAGAATTACTTTGTACTTTCTAAATCACTGTTAAAAGGAAAATAGAAACTCAATGGATTGACTATCAAAACCTCTTACTGCTTTCTCATTTAAGTGTGAATTGAAATCTGCTAATTCACTGCTCTATTGAACTCAATTAAATAAACCTATACCCCTTCTTTCTGCTTTATAGACTAGGAAGAGAGTAAGTATAGCGAATGTGGACGAATGCACAATATCACCTCAACTGGAGATGATCTGAGGCATGCAAGGATGCATTCTCCTAGAGATATGCACCTTTAACTGGACTGCATGTGCCTTGCCTAAATAAGAAAACCCTAACCTAAGGTGTCTTGAATTAGAGTGCTCAACATGCATGAATGCACATGCCCTTATCCTCAATTCAACTGTACCTTTAAGAATAGTAAAGCCACACAACAATGCCTCATCTCCTAGGGATCAACGCTTATTTATAAACTGGACTCGAAGGATAATCTTATCCTATCCTATATAGAGGTAGTGCATGCATACGCCCTCACTACTAGAAGCCTACAAATAGTGATGCACTCCCTCTTATTCTAGTCTACTACTGGATCCTCATCTACAGACCATCATGCTACACAGAAGTCAATATTGTTCTCTATCTGTAGCTGCAACTGTGCCTTCATCTGCCATGTGTAGCCAAGACTTGGACACACTTTCAAAGGTACCAAAAACTAACACTCCCTCTTACCAAGAAAAGTGTTATTTACCCAAACACAAAGTGCTCCCTCTATATCTGGCTTAGTAAAATAATTGACCAATATGTCATCACGCAACATACTTCACAAAATTATGAGGTTCACAAAAAACATATTCATTCATGCCTCGGAATGTCTTGACATTTTGTTAACAAGATGCTCACCCTCCAAATAACAAAATGAACTCCCTTGCTCAAGATTTTACTTGAATGACTAATTGATTCCCTCTTATGCAATCACCTCCAAATTTATTTATTATTTAAAAACAAAAAAAATAGACATGTCCGGCGCTATAGAGACGACAAGCCCCAGCAAGTTTCGACGAATTTGCTACACTAGGGACGGAAATTTTCGTCGCTAGTATAGCAATTTCATCGAAACTTGCTAGGGTTTGTCGTCTCTATAGCAATGGACACATTTTTTAAAATATTAAAAGTCATCTCTATAGCAACAAACTTTTAGTGCTATAGCAACGAACTTGCGTTGCTATAAGGATGGCGCTCGCTTGGTTTTTTTTTTATAAATATGAACAGCTGTCGCTATAGCCACGAAAGTTCATTGCTATAGCATTGAAAGTTCATTTCTATAGAGATGAACTTTCGGTGCTATAGCCACAAAATTTCGTTGCTACAGAGACAAAGATCGCTTCACTTGTTTTTTTTAAATATGACAATCTGGTGCTATAGCCACGAACTTTCGGTGCTATAGCAACGAACGTGTGTTGCTATAGAAATGAACTTTCAGTGCTATAGCAACAAACTTTTGTTGCTATAGCGACACATGATGGTTTTTTAAAGATAGCACAGTCCATGTCATTTCTGTCTCTATAGAGACGAACGTTGGCAAGTGTTGCTACAGCGACGAAATTTTTTCCATGAAAAATAAGA
The DNA here is from genome assembly GCA_027924585.1 of Larix kaempferi. Taxonomy (NCBI): domain Eukaryota; kingdom Viridiplantae; phylum Streptophyta; class Pinopsida; order Pinales; family Pinaceae; genus Larix; species Larix kaempferi. The sequence goes on from BSBM01000437.1 coordinate 11,642,594, forward strand.
GTCCCGTTCGTCGCTATAGAAACACAAAAGTGTTGCAATAGCAACGATTTTCGGTGGGAAAAATGTCCACATGTACTAGTGTGAAAACCAAATCCAGAACATAAATATCCAAAGCTGAGAATTAATCAATCTTATCTATTCGAATTAACCACTACAAGTGATGATCATTAGTCAAACCAAAGAACTGAAAGTAATTAACCTCTATGATCTAACTCTGATCAAGAAAATATGCATGAGCTCCTAGATCTGAATCATTGTTTTAAAATTAATATAAGAATGCATGAAAACAGACATCAAAATATGCTTGTACAGAATGCAGCTACAGGACTACGGAATGCATTCTACCAAACTACAGAATGAGTGTTGATCGACTACAGAAAATATGTTGAACCAAAATAATCTCTTAACTGAAATAAAACCATATTATTGAAATGCCATCAAATTATTTTCATATACGATAAGAAGTAAATCGATTCATAGCATAAATGGAAAATACCTGAAAACATAGTAAAGCTCCTAACTTACATGTTGGAGGGGCCCTCCCCAACCCGTACTCAGGAGTATGGAAAAATTATAAACGTAGGCTTGAAAGTAACATGAGTCTTCTTATTAGAATAGTAACTTCATGGTTCAGGAAATTCTTTAACACAAACTGTCTTCGCAGTACAAAAATGTATAAACGATTGATTCTCCAAAATAGCAACAGGATCCCCTCGCTACCCGAGAGGTCCATCTATATCTATATCTATATCTATATCTATATCTATATATGTTTATACTTCTAACCTAGTCTATGATCATAAATGCCGATCCTCTTAATCGGGGATTCTCTAGAATTTAGGGAGATATGAGCACGGAGCCCCTTTGTTATCTGCAATCTCGAGCTTTGACTCTCGTTGATCCCTCAAGACCTTCATGCCCTATTTATGCCTACTCATTACCAAGGTTAGCATGTGGAAAAATGCTTTTAACATAAAGATAATCTCTAAAACATTCTCATTAAATAATCAAAGTAAATACATTTTCCCACAAAACAGGTGTATTTCCTTCATCATATCTTGTGCTTTCCTATGGCAAAAAGGCTATTGGATACCTATAATTTGGGTTCATCAGATACCATGTAAATGAAATATTGGTATAGGATACAGAATATACAAAGAGACCGAAATGAGAAATTGAAAGATTGAATTACTTTAATGTTTTAAAAATTACATACAAAAGTGCTTTACATGTATGTAGAAAGTTTCATTATTCTACTTAGGAACCACTCAACTAATCTCTTTATTACATGTCATGTCTTAATACTACATTATTTACAGCATATAACTGCACTTTATATTCTAATATTATATCTTAACTTCATAACATTATAATATGACTTTATATTGTTACCTTTAGTAAATAGACAATGTCTAATAGTCCCTTTGTCTGACATTATTATACTTTGTATTTATTATTTTAATACAATAAGCTTCTTTGAATAAAAGAAAAACTATGGGAAAATAATAATTAATAGTTGGTTCTCCTTAAAAGAACTGAACAAGGAATTTTGTAAAGACATCTAATTTCCATTTGGCTTTGAGTTTATGAAATTTGTTTCTAGAAGGATTTATTTAGAAGAAGGATGGTAATTCTTAGAAGTTATGAGCTACAATTTAGTTCCTAGTTCTTAGAGAAACCACTAGTTTTTTGAGGTTGGAAGGTGGCTTTCCTTTGTGATGGATGGGATGTAAGAAAATGTCATCTCTTTTCATTTTTTCTTTGTGTTTTTTCATTCCATTCAAGCCTTCAGATCCCTAGAATCTCTTTTCTTCTCACTTTAGTTGTCTAACTGTCCTGGTCTTCCCCACCTAGCACTATCGATGTTGAGTTGTTGTAGAAGGTGTTCCCAACAGTCAACATTGTTGGTAGATTGGTAGGTTGTGGTTTTAAACATTTGTAATTCTCATATTTTCTAAGCATTGCACTGACTATTGGACTATCTGTCTTTTACATTCTTTGTTGCATTAATCTCTTGACGGGTTTACTTTTACTCATTTTACCTTCCCCGTTACTATTTCATTGGGTCTTCCACTATCCAATGCTGCAAATTCATGAGTCACCCCTGCAATCACAGTGGGATCATTGTTAGCATTATACTAAGATGCATTAAGGATCCTGTTTGTTACACCTTGATAATATGATATAAAGGGGATATTAAAAATGGGTTGATAAAAATGGATACCTACAATATCTGGTGAAAATAGGGGTTTTCTTAATTCAAAAGGTATATTGGGAGGCAGGTTCAACAATACAGTTTTAGGAGGCAGTTTCCAATATTTAGTGAAATTAAGGATATTCTTTAATATCTTGCGAACAATCGTGCTATGTAACCAGTTCACTGAGTGAACCCCCCGTGATAAGAAGGGGCTTAATCCAAGTACATTATTGGGGTACATGCCACATCTATTTTGAAATATATGAGAAGGAACAATGGAATCTAGGCTTGTAAGATGACAAATCATAAAATCTAAATCTAGCGTGAGGAAAGGTATGAGAAAAACCTCATAGGTGGTTCAATAAATGTAAGAGAGAGATAAATAGATCCAAGGAAATACAACTGAAACTCTATCATTATCACCAATGTATCCCATAAATCACAGTATGTTGTAGACTAAAGGGATTCAAAATAGACTTAAGGGCCAGAGGGAGTCATGAATGTTGAGGATCTTTGACAGAAATGGGGTAGTAAACTAACCATTTTGTATGATTCTTGATGGTGTGATAATGTGTTGGAATTGATCATGATAGAACCAACTAATCGGAGGGGAAATGAGGTCTCCCCTTGAATGGTCAAACTTAACCCATCATTGATAAAAATAGGGCCAAGGTACCTAATGTCTCTAGGCCTATCCTCTAGAATGAGTGTGTTGAATTCAATGAAGGGATCCCCACTAAAATTAAAGTAATGAGAAGGGCCTTGTTTATCGGCATGAGGAAGGATACGAGGATTTGAGAGAAGATAATACTGAGACACAAGGGGAATGGAGGGTCAAAGAGAGATGTACTCAATACTTCCCTTGTTTAGAGCATGAAGGAAAGGCTAACTTGGAAGCAAATGTATGACTCATTGTGAAACGATCATAGGTGTTGTGAAGTATTTTAGAGGAGGTTTAGCCTTATATTTTTTTTAAAGTAAAAAAATGCTTAATTCAATCAATAAGATTTGAGATAAGGTGTTAACCACATTGTTTGATAGTGTAATGTAAAATAAATTTAAAAATATCTAAATCCAAGTGTCACCTTCAAATTAAGTAACAATTGATCATGGTTAAACCCTTAACTATTTGATCAATAACATATAATAAGAATATATTAGAAGATTTATATAGATTTTGTACAAACTTTGAAACACTAAAAACTATTTATAATTGCAACATCTTAAAATATAAAACTTATGTCTAATAAATTTGCATATTATTTAGCAATCATATTCTTTTTTTCTAAGTATGAAAATGAATAAAATTGTTTAGTTTTCTTTATATTTCTTTATATTTCTTTACAATTTATTTAAAATAATTAAAAATTAAATAAATAAATTTATAATGTATATTTATTTTAATCAATTAATTATTATAAACATTAAAATAAATTCACATTATTTAGATATAGATTTCATTTATTTCATTTTTCATGTGAAAATGAGTGAATGAAACTATCTTTAACCATCATTTTAACTATCATTATCTTTTAGTTAATACTAAAATAATAACTTTTTACTTTAACATTTATTTTTTAAACTAATAATTTATTTTTATATTATCATTAAATTAAATTGATTATTTATTATGTATGTACAATAATTTAAGTTCTTTGAATTATTATTTACCTTACAAATTAAGTCAATTAAGCTAGAAGAAAATATATAGATCGTGGTTTTTTAGTATATTAGATATTGTCAATGAACAAAATCATGTAATTATTAATTGGAAAAGTATATACAATTTTGAAAATGTTGTCATCTTTTCTACTAACATAATGGTTGATAGGTTGAAGTGTGGTTACAATTACTTGATTGGCCTTTTCTCATTCCTCCATAAGATCTATGTGCTTGTGTGTGAATAATAACTAAAATCTCATCCCCTAGTTTGACATTGGTAATGAGGATTGGTTGAGTACCAAATATAAGTCTCAATATGCCATGGTCCTTATGCCAACAAGAGAATATAGAGAGGTACAACCCCCCTCCCTCCCCCCATCGAATAACATAATAATTGATTTTACTAGGGGGTTGTACATTGGGTTATAAAATCCCTCTTCTTGCTCAACATTACCCTCTCTCTTTGTGTGTCTTGTGTTTATAAGTACATCTTTTAGAGGAAACTCTTAAGGTACTTGTACCTCATTGTGTAGATGATAAATGGCTAATTACATTAATATTTTTTGGATGCTAAATCTCAAGAACTTAATTTAAATAGAACATAATTGCATCTCTTATGGTGCTTCTACAAAGTTTTGTAGATGATAAATTGATAATTATCTAGTAATTTTTAAAACCCACTAAAATTTTAAACACCAACTAAAATAAGGATTTATATTTCCAAAAAGTATCTTCCCCTTGATATCCTCATTAATATGTTGAAGAATTTTGAAATCTAATATAATATCCTTCAATTATGTTTGCTTGTAATGTGAAAATCCTGACAGCAGATCTAAGAGTTGATGTATACCTCACAAGAAAGATTAATATTAAGCAGGAAAATAGAAGAAGAGTGGACAATGCACTCTAAAAGAGCAGCAGAATTATGATACAGTAGAACTCAGATAGAAGCAAAATAACATCACACACTAATACATTAGTCACAATATGGACAAATAAATAATACAATGGTGAGGATTCGAATGCCAAGGTGGCAATTCGAATTAGCCTTCATGGAGTGATCATCAGATCAATGGAGTGTCATCAAACCATAACTAGGAGTCCTGATCATCCTCAGTGGAGTCATCAATGCACAAGTAACTGTCAACCAGGTGTCAAACTGAGTCTAACTGAGTGTGGTAGTGTAATATCCCGAATTTTGGACTAACTATTCTTGTTGTTATATTGGGCCACGACCCTAGCACATATGTTTTATTTTGAGTATTGGGCATGAGCCCTAGCACCTATGATTTATTCTTTTATATATTAACATATCGAGCATGGACCCTCACTGACTTCTTTATTTGAGTTTATAGTGGGCAAGAAGGCCCCAATGTTTTAATGATGTTCTTCAGCTTTGATATGGGTACAAACCCTAATATACTGAGATGATCTTTTGCTACTTACTGTGCAGAGCTATGATTTTACATGATTTGACTTATGAGTGTGTTGAGCATGGACTTAGAAACACACATATAACCTACGTATTGGGCATAAGCCCCGATGTACCTAGAAGAATGTTTATGTACTCGGAGTAAGCCCTGAGGTACATTGAGTGTTGGGCATAAGCCCTGGAGCACTCCAAGCTTGATAAATGAATACCGGATCCGAGGCCACTTGAATATTCTAGATGTGCCTCACAACCACATTCTAGCACTGGTGTTGAGCAGGACGCTCTGGAATTGCACTAACGTAACGCCCATGTGAAAGTGTTGATTTAAAAGGATCTGAAGAGCACTCGGGGTTACTAAATATCAAAGTGTTGAGTCAGAAAGACTCTGAATAACACTTCTACTTTCATCACATTTATTTAAATTGATTAAATGATTCATCTTTTATCTATCATCAAATACTGTGGGAACTACCATGTTAAACGAGGGAATCCGACATGCAAGAGAGAGACTAGAGGTGCCTATCCAAGATGACTGAAAGACCGTCCAAAGAAGTGGACCTTACCCTTAAATTGTTAAACAAAGTATCATGTGAAGATACAAGATTAAATATTATTATTAAGAATTTTAATATATAATGATGTGATTATTTATTTATAAAAAACCATTTATTTTATATAGTTTATGCATAGTGGGATGCCACATTATTGAATAGTATTAATAAAGTATTAATATTTAGTGGGCAGCCACATTTGTAAATAGTATTAACAATGTATTAATACCTAGGTTAGAAATATTGTTATTATAATTAGTGTTATTATTATTATGAAAAGTTTAAATTAAAATCACTCATAGTTAAAACAAAGGAAAAGTCCTAGTTCAAGAGGACTAGATATTTGAGTAATGTAACGCCCCATATTTCGGCTAGGCATGTTTATGAGTTAGATACCTTTCACCTTATTGCTTGTTATCTGTTCGACTTAGCTAGACAGGGTGAACTATATTTATCACTATATTTTCGGCATGATAGACATGATGATATGTTGCAATTGTGCTAATGATGTTACTATATTCATGCAGTTATTAAGTTATGATTAACATGAGATTCTTTTATTTCATAATGACAGTGTATGTTTGATAATCGTCCTGGAGGAAATGTGATATATATATGATGTGGTAATTATGCTGTGATCGATTTAATAATTTTATGTGATGAAATGAATGATGTTGATGATATGGATCAATTGGTGATAGAATGGAAATGCTTGTTATAAAAGGTGTATCTTGCGGAATACTAACCTACAGGACACAAGGGCTATGGGATAGCCGGGTACTTGATCTGATATACGGAGAAGAACCTATGCATGCAGTAAACCTTAGCAACCGAAATTGATGAAACGATGACATGGACCGATAATCTCGAGAGCAGCAGAGTATGATTTGATAAGGGCGTAGGCCCAGTATGTTGAGAGGGATGGATGTGTTTCCCACCCTATGTTCCTATGATACTCGAGATCGTGGGAGGGCCGTGCTGAGACACGCTCCCCATGTATGTGTGATGACGATGGTCGGATGCCTGCTAGTAGAGGATAGGTCCACTTTCTGTTCAGTCGACGCTATCGCTCTCAAGTTCTATGTGGTCAGGTCGTTGATTCCGACATCCACTTTTATACTAGCAGAGGAAGGACAGGGAGATTGTGGCAATAGGTTAACGATGGGAGGATATGATAGCTAGTACTGTTGAGGGTTGGGCATTCATTGACCTGGAGTTAGTGGTAGTAGGTAGCCTTCCTTGTACCTGATTGATTGAACAAACGTAATCATAAAAGCAATGAAATGGAATCTTAAAGGTTAACTGATAAAATAAACGATGATGTTTTAGTAATATTATGATGAATGTGTACTTGTTCGATTTGCATAAAGTATTATGAATATTAGTTAGCTGATATGCATAGAATATATATATGACATATGTTTGTAGTACATGTATGTCTTGTGCATACGCTGGCCACGCATGCACATTATGCACATGCGCAATAGTATTGGTTTACAACATACTTATCAAGATTTAACAATGTTATAAGTATCATAGGTAACTCAATTAAGTATTCAATGAATGACTTAATCAGTAAAAGATCATCAAGTCTTAATGTGTAAAATAAGTTAATTAGTCTTGTATGAAGACATGGTAATGAACGATTAAAATAAGTGTCATTAATTGTAAGCATCCTCAGGTGAAGATGACTCCTATATGAAGTATAATAGTTAAACATTAATACTAGAAAAGTGTGCTATATAATTGTTGATCACGATTAAATAAACCATTAAAGTATATTTCATTATTTATACATAGAGGTACTATGTGACCCTTATCCATTAACCAAATAAATATTTCTAAATTCTATTCACAATTAACTTAATTTCTATTATTATTAATTATTATGTTATTATTGTTATTAATTAATTAATGATAATAATGATGATAATATTTATATAGAGCATAGTGGAATGAATGATTTATTAAATAGATTATTCGTTTAAATTAAGGAACAGAATCATTTCCAAAATAAATGAATAAAATAATTCCACTACCCGAGAGAATTTGGATGATATAAAATAATATATACTCCACCTTTTACCTTAAAAAGGGGATACATTAATGATTAGTACTTCCTAGACCACGACAGCTAGGGCGGTGGAGTGATAAGGAAGTTTGACTTTGGAAGGAGGTGGATTCCTATAAAGAGGAGAATTAACAAAGTAGTAAGGGGTTATTGTGGGAGAACTGTGAGGATTATTTTGTGAAAAAGGAGGAAATGCCGAGGAGGGGGTTAACTCGAAGCTTTGAGGAGGTGGGAAACTCAAATGAAAAGACTGAGGAGCGGGTTAACTCAGCAAATGATTACCATGGAAAGGTTCGATGAAAGCTGCTGTCGGGATTATCGGTCTGTGGGCTCGGGGGCTAGGAAATCCGTTGATTTCCTAGGGTCAGCACGATAATAGCTGATCAGCAGGGTGGACACATCATTTTGGGTTGCTAAGGTACCATACAGAATTCACCACGTAATTCTTCTGATCTTCCTGCAAATCTACGGGCCCAGGTATTTTACTCAGCTAGCTTAAACAAATTGTATTTCCCTTTTATTTTCAAATTATGCGTGTTGAAAGAACAGAGTGGTAATGGAAGATTTCAGTTTATGTTTATTTAAATTGCAGAAGACATATAACCATTTAGATAACAGAGTTATAGACGGTTGAAAGTTTATCAGAAAATGATAGGAAAAGCTTAGTATTTGCATGGAAATACAAATAGAGTCCCAGTGCCTAGTAAGGGCACTACATTTGGTATCAGAGCCGAGGCTCAAACCCTGAGACCTTAGGGCCTAACTACGCCTGGAATTTTAGTGAAATTTACCTGAAAATAACAAACCAATATGATGGCGGCAAAAGGGAGATAACTTGAGGAGCCCTTCCCATGTAATTACAATGCAGAAATATAACTGCGTAGGAAACTAACACATATTATGTTCAAAGTTTATTTCAAAACCCTGGCATGATTAAATTGCATCCTACAGGATATATATAAAAGACCAACTGAAACTTAGTTCTGAGAACTATATTATGCGCTATATAATCACAATTACTAAATCAAATTTTGACAGTACCTTAAGCTTGTAAAAGGGGTTCAACCCTGTAACTTCTTGAAACTCCAAATTAACAACTTTTTACATATTATCCAAGGTTAGTTGTTAAAATTTGATAAACATATTCACCACCGGAAGTTACAAAAGAAATATAAATGTTGATTATTAACATATTAAAAAAAAAAAATGGAGTTAACCCCGAAAAGCAACAATTATTGCAATTTAACATAAATTTATTGGATTTAAATCGAATCGCAACTATTTAACTTGAAATTCTGTAAGATAGCTTTTAGTGGCTCCATCTGCTCAATTTAGACTGAAATAATGATATTTAAAATCTGTATTGGTTCAAATTAGCCTGAAGTAATGATATTTAACCTAAAATCGCAAAAATGTTACCTATAGGCTAAAATTACAAGAAGTTAACCTGAAACTAAGTGCAGTTCAACTGCAATCGCGACAATTTGACCTGAAATTGTGCAATTTAAACTTAAGTTCTCCCATTCAAACTAAAATAGCTACAGTCTGATATTTTATTCTGCTGTTCAAACACCCTAACTATAAAGTTAATCTTGAAATGTAATTTGCTATCGCTTGCAGAAACTCTCCTGTAATTCTTTGCACTTCCTGCCTCTCCTTCCAGGATCGCGTCCACAGTGAATACAGATATTACAGCGTCAGCCTTTAAACCCTTTTCTTCTTTTAGCTTAAGGTTCTCAATTCGTGGCAAATGAAGAACACTGAACTATTCTCCATACGAGAAGTCAAATAGCCGGCCTTTCTGAATAATCTTTCGTCCAAAATCTCACAGCTAGCCAAATCAATAGCCACAGAAGAGATAATTACCGTGCAAAATCCGCTACAGTGGGCAACAAAGAGGATCCTTAACCAATCGAATTGGTTTCTCGTTTAAATGATGATGCTACTACTGTTACTGCGAGCACCGCCACTGCCATAAGGACCACCATGTGCACCATCAAATTCAAGCGCCCAGCTTGATAAAGTTTTTTCCTTCCGTTCCCAGCCCGAGCTTAATGCCGAGATCCCAATGTCCAGGTCGACCACATTTAAAGCAATACGAACGACCTGGGGCTCTGTCACCATAATCCGCTCTCCCGGAACGATATCCACCGCCATACCCATAATCGGAATCCCCCTCTATCTTAGGTTACACTTATTTGACAGATATGCTTCGACCATTTAATTCCCTCCCATGCAATTCACTAATGGCGGATTCCATGGACCGCAGATCTCCAAAAGTCGCAAGGCCAAAGCCATGTGGACGATCAGTTTTCGATCCAACATAACCTGAGCATCCACGAATTTGCCGAAATGGCTGGAAGTGCTCTCGAGTTCTCTGTCCGATGTATCCCAGGAAAGCCCTCCAACAAATACACGGTACTCCTCCTTGCCAGACATTATCGCTTCCAGCAGCAGCTCTTACACGAAGATTCTACTACGAACCTCACCTGCAGTATCCTGGAATTTTATTTTTATTTACCTTACAGTTCGACCGGCAAAAGGCCGTATTCCAACTCTAACCCTAGTGATTCCTCCTCTCTCTTCTCGCTATGCTTCGGCTTGGTTGCTCCTCACCGTAGGCACCATAAGCATCACCACCAGCTCCGCCTACAGAGCCATTAAAACCTCCTGCACTCCTATAGGGGTTGCCGCCGTAACCTGCTGGCCCATAAACTTAACATTAAAATTTGATTATGAATAAGAGAATAAGAAAAGGTGAAACCCTGGCGTAGCTCCTGAACGGAACACAGTAAATTTATTGGGCTAATCCCTAGCTCTCAACACCTCGAGCTCGCTCTCGAGCATACCGTCAACGCCTAATAATAACCCCGTTCACTTCCTTAAATAGGGTATAGTGGACGCCACATTAAGCGGTTTCCGCGTTGCCCCTTAAGCGGTTTACCATACCATTTCCTTGTATGCGGACGTATGAGAGGGGGACGCGTGTGATGGCGGTATTCTTACCGCAACCACCAACCACCCGTATCGGGCGAGCAAGTTGCCGACGCGGAGTGAGGGAGAGCCGTCGATCTCCCTCTACGGCTCTTGCTACCCTCCAACGGAAAAAAAAAACACACAACTTAAACATTAATTTCCTTCAAAGTACAAACGACGTATTGTTATTTGTTATTTCTTTTTATCTTATTTTCATTATTATAAAAAAAAAAAGTTGAGATTTAAACGATTTTCTTAATACACATTTATTAATAAGTTAAAGCTCGGAGATTTTGACAACTTTTAGTACCTATAGTAAAAGCCAGAATCTTTTATGGTGAATGGCCGTTCTCTCTCCTTTAAATGAGTGCGACTGGTGAAACTTTAACTTATTGGGTAAAAGAAAAATAACTTCGCATATCTTCGAGATCTGATCTTTTCGGAATTTCAAAGCTACTAGGATGCTGCTTTCTGGTTTTAAATGACTAACTCTGCAGATTTCACCCGATCGATGATTTCTCACCATTAAATAGGACCAATCTGAAATTCTCAATACTTAAAGATGAATAATTAGCCCCGCCGTCAAATCGAGGTTTCAAGGATTTATTTTTTTTTTTCAGTGTGTCTTAGGACATGCTCTCCCCTTGACTGTCAAATCTCGGTATTGATTCTTTCACGGCACTTAGAACCAGCCTCTTTAACATATATGCGAGTAGGGGGTTAGGATCTTAATCTCTTATATACATCTGAGATCGAAAATTTATTCAAATCCATTAAAACTACTTACGAAGGGAGGGATCACCATCTTTCCAGAGCGCTTAAGTTTAAGTGACGAATGTCATACATGAAAGGGTATTCATGTAACCTTTATGCACACCATTTAAAGGGGAAATAAATAAGAATATAAGGGCATGTGATAAGGTAGTGGTGGGAGTATGGAATAATAAGAGTAAAAAAAAAATAATACAAATAATACATATGAAGACAAGAGCGGGCTAATAAAGGTAAAAAGGGTGAGTGGGCAATAAAAGTAAAATAAAGCCAAAAATTTTAACCGTGTCTTTTTATTTTAACAATATACTATAACCATAAATATATACACATAAAGAAACATGCCCAAGATGGTGTATGGAAATGGAAGACATTTTGTTCTTCAATAATAACTATATAGAATATAAATTTTGAATTATTTATATTGGAGGTTAGCAATTCAAAAGTAATTTGATGAATTTACAACCATGGTTTGATGTGTGTTGATCAAGTTATCGCACATTTTGTGGTGTTCCTAGTAAAGTTTTCCTATTGATTCTTTAAATGATTTATTGGGATTTTATTTTTTTTCTTCAGGGTCATTGATGATCTTCGGTTAAATGTGAAGAAAGATAAATGTTATGTCAAAGGTTTCTCATAACTTTCATTATTATTCCAAGTATTTCACCTCCCTTTCTCTTACATTTTGAGCCACTTACTTATTGTGTCAATATTAAAGATCATAAACATTGATTTCGTCATCTTCCTCTATGAACACTTTAAATGAATTTCACATGATTAATGGAATCACATATATAGATTGACATAAGTAGACTTAAATTTCAAAATAAATTTTGTAATACTATCTTCCTAGGATCACATATTGAGCTTCTACAAGGCCCTTTTCTTTAAAAGGACTCTCCATTTCTCTATTTCCGTAATCAACACCTCACATACATTGTACAACATTATAATATACTTTTGAGGTATCACCCACGAAAAGAATGATTTGTAAATCATATTGTAACGACTCTAATATAACTTGGTCTAAAGCAAAAAAAAATATGATAATGATATATTGTGATTCGATACCTCTTGAGATAAATGACATTTACATTAAATTATACATATACACGTAAATTTGGTAATTATTGATACATAAATGTATAGAGCATCTTATAGATTTATAAAAGATCGAATTCTGTTATAGAAATGGATGACATAAAATAAATTTATATGTTATAAGTGTTTGACATTCAAAAAAAAAAAAAAAACCTTTGTCGAGACTTTAACGTATAGTCGAAGAGACGAAACGAACACTTAATCTGAAAGCAAGGAACCGCTAAAACGAGCATGGTAAGCTGAATGCTAAAACGCTAATTTCACTACATGACAAAATCATTAATGAAAACGACCATAAATTTCAACGCGTTGATCCTAACAAACTGTTCCTTGCGCATAAAGTATAATGATAGGCATTTTAAGGAGCACTGCATTAGGTTTTCCTCGTGCGGTAAAATGACAGGGTAGAAACGAATCCCTTTATTTCTTATATCTCTTCTCTAAGTACTACAAAGAATGAAAATTTATATATATCAACTAAGAAGGGAAAGGTTGTGTTTTAATCTATTAATGAAATTCCTAGATTGCATTAGTTGCAATGCCATGTAACCTCATCTAGTTCTATTGAATAGGTTTTACATGTTGGGTAATTAACATGTTAAAGGGTTATGTGAATGTGTGATTTGTTAGGACAACCACATCTACACTTTGCAGGTGTTTAACAAGAGAACTTGGTTAAATAAACATGGAGCGGTGTTTGAGTTGCTCCTTCCCCACAACAAATTACACGACATTAATATGTGTGCATAGACAACTTAGTACAAGGTACAGATTAAAGTGAAAACTCGTGAACCTCTCATACTTATATTCACGAATGAAATTTCCATTAAGAAATAAAGGTGAATGTTATATCGAGTAATGAAAAAAAAAAATACATTACATATTATTCAGATAAGATAACGGAAGGAAATAAATTTGTTGGATACAAGAATAGGTATCCTTTAGAATCACACTATGGAAACACCATGTACGTAAACCAGGAGATTGCGTATAAAGCTTATTAAAAGACTATTTTAAAAGGGGAAACATGGCATACTAGGAGAAATGCGGGTAATTACCCTTGCGATGGCAAGGGTGGGAACAAAACTAGCTATGAGATTCTTAAGGAATTGAAGAAGCAATGGTTTCCCGACAAATTATATTGGTTTGAAAATGAGAATAATAAATAAACATGATAGCAATTGTATTTGATAAGAAATAGCCATGAAAACCTTTTAAACAATAATAGTTCTCCTAATTTAATAATGCTACGATACTTTGTTTATTGTTTATTACCGATAAGTGAAATGGCAAGGTGATGTACCTTAAAGATTATAAGGAATGAAGAAGCGTTCTAGTTCTATTAGTTAATTATGATGATGGAGTCCAATTACGTCTAATAATGCGTCGATTTGTCGAATAAATGAACATTCGTGTTCAAATATTAAGGGATGATGGTTACCACTATCAATGACTAGGACAATTGTGTTGCTTCCTATTATGTACAGGATCTACAGGCTATACATTTATATATATAGGGGAGTATCATCGATAGAAACAAGAGATGTATTGACCAAACCTAATAAGGTAGTAAATGGAGTAAGGATGTGGTAGGAAGCTAACAAATGGGAGATAATTGAAAGTCAATAATATTTGACCAATAGTCTAACAACCGTTATAAATCAAGTACTTGGAATTTGTAATAAAAACTATGTTTTAAGGGAAATAGTGCATTTCCAATGTATGAGAAATGATGGAATTAATTATCGATGAGAATGGGCATCTTTACAAACTGTCAAGAAAGGGAGTAAGATTATATGTGTATCTTATGTCTAGTGATAATGTGTAGTTGTATGAGGCACGCCAAATAGAGGTGGTAAGCCAATATTTAAGGTATGTGTGAATGGATCCCCCTATTGGAAAATTTAATTAGTAATAAGATATGGGAGATATCTACGTATTAAAATCGACACCGTAAATTTTCTATGTGTAAAGTGCAACTAATCATGTTTCAATATAGTAAGTGGAATGAGATTGAAGGAACTAGGTATGTGCGAGAAAAGAATAGGGGTTATATGCTGCTAGTATTGCTTAGGTCAAATTGTCATGATGGAGGGGATATTATTGAGAAACAACTTGGATTTAATAACTAGAAAATGAGCAAGCAGTAAAGTATAACGGCAGGTAAATTATTGAGGGGCTAATGAAGTTACCATGAATAGATGTGCGTCGAACCCTCAACCAGATTAAGTGAACCAGTAATACAAGTAACTGGGGTAATAATGGAGGCAAAATAGGAACCGATGTGCACCTCAATGAATAAAGTTATGCTGTTTAAACCCCTAATAGATACTATCAGTGAACTTAAGCATTTTGGTAAGGTATAGTTACTAAGAACATTCTAATAAATGATACTTCCCCTAATTTAATATTATTACCATACTTATGGTTATCAAGGGTGTAGATTGCTTATTAACAATAAGGTAATAAGAATGTTTGACCTTAGGATGAAATAACAAGGATCTTCATCTCCTAGGAGAGGTATGCAAATCCTAAAGAATCCTTGTAGTCGCTTGTCGAATAATTAAATATTATGAACTCTCAGCTCTCCATTAAAAAAAAAAAATCGTTGATTATTTCATGCTAAGTTGGATCAATATAAGCTATTGGTGAGGAGTAAATCTCTCTGGATGTTATAACTTGAAGGATGTTGCTAAACGGCAAGAAGTAGGATATTAAAATGGATAACACTTGATTATAACCTTACGGATTTTAGAGGTTCAATAGAAAGATTAATCTAAACGTTTCTTTAAATCAGTAGAATACACATCAGGGGATAAAAGAAGCAAAACCATAGGATAATATCGGCATATTCCGTCAAGTCAAAACTAAACCTGCTACTTGCAAGAATGAAGAGGTTAGGCATCAAGATTATTCCCTGCATTATTATGACCATAACTTCGGGACGAAGTTTCCTGAAGGGTGGGTGTATGTAACGCCCCATATTTCAGCTAGGCATGTTTATGAGTTAGACACCTTTCACCTTATTGCTTGTTATCTGTTCGACTCAGCTAGACAGGGTGAACTATATTTATCACTATATTTTCGGCATGATAGACATGATGATATGTTGCAACTGTGCTAATGATGTTACTATATTCATGCAGTTATTAAGTTATGATTAACATGAGATTCTTTTATTTCATAATGACAGTGTATGTTTGATAATCGTCCTGGAGGAAATGTGATATATATATGATGTGGTAATTATGCTGTGATCGATTTAATGATTTTATGTGATGAAATGAATGATGTTGATGATATGGATCAATTGGTGATAGAATGGAAATGCTTGTTATAAAAGGTGTATCTTGCGGAATACTAACCTACAGGACACAAGGGCTATGGGATAGCCGGGTACTTGATCTGATATACGGAGAAGAACCTATGCATGCAGTAAACCTTAGCAACCGAAATTGATGAAACGATGACATGGACCGATAATCTCGAGAGCAGCAGAGTATGATTTGATAATGGCGTAGACCCAGTATGTTGAGAGGGATGGATGTGTTGCCCACCCTATGTTCCTATGATACCCGAGATCGTGGGAGGGCCGTGCTGAGACACGCTCCCCATGTATGTGTGATGACGATGGTCGGATGCCTGCTAGGAGAGGATAGGTCCGCTTTCTGTTCAGCTGACGCTATCGCTCTCAAGTTCTATGTGGTCAGGTCGTTGAGTCCGACATCCACTTTTATACTAGCAGAGGAAGGACAGGGAGGTTGTGGCAGTAGGTTAACAATGGGAGGATATGATAGTTAGTACTGTTGAGGGTTGGGCATTCATTGACCTGGAGTTAGTGGTAGTAGGTAGCCTTCCTTGTACCTGATTGATTGAACAAACGTAATCATGAAAGCAATGAAATGGAATCTTAAAGGTTAACTGATAAAATAAACGATGATGTTTTAGTAATATTATGATGAATGTGTACTTGTTCGATTTGCATAAAGTATTATGAATATTAGTTAGCTAATATGCATAGAATATATATATGACATATGTTTGTAGTACATGTCTATCTTGTGCATACGCTGGCCACGCATGCACATTATGCACATGCGCAATAGTATTGGTTTACAACATACTTATCAAGATTTAACAATGTTATAAGTATCATAGGTAACTCAATTAAGTATTCAATGAATGACTTAATCAGTAAAAGATCATCAAGTCTTAATGTGTAAAATAAGTTAATTAGTCTTGTATGAAGACATGGTAATGAACGATTAAAATAAGTGTCATTAATTGTAAGCATCCTCAGGTGAAGATGACTCCTATATGAAGTATAATAGTTAAACATTAATACTAGAAAAGTGTGCTATATAATTGTTGATCACGATTAAATAAACCATTAAAGTATATTTCATTATTTATACATAGAGGTACTATGTGACCCTTATCCATTAACCAAATAAATATTTCTAAATTCTATTCACAATTAACTTAATTTCTATTATTATTAATTATTATGTTATTATTGTTATTAATTAATTAATGATAATAATGATGATAATATTTATATAGAGCATAGTGGACTGAATGATTTATTAAATAGATTATTCGTTTAAATTAAGGAACAGAATCATTTCCAAAATAAATGAATAAAATAATTCCACTACCCAAGAGAATTTGGATGATATAAAATAATATATACTCCACCTTTTACCTTAAAAAGGGGATGCATTAATGATTAGTACTTCCTAGACCATGACAGCTAGGGCGGTGGAGTGATAAGGAAGTTTGACTTTGGAAGGAGGTGGATTCCTATAAAGAGGAGAATTAACAAAGTAGTAAGGGGTTATTGTGGGAGAACTGTGAGGATTATTTTGTGAAAAAGGAGGAAATGCCGAGGAGGGGGTTAACTCGAAGCTTTGAGGAGGTGGGAAACTCAAATGAAAAGACTGAGGAGGGGGTTAACTCAGCAAATGATTACCATGGAAAGGTTCGATGAAAGCTGCTGTCGGGATTATCGGTCTGTGGGCTCGGGGGCTAGGAAATCCGTTGATTTCCTAGGGTCAGCACGATAATAGCTGATCGGCAGGGTGGACACATCATTTTGGGTTGCTAAAGTACCATACAGAATTCACCATGTAAGTCTTCTGATCTTCCTGCAAATCTACGGGCCCAGGTATTTTACTCAGCTAGCTTAAACAAATTGTATTTCCCTTTTATTTTCAAATTATGCGTGTTTAAAGAACAGAGTGGTAATGGAAGATTTCAGTTTATGTTTATTTAAATTGCAGAAGACATATAACCATTTAGATAACAGAGTTATAGACGGTTGAAAGTTTATCAGAAAATGATAGGAAAAGCTTGGTATTTGCATGGAAATACAAATAGAGTCCTAGTGCCTAGTAAGGGCACTACAAGTAAATAATATCTTTTAAAATATTAATTATCTTAATTTAAAGAAACTAAATATTGAACAGTCATAATTCAAGACTCCCCTACATAAAGAGGGAAGATCCCAAGGTTGGGGATCATCTATCTTTTTCATTATCATTCTCTTATGGTAATTAGAAAGAAGTTGTCTGCTCCAAGAAACTTAAGCAATCATATCTAATAATTCCATATCTAAACCAACAGTGAACCTAGGGCCTCTATCTTTCATTGCATGTTGGAACCAGCTCGGGGGGATCCAGTTAGAATCGGGAACAGTCTAAGGGTCATGGCTTGGAGGAACATGGTAGCCCCAAAGTTATCCAGCTAAAAAAATCATCCTAACAAGTTAGCTAAATACCACAGGTTCTGCATTAACTATTGTTTGAGTGTGCAGGATTCTAAAGGAAAGGATCAAGTGCCAAAGTAGTCAGGCTTCTACAGGAAAGGATCCAGTTCCAAAGCAGCCAGGTGTCTAGTATTAATTGTTTTCCATTTATAGTAGACAAAGGCTTTTAGATTAGAATTGATGCTTCAGCATTGTTTAATTCTCATTACAAATATTATCAACTTAGAGGTTTTGCCCAGAAACCAATGGAGGGTCTAGCAGGCCTATCCCAGCTAGCCTGTCCTAGACAACACCCCATGAGAAAAATTAGGAACCCTACTATCGATTTTTAGAGGACTTCTAACACTGTGTATTTTTCCCATTGGTTTCCCATATTAACTTCTAGGTTAGGGCTATTATGTTTTTAAATAATTATGTTTTCTGTTTGAATCATCTTAGCAATTCGTAGTGCAGGGATTACTTCCATTTTTTAATTCTTTTATTCTTATTCTCTTTATGCTTAAGATTCATCGAATAGAAATGACAACAACATCGAGTCATACATCGAATCTCTTAGCCACACTACACATCAAATCATAGATTAAACGATAAACAATAATTATTATTTTATGTTCTTTCAAACCAATGTATCATTCCACATAATCAACATCTCTACGATTTCAACCAAACAGTCAACCATTATATTGAAAACAACAACAAGTATTTTCTCATGGATCGAATTCCACTACCTATCAATACATTCCACATCATTAAACTATATTACTTTTAGCCATCGACATAAAGGTCACAAGATCAAATCTCATTAGCATTTCCAGGAAGACCATGCCATCTTTGAAATAGCCAAACAACGTAGTAGTTTACACAGAAGCAATTTCACATTCAACTAAATCGTTTTCGTTACCAATTAGCAAACATCTAGTCATTCAACGTAAATGCAAGGCAAGGGATTGAATCCCTCTATTCTTCCATTTAAAGCAACTACCATAAAACGCAGCAAGAACAACCAAAGTAAAACTCCATGAGCATGTAAGAAGACCAGACAAGGGTTCGCCTCTCCTACCAACACATCTCGTCCTGGCAGCTATTTTAAAACTAATATTTGCAAATCCATTCAACAGACAGATCCACGATAGCCACATGAAGGATCTAAAACCTTAACCATTAATTCACATAGAGAAAATGCAGAGTTTAGTTATCTTCATTACCGGTTCAAAGTCTAATAGAAAACGTAGAGGCCAACATTTCCCTATTTCTCAGATAGAGTCAACCTCAACACATGATAAATGCAGGTTATGACAAAACCACGATTTCCTAGTATAAAATACTTAACCGACGACTTTTAGAACAGAGGCAACAATAGAAAACACAGAAATCGAAACTACTCTTACCCATAAGAAAACACAGAGACTAGACAATGTACAAATCATTTATAGAAATTATGCAGTAGACCATTTCCTCTATTCACAGGTCCAATGATTCTTTCAAAATGAATTACGTAGACATGTAAACCCCAGATTTATATTAGGTATTATTACAAATAGCTACAAAGATCAACATTGAGCCAAACGGCCAAACTTTACACTAAAACCCTCCAGGGCCATCAAAACCAATATATACATTTCACAATGGTCTAGCCAACGATGACCTCTAGGAACCCAAAAAGTTGTTGCAGTAAACCCAATCGGGCTCACGAAGTTCCTCATAGCAAATACAAACAGTACCACCCCATAGAGGCGAGAGGAGGAGATAAGGAATGGTGAACTCTGAACTTACCATTTGCAATGCCATCGAAGTCAAGTACTGGCCATCAACTAGTAGCCATGTAGAAGAAGAATGCCAAACGATCACCTGCTAAACAAACAAGCCACACGAAGTCAAACCCTGAGAGTATTATCGAACTGTATTCCACAAAATAGCAGGAAACGTAGCATAAATGAGTGATGGGTATTACCTTAATTTCAGTCTACGTCTCTGCATGTAAAACCCTGTATGGTGCGATGGACATGATCAAAGCTCAAGCTAGAGCATGAAACCCCCAAACGCATCCAACAGTAAATAAGGGCAAATGAACCACAAAAAATGAACCTTCGTTGGTGTAAAACCCAAGGGAAAACCCTCAGCATAGCTGGTAGCGTTGGCCATGTGCCATCGTAGAGTTGCATTTAATTCTAACACCAACCCCAAATATTTCGATATCAACCCTGATCTCTATAGTAGTAGAGTCAGTCATGATCCAAAAGTATTATAAATGCATGAGTATTGCAAAGACCACAAACATTACATAGTGCCAACAATTCATTACAAACTCAACAAGTATTACAAGTTAAATGATATTGCAACATCCTTCAAGGCTTTTAAGGTGCTAATATTTAAACATAACACACTTTGGGCTTAGGTAATGGTTGGAAATGTGAAGTGAGAACCCTAGGTAGATGCCTTCATTGGTACACCTGCAAACCAGTACAAATTGAATGCATTAGCGAAACTCGCTAAGTAAGTCAGAAGTTTCCATTTCTGACACCCTACCTCTCGGCAGCTCTGCTGGAAAAATTTGCCCCTTGAAAGACCAAGCATCTCATCATGGGCCTCAATCGCCACTAATAGGGGTCCATCCCACCTGAATTATCAGTTAGACTTTCATAAATATGCACACAAACTCTTAAAACAGTAAGAAGGAGATTTGTATTATTATACTCTAAACATCTGTACACTTGCGACATAATTACATTTCTACTCATTACACTGCATCCGCAAAGTTGTAGGAATAACAACCAGTAAGACCATGATACTTAGGAAATTGAGACCCTTCAAATGTTGAAATTAAATACCGGAGTAGTATGTACTTATCAGTGCTTAAGTTAATTTACAAATCATCATCTCTTAACTAGTTTATTACAATAACAGAATTTTTTTAAATTTTACTATTTTTAGGTACATTACAAGTGGTATCAGAGCCCAGCTACAAAACTAAGTGACCTATTGGGATCATTACAAACAGAACAATCGCTGCAGATACACAGTAAACAGAAACGTACATTTGGAAATTTTATTTTGTTTATGCAAAAAAGAACTAACAGATTTTCTGTTCTTGATGCTTATATAACATTGCAAGTATAGTCATTGTCTGAAAATGAATGCAGAAGGGGGTAGCAGCTTACATGGAAATCTAAACTCTCCACCACGAGAGCAAGAAATTGTGGTGGAACTCAACTCGGATTTAATGAAATCCATGCAAAATCTACAGGCATAATTCCAAAGTTTCAGAGATGACAACATGCAAGAAAGATGAGAACAACAAGCTATAAATGAAGCTCTGCTTCAGATTTTAACAGGGGAAAAACCCCACAAACAGCCCACACTCTCAGTCAACACCTGTAAAAAGGGAAAGAGTCACACAAAGAGGACTGCTAGCCCTAAGGGAGAAGAGTAGGGTGAACACATACCCGAATCAATGGAAGAGGACTGTAGGAACTCTTCCAATGATGAATATTCACCACCTCCTTGCAAGAAAAGGTGGAAAGGTGACGACAGTTTACAAGGAGAATTCAGAAAGATAAAAGCCCCAATGTATGATGGATATATTAACTCTGGGAAGAAGGCTAAGGAGTGGCTACTAGGAGTGAATAAGTACTTGAAAATTCATAATTACTCTAGTGAAAAGTAAGCCCGATTAGCCATATACAACCTGAATGGAGAAGCTGCCAGATGGCGGCAGGACTTGAAATGCACCAAAGGACAAGAACTGAGAGACATAACTTGGGATACTTTCAGTAGAACATTTCAGGACAAATATATTTCTGAAAGATTCTTTGACAAGAAAATTAAAGAATTCCATGAGCTAAAGATGGGCTCCCTAACCTTGGAGGCTTTCATAAACAGATTCTTAGACCTGCTGCACTATGTTCACTACATCAAAGACGAAAAGGTCAAGATACAACAGTTCTTGGGAGGGCTTCCACCAAACTTTAGAGAAAAGATAGAGTTTGACATGCCCAAAACCCTTGATGTGACCTTACATAAAGCAAGACTATGTTATGAACATAGACAGCCAAGGAATGATAACATCAACAGAAATAGAGAGAGGTTCAAAACCTTCACGGATAACCGCAGACCAGGATTTAGACCTCCACCTTACTGGAAACATAACAACAATTTTCTGCCCAATAGAGTCTTCAATCGACCTCAAGCATGACCAAGTGCACCCCCACCACCTATCAACACGCCAGCTTTCAACAAAGGGACAAAAGCTATCCCACCAACCGTTTCTTGTTGGAAATGCCAAGGGCCCCACTACTACAGAGACAGCCACAACAAAACAGATGGATTTTTACACAATGCCCAAGCAGAACCTACCATAGGAGACATGGCAAAGACACCCAGGATTTATGCCGTTCTTGATGGTCGATTGGCAGATCACCAGGCCACCATGGTTGAAATTGAGGGTAAGATCTCTAACACAACCGTTTCAGTTTTAATAGATCCCAATGCATGCCAAAGTTATATCTCCCCTAAGATAGTGGACACCTATAAGTTGAACTGAGAGCATCACGAGAAACCGTGGCTGGTACAACTAGTCACCGATACCAAACGAAAGGTCTATAAGTTAGTTAAAACTTGTGAGATAGACTTAAACGGTTTTCCAACTAGGTTAGAATTAAACATTCTACACCTAGGGTCGTACGATGTACTTATCGGCATGGATTGGTTAGAAGAACACTATGTCCTACTAGACTGCTTAAACAAATCCTTACTCTGCTGGGACGACCAAGGGAATCAAAATACAATTCAGGGTATCCCTAAGAAAGTGTCAGTACGATAGATCTCCGCCTTACAAGCAAAGAAAAGTATCAAAAAAGGTTGCAAACTCTTTGCCGTCAATATCCAAAACATAGAAATTGATAGGGAACAGAAGATCGAAGACTTCCCAGTCCTGGTAGAGTTCAAATATGTATTTCCCAAAGAAATACTGGGATTACCACCCAAACGAGACTTAGAATTTTCCATCGAACTAACACCCGAGTCAGTACCAGCTTCCAAAGCCCCGTACCACATGAGCACACCAGAATTGGTGGAGCTCAAGCTTCAGTTACAAGATTTAATAAACAAAGGGTACATTCGACCAAGTGTGTCCCCTTGGGGCGCACCAATACTCTTCGTCAAGAAGAAAGGAAAAATGATGCGGATGTGCATCGATTACCGCCAACTCAACAAGATGACCATTAAGAATTGCTACCCACTCCCTAGAATCGACAACTTGTTTCACCAAGTCAGAGGAGTGAAGATATTCTCAAAGATCAACTTATGATCCAGATACCATCAAGTGAGGATCCGTGATGAGGATATCAACAAGACTGCGTTTCGGACCCGTTACGGCCACTACGAGTTCGTAGTGATGCCCTTTGGGTTGACAAATGCATCAACCAACTTTATGTGTATGATGAACAACATCTTTAGCAAATACCTCGATAATTTCATTCTAGTGTTTATTGACGACATTTTGATCTACTCCAAGAACGAAGTAGAACATGAGGAACACCTCTAAATTTTTTTACGAATACTAAGGGAACACCAACTTTACTCCAAGTTTAGTAAGTGTGATTTCTACAAACCCTAGATTCAATAGTTAGGACATATCATTTCCGAGAAGGGAATAGTCCTCGACCCCGAAAAGGTCAAAGCTATTTAAGAATGGCGCACACCTACGTGCGTATTCGATATAAGATCATTTTTAGGTTTAGCCGGCTACTACTGAAAGTTCATTAAGAACTTCTCACTAATTGCATGTCCCATGACTGCCTTACAGAAGAAGGAAAACAAATTTATCTGGATGGATAAGTACGAAGAAAGCTTTCAAAAGCTGAAGCAACTATTGATTAGTGCACCGATTCTATGAATTGTAGACCCCAATGGGGACTTCATTGTTTGCATGGATGCAAGCAAGGAAGGACTTGGGGGAGTCCTTATGCAAGACAATTTTTTCATATTCTACGAATCGAGGAAACTAAAAGAACATGAGCAGAACTACCCTACGCATGACCTCGAACTAGCTGCCATCATCCATGCTTTGAAGATGTGGCGACATTACCTTATGGGAAAGAAATTCCTATTGATGACGGATAACATGAGTTTGAAATACCTTTTCGACCAACCCAACCTAAATGCCAGGTAGGCTAGGTGGTTAGCCTTCCTTAGTGAATACCATTTCAAACTAAAGCATATAAAAGGCAAGAAAAACAAGATTGTAAATGCCTTTAGTCATCGAGCACATATGCTTTACGAAGTCACAGTGAGTCAAACTGACTCAAACTTACACCACAAGATTCGAACGACATGTAAGAGTGACCGTTACTACACGGAAATCCTTACAAAGATCCAGGAAGACAGATTATTCCAGCAACAAAAGGAATATAAGATAGATGAGTCAGGATCACTGTAGTCGAAAGAAAGACTCTACGTCCTAGAGAGTGGAGACATTAGATCAAACATTCTCACCAAATTTCACCATAAACCCTATTAAGGGCATTTTGGATATCAAAAGATGATATTGGCAGTAAAGAAACATTACTTTTGGCCTAAGTTGAAAGCCGACATCGCCATGTTCATTGCGAAATGTCAGCAG
Organism: Larix kaempferi; assembly: GCA_027924585.1. Classification (NCBI taxonomy): domain Eukaryota; kingdom Viridiplantae; phylum Streptophyta; class Pinopsida; order Pinales; family Pinaceae; genus Larix; species Larix kaempferi. The sequence goes on from BSBM01000437.1 coordinate 11,667,741, forward strand.
TGCCAACTAGTCAAGCAGAACACCAACACCCCTCTGGATTACTTCAACCTTTACCCATTCTGGAATGGAAGTGGGAGGTAATAAGTATGGACTTCATTATAGGCTTACCCAAGAGTAAGAAACAAAATGATTCCATCTTCGTAGTGGTGGACAAGCTGTCTAAAGAAGCTCATTTCATAGCGGTAAAATCTACCTACAAAGCAGTCCACATTGCGGACATCTTCTTGAAGGAGATCTTTCGATTGCATGGGATACCCAAGGAAATCATTTCCGATCGAGACACGAAGTTCTATAGCAACTTCTGGAGAGAATTGTTCTCTGGTTTGGAGACCCAGTTACAATTCAGTACCGCGTACAATCCCTAGACCGATGGACAAACATAACGAGTAAACCAAATTTTCGAGGACATGCTGAGAATGTACGTCATAAACAACCCCACTAAGTGGGAATATTATTTGCACCTCGCAGAGTTTGCATACAACAACGATTATCAAACCTCGGCCAAAATGAGCCCTTTCGAGGTACTCTACATCCGGAAATGTCGGACATGTTAAATTTTCAGAATTTACTTCAATCTTATCTAGGATCTTAACTGAGAGAACAACATGTACAGCAAATCTACAGCATATCAATCATGGACACAATAATGCAAGCACACAAGAGACACAGAGTTTACTTGGGGAAAACCATAAAGGTGAAAAACCCCAATAACTTCCTCAGAGATAGATAGAGCAATGATACAACCAGAATACAAGAGATAGTCTTCTCCTAGCAGCAGAGCCTCCTCCTCCACAAGTGCTCCACTCTTCCAAGTGTGAGTGAGAGAATAGAATGTGTAAAATGAGAGAGACACACTCTCTATTTATACACTAACTTGACTTGAACTTTATTCAACTAGGTCGGCCTCAACTTAACCACTTAACATAATGCTGACTGGGCCAACCCCCACTAGGGTGGTCTAATAACCCTTTGACCCAAATGGCCGACCCCCAATAGGGTGGTCTAATAACCCTTTCACCCACATGACTTATACAGGGCCAACCCCAACAAGGTGGTCTAATAACCCATCAGTATAAGTTACGACACTTACAATATAAATGACAACACTTCTGTATAGAGAAATAATAACATCTCTATAGGAATACAAACACTTCCGTATAGAGGAATAATACCATCTCTATAGGAGTAAAAAATACATATATGAAATACATGGGTGAAATACATTCCGAATTTACATATACATCAACACTCCCTCTTAACTAGGAAGGTATTTCTCAACACAGATCTGCTAGCACAAGTCATATTGTGTGGATCATCATCACTGGATAATCATCATCGAGTCATCATCATTGTCACTACTGCTGCTATCTTAATCAATCTCTGAATCTACTCGTCGTAGGATGTTCTACAGAGCCAGTCCTTTTTCATATTGGATGTAGGCCCACCACCTGCAGGTCTTCATCATCACTGGCCATACTATGGAATCCTCAGGACTTATTACGTGTGTCACAAAACCTGGCTGAAGTATACCAGGTTGTTACGAGCACTCAGCTCTACCTGTCGGATCTCCTAGGAGCACATTACATGTGACCCATCACAAAACCTGGCTAAATCATCCTAGGCTATTATGAGCACACAGCTCTACCTGTCGGATCTCCCAGGAGCACATTACATGTGATCTCACCACAAAACCTGGCTGAAGCATCACAGGCTGTTATGAGCACACAGCTCTACCTATCGGATCTCCCAGGAGCACATTACATGTGGTCCACCACAAAACTTGGCTGAAGCATTTGAGGCCTTTTTCATCCTGTCCAGATCTCCCAGGAGCAAATTACATGTGGTCATGGCAAAACCTGGCTGAAGCATCTAAGGCCTTTTTCGTCCTGTCCAGATCTCCAACGAGCAAATTACATGCCATAGGAAGAAACCTTGCAAGAGCATCTCAGGATGTTACTGGTACACAACTCCAACCTAAAGATCTCCCAGTGCACAAATTACATGTCCTCCTAGAGCAATGTCTCGAAAGAGCATCCTAGGCTATTATGGGTACACAACTCCGACCTATAGGATCTCCCAGACATGCTCATCTGCACAACATGATCCACAGCCACAAAGTATCATCCTGATACTCACCATACATCATCCCGATGTACACATGATCATCCTGATCATCATCACTGCATCGTCCTGATGCATGTCATCTGGAGAAGCTCGTCATCCACAATCATCTTGATCATACAATGCATCCACCTGGTCCATACCAAGTATCTACGTGATACATACCAACATATACAATGTATCTACCTGATCCATACATAGATACATGATCCACACAATGTATCCATCAACATACATGATCTACCTGATCATACAAAGATACATGATCCACACAATGTATCCATCAACATACATGATCTACCTAATCATACACAGTATCCACCTGATACATATACAGATACATGGTCCAAGCATCCAACATGATGCATATACAAAACATATACAAATGATCCTACTGATCATATCCAGCATCCAACATGATGCGTACATACATATACATATAAATGATCCAACTGATCATATCCAGCATCCAACATGATGCGTACATACATATACATATAAATGATCCAAATGATCATATCCAGCATCCTCGTGATGCATATACCGAGCAGTAACTAGAGCATCGTCTTGATGCTCATCATCCAGCGCTTACATCCACAGCCATGTAAAGGATCCTCCTTCCAACATGTTTGGGATGGCTTCTACAAATGTGTCCATCACTTCTTCCTCGAAGTGTCATCAATTGGAAGAACACCAAGCCTCTCCCTGAAGTACTCAAAATGCACTCTGGCCAATGGCTTGGTCAATACATCTGCATCCTGCTCATACATCGCAACATACTCTGCTTCGGCTATACTCAGTGCTACACAGGACTGCTTCCTGCTAAACCAAGAGATCACACCTGATCCCATACTGAAGCAACACCCAGAAGTGCTCTTCCTATCTGTAGCACTGCCTGCTCAATCTGAATCAACATAACCCTGCAGGTTAAACTTTTGATTTGCATCATACTTGAGCCCATAATCAACTGTACCCTTCAGGTACCTCAGAATATGCTTTACAACAACCAGGTGAACACTCCTCAGATCCGTCAGGAACTGGCTCAATGTGTTCACCGCAAAGCAAATATATGGTCTCGTGTTTGTCAGGTACATCAAGGACCCAATCATCCGACGATACATAGTGATATCAATCAGCTCAGATGAAGCATCACACAGAAGCTTTAGGTTTGATGCCATAGGTGTGGCCATAGCTTTGCAGTCCATCATCCTGAACCTCTTCAGGATCTCTACTGCATACTTCCCTTGTCCAAGGAAGATTCCATCTGTACTCTGCCACACCTCCATGCCAAAAAAAAATAGTGCATCATCCCCAATTTCTTCAGCTTGAACTCGGCAGCAAGCTTCCGCTGCATGTCGGCAATCAATATGTCCTTACCTGTTACAAATAGGTCATCCATATACAAAAGTAGTATCACTGGATTGCCTTCCTCAACCTTGTAGTAAAGGTTGGAATTTGCTTTACTCTTGGTAAAGCCCAAACTGGATAGGAAGTTGTCTATCCTGCCAAGTTCTACACATATATGATTTCCCGTCATGTGTCTCAGAACCAAGTGGCTGCTCCACATACACTTCTTCTTCAATTACACCATTCAAGAAAGTTGTCTTGAAATCCATCTGGTGTATCTTCTATTTCATCACTTTTATATTTCTCTATGCTACCATCTGCAACATGCTTGATCTGATAGATCCATATAGAAGTCATAACAAAACTTCCCTTCAGGTCTTGGGACTACATCCCAAACATAATTCTTCATGATCGACGAATCATGGCATTCTTCCCATATCTTGGGAACTTCAATATCTTCAATAGATAATTTTGTTGCTGAACAAATGTTGTATTCCTTCTTTTGTAGGTGATGGTATACGATCTTTCCTACACAACAAGTTAAATTGCATGATTAGAAAACATCTCATAGTTTTCAGAACAAATTCTTACAAATTAAGAAATATGTCATACAGTCATGCAATTATCTTAGCCAATGCTTCAATACAACATTTATCCATATTCCGTAACTTTCTAGATGCCTTCCAATCTCTACCAGAACATTGTTAAGAGTGTGCACAACTCCTAACATGTCAGCAAAGAGGTTTCATTCTAGATAAGTAGCAATGGAATGTTATACAGTGCCACAGGCCACTTACCCATGTATATTAGTAGTATATTGTTCATCAATGCAACTATTCTAATATGCATAATACAAAACCTAATTCTAGGAACATAAGCATATACATCATTGAATAACATTATGAAAGAAATGACAATTCAAATACTTATTTTTGTTTGGTTGCTGGGTGGACTCTCTCTCAATCTTTGCAACTCTATTCTGATGTGGATTGTGAGAAGTGGTCATCTCCCTCTGAATATCTGTATCCTTGCAGAAACTACTGAAGTGTGCTCCTTTGCTTTCTTCTAGGGACAACTGGAGTGTGCTCCCTCTTGATCTTTGCTTCATGGATTACCTGTCCTTGAACTTATATCCATCCTTAATCACTATGCATGCTTATTATTATCATAATTGTGTTATCCTTGAGGTCTCATACATAATCACACATTTATTAGTATAGTCTGAATACTATCAAAACACAATAATCTTAAACATGTATAGTCATGATCATTCACAAATAATAAACATTAGTATTCAAGGTTTCAAGGAAGTCTTCTTTTACTCATGCATATTCTTATTTGATCATAGGTCTCTTCTGATTAGTTAAATCATCAATGCATAAACCCGTGATTACTCAAACCTATACCTTCATGATTCTTCTGGTTATTCATATCATCAATTATGGTAAGAAACATAATATGCATACAACCATGACTATTCAAACCTATGACTTCATGAATAATCATTATCAACAACACAACAGTATAAGATCCTAACACAAGGTAGGATTCTAGCTTGATATAGGAAAAACATACCTAGATTAGCATGCTAGCTAGTTATGTCTAACATACACACATAATGTCTTCTGGTTATCTTCAGTGACTTGTGCTAGTAACCTGCATGTCTCATGAGTTAACGATTGTAGAACCAAGTTATACATACCTCGTAAGTAGATCTTCTATGTGATCCATGAAAGTGGATGAATCTTTGTCTTCATGTCACCATGATCATATGTTCTTGAAGTAGAACATGATTTGTCTTTCTTGGTGTACCTTTTGTGTTAGCAGACAACATAAACCTCATACAACACCATAATGCATTAGTACAATCATAAGTGTCAACACCCTAACCAAAGAATATCTTCTATCATGCATTCATAATTTTGTTAAGGTGATACAACAAATCTAAAATCAACATTGTACTAACCGTAATAACATGAAGATAAACATACCATAAACTTAATCATGAACTAATCTTGAAACATACCTTGATGAGTCATACCTGTCGAGATTGCTTGTAATCTTCTAATGTAAGGCCTTAGCCTCATCTCCCTCTGAAATCGGAACTTCTTCACTTATGAAGGTGACCAATCTATCTTCTTCTAGAATTAACCCAATCCACTTGATTTGCAAGAACTGGACCTGGAGTTGGATTAGGGTTTGTCAAAGAAACCCCAAACATTCAAACTTTGAATTTCAAAATTCTGAAAGGATAGAAATATGTGCCTTGATGAGCTTATCAAGCTGGTATATTCAGAATTTGAAAACTGCAAAATTTCACTCCTCAATTTTTCCTTTGAAACTTCCGGATTCACTAGACGTGACCCTGAACTGGGGTTTGATGAAGCCCACTCTTCTTCCCAATCAAAATGTTTGATCCAAAGCTCTAAGCTTCTATTTTTCTGAGGATCTTCCAGCCATTGTCATAGATTTCAAAAATTCCCATTTTTATAGAAGCCCTAATTTTCCACTTTTCTGATCAAAGTCCCGAACTAGGGTCTGATCAAGCCCGGCCTTCTACCCAACAAAAAATTCTGATATTGGTCTCTAAATTTTGATTTTGATGAGTAGCATTCATCCATGGTCTCTGATTACAAGAATTCCAACTTTCTCCGAAACCCTAAATTTCGGAAGCCATGAATGAAGGTACTCAAAAATAATTCTGTTTTGACAGAAATATGTACCTGATTGTTTCTAGTGTAACTCCACACTTTTCTATCCACAGGGTCTATAAAATGTTTCTGAAATAGCCCGATCTTTCATCTTTCCATCCCGATAGGTCTGACCTCAATTGGATTCTTTGAGAGAGAGTTATGCCAAGTGTCGCAACGTGACCTGTTTATGGGATAAAACAGGAGAGCAAACTTGTACGGTGTTCCACGTGTCACTGGTTCAACTTTAGCCTATAAAAACTTTTTTTGAGACCGTAGAGTCTGTGTACTATCTATCACTTTTTACGAAATTTCATTTGGAGCTTCCTCACCCAAGTTATCACCTTTTTTCCAAGGTCACATGTTTTTTACTCAGATCTGAAAAAGGCAGAAACCCTATATTGTACAGATCATAAATCACAAAGTACAATGAATTAGAGTTTTTCCTTTGGACACAAGGTACATGGGTATCTAATATTCGACCTGTAAAAGTTTCAGACCCGAAAACTTCTCCAAAATGGATTTATAGAGAATGTTCTACGATGACTGGTTTTTGCTATATCAAGCCCTAGCATCGTAAGTGCAACAAGTGTCATACATGCCATATCATGCCTTCTTTCATGCTAGCTCTAATACCATGTTAAATTTTCAGAATTTACTTCAATATAATCTAGGATATTAACTGAGAGAACAACATGTACAACAAATCTACAGCATATCAATCATGGACACAATAATGCAAGCACACAAGAGACACAAAGCTTACTTGGGGAAAACCATAAAGGTGAAAAACCCCAATAACTTTCTCAGAGATAGATAGAGCAATGATACAACCAGAATACAAGAGATAGTCTTCTCCTAGCAGTAGAGCCTCCTCCTCCATAAGTGCGCCACTCTCCCAAGTGTGAGTGAGAGAATAGAATGTGTAAAATGAGAGAGACACACTCTCTATTTATACACTAACTTGACTTGACCTTTATTCAACTAGGTCGGCCTCAACTTAACCACTTAACATAATGTTGACTGGGCTGACCCCCACTAGGGTGGTCTAATAACCCTTTGACCCAAATGGCCGACCCCCAATAGCGTGTTCTAATAAACCATCAAGTATAAGTTATGACACTTACAATATAAATGACAACACTTCCGTATAGAGGAATAATAACATCTCTATAGGAATACAAACACTTCCGTATAGAGGAATAATACCATCTCTATAGGAGTACAAAATACATATATGAAATACATGGGTGAAATACATTCCAAAGTTACATATACATCAATAGGACACCCGCGACTTGGGACAATCCGGTAGACAGACTTATGTTAGGACCCGACCTACTAAAGGATTTGGAGCAACTAGTCTCCAAGGTACAACTGAACTTGAAAGAAGCACAAGACTGCCAAAAGAGTTATACGGACAAGAAAAGAAAAGACAAAGACTACCAAGTCGGCGAACATGTGTTTCTAAAAATAAAGGCAAAACGAAGCTCGTTGAGCTTAGGACGTTGCGGGAAACTAGCTCCAAGATTTTGTGGACCTTTTGAAATACTGGCGAAGAAGGGCCCAGTGGCTTATGAGTTAGCCTTACTAGCTCATATAAAATTTCATAATTTTTTTCATGCTTCATTATTAAAGAAATATGTATATGATACTAAAAATGTAATTGATTGGTCCTTATTACAGGTGGAGCCCGAAGGGGAGTTCAGGCCAGAACCACTCCACATTCTGGATAAGAGAGAGGTGCAGCTTAGGAGGAGGGCCATTACTCAGCTGAAAGTGCAATGGATGCACTTTGGACCAGATGAGGCTACTTGGGAGAATGAGACCACCATGAAATAGGCATACCCCACCTTATTTCATGACCTCATTCGTAGTTTCTAGAAACATCGGGATGGTGTTGTTTCTAAGTGGGGAGGGATGTAATATCTCGAATTTTGGACTAACTATTCTTGTTGTTATATTGGGCCACAACCCCAGCACATATGTTCTATTTTGAGTATTGGGAATGAGCCCTAGTACCTATGATTTATTCTTTTATATATTGACATATTGGTCATGGACCCTGTCTGACTTCTTTATTTGAGTGTATACTGGGCGAGAAGGCCCCAATGTTTTAATGATGTTCTTTAGCTTTGGTATGGGTACAAACCCTATATACTGAGATGATCTTTTGTTACTTACTGTGCAGAGCTATGATTTTACATGATTTGACTTATGAGTGTGTTAAGCGTGGACTCAGAAACACACATATAACCTACGTACTGGGAATAAGCCCTGATGTACCTAGAAGAATGTTTATGTACTGGGAGTAAGCCCTAAGGTACATTGAGTGTTGGGCATAAGCCTTGGAGCACTCCAAGCTTGATAAATGAATACCGGATCTGAGGCCACTTGAATATTCTAGATGTTCCTCACATCCACATTCTAGCACTGGTGTTGAGCAGGACGCTCTGGAATTGCACTAGCGTAACGCCCATGTGAAAATGTTGAGTTAAAAGGCTTTGAAGAGCCACTACAAGAAAAAAGGTGATTGGTGAGGGTCCAAAAATGTCACCATAAGCTCATTTGGTGATTGTCAAGAGGGCTCCCGTCACCAAAACCTGAGCATCACCAAAGGCATCATCACCTTAAGTGGGGGTATGTGGCGACATTCAAGGCCCACCACCAATAATTATGATTATTCCAGGTTGTGACTGTCACCAATCGTTACGAAGTGTTGGTGACAGACCTGCTTTGACCCTCACCATTTGATGCATATATGGTGACGGTCAATGACCGATCATTGGTGAGGGTTGAGACATGTCACCATAATCTCATCGGTGATGGTGAAAACGGAGGATGTCACCAAAATGTGAATGTCACCAATGGTTGTGTCCCCAAAAGTAGAGGTGATGTGGTGACATTCAATGTTCAACACTAATAAGGATTATTAGTGACAAATAGTGATCCTCACCAATTTATATGAAGTTTTGGTGATGGACCTAAAGGCCTCCATCTCCAAAAAACTGGACGTCGCCAATGAAATATGATGAGGGCCTTACAAAGACCCTCACTATTGAGGATATTTCCATTAACATATCAATGGTGACAACCGCTATGAGATTGTCACCACTTTTCATTTTGAAAATATTTTAATGGCGCAACATAAAGGACTGTTGCCATTGCAATTAAAATTGTAAAAAAAATAATTATAATGGTCCTTAAAGGATAATGGTTCAACGTCACCATTGCTTTCCAAAATGGTGACAATGGTGACAAACAATTGCTTAGAAGAGAATTATGTCCAATCATTGTTGATAGAGAACCTTCCTTGCTATTTTGGGCATCTTTTCAATTCATCCTATATAGATTTGAAGGGATGGTTTTATGTTGTGTTGACTATGCCTTACAAAGGCATATTTCTAAGTTTGTTGGTTGTAGTTTATAGGGGCAATTTTCTGAGTTGTTGGTTGTACTTGGCAAGGGCAAATTTTTGTTCTTGTTGGTTGTACTTTACAATCATAGGAATTGTTGCCTTGCATGGATTAGTTTCAGTAGGCCTATAAACTTGCTTGCAAAAAATAATGCAGTAGGCCTATAAATATTTAAACACTAAACTATGGTAATTAAAAATGTTCTCTAACTACGATTGCATCATGCCTATTAAAATTCCTAGATCATAATTCTCTTGGCCATCATTATTTACGATTTGAGAAAATCCTAGGGACATAAAAATTTACTATCTAAACTTAGTTTCACATGTTCCTTCAAAAGAGAATTTTGGAGAATGGATTCAATATGTTGGAACTCATTCCAGTATATTGATTAAAAAACATGCATGTACCTGCTATATAATTTCATGTTGCCTAACCTGCCAGTATTAAAGACCTCTTTGCAACAAATTAATCTGAACATAATTTTCTTCATTATGGATTTTATATGACATCTTAGGTACATATGCCCCAACTTGGATGGTGTGGACCTCCCAAGCTAGTCAATGCAGACCCCCTAAGCCACAGTGAAAATGTGGGGACATAACAAAACAGAGAGACACATTTTAACACTAAGATTTGCCAACAAATAATCAAAAACAATTCTGTGGAGTCCAAGATATATAATAAATTAAATGGTTTAGTAAAGGAGGCTATGCAAAAGACAGAGCCTCCAGCTTTAATCTGTATTTTTTTCTCATTGTAATACTTGAGAATTTTCTCTTTATAATTGTCATGTTCCAGAATCCAAGCATTAGTTTCAACAAGTATATAAACATGCTTGAATAAACAACAAAGTAGCATATCCTATGAATTATCGAAGTTATCTCAACATACATTCATTTTTTAATTCTCATATATAACATAAATGTAGAGCACCTATAAAAGTGAAAAATTACTAACATTCATATTGGCATGAAATTACACATTTTTTTGGGAAATGCTTCCAGAAACTTCCTCTGATGGGTTACATAGGGTATACTTTCTTTGCTTACCTGCCCAATTTGAGGTGTAGTTATACCCATCAAAATTGCTTGGGACTAGTACCCAGCCTTATCCCTTTTAAACTCATGTCAGTCAAGTATCTACTTAGAAGAGAAGTACTTAGAAGATAAGTATGTCCAATCATTGTTGATAGAGCACCTTCCTTGTTGTTCTAGGCGTCTTTTCAATTCAGCCTACATAGATTTGAAGGGATAGTTTTATGTTGTGTTGACTGTACCTTACAAAGGCATATTTATGAGTTTGTTGGTTGTAGATTACAGGGGCAATTTTCTGAGTTGTTCGTTGTACTTGGCAAGGGCAGATTTATGTTCTTGTTGGTTGTACTTTACAGTCATAGGAATTGTTACCTTGCATGGATTAGTTTCAGCGGGCCTATAAACTTGCTTTCAAAAAATAATGCAGTAGGCCTATAAATATTTAAACACTAAACTATGGTAATTAAAAATGTTATCTAACTACGATTACATCATGCCTATTAAAATTCCTAGATCATAATTCTCTTGGCCATCATTATTTACAATTTGGGCAAATCCTAGGGACATAAAAATTTACTATCTAAACTTAGTTTCACATGTTCCTTCAAAAGAGAATTTTGGAGAATGGATTCAATATGTTGGAACTCATTCTAGTATATTGATTAAAAAACATGCATGTACCTGCTATATAATTTCATGCTGACTAACCTGCCAGTATTAAAGACCTCTTTGTAACAAATCCATCTGAACATAATTTTCTTCAATGTGGATTTTATATGACATCTTAGGTACATATGCCCCAAACTGGATGGTGTGGACCTCCCAAGCTAGTCAATGCAAACCCCCTAAGCCACAGTGAAAATGTGCGGACCTAAAAAGCAGAGAGACACATTTTAACCCTAAGATTTGCCAACAAATAAAATAAAATAAACCTATGGAGTCCAAGATATATAATAAATTAAATGCTTTAGTAAAGGAGGCTATGCAAAAGATAGATCCTCCAACTTTAATCTGTATTTTTTTCTCATTGTAATACTTGAGAATTTTCTCTTTATAATTGTCATGTTCCAGAATCCAAGCATTAGTTTCAGCAGGTATATAAACATGCTTGAATAAACAACAAAGTAGCATATCCTGTGAATTATCTGTGTTATCTTAACTTACATGCATTTTTTAATTCTCATATATAACATAAATGTAGAGCACCTATAAAAGTGCAAAATTCCTAAGATTCATATTGGCATGAAATTACAATTTTTTTTTGGAAATGCTTCAAGAAACTTCCTCTAATGGGTTACACAGGGTAGAATTTCTTTGCTTACCTGCCCAATATGAGGTGTAGTTATACCCATCAAAATTGCTTGGGACTAGTACCCTGCTTCATCCCTTTTAAACTCATGTCAGTCAAGTGGAGCAGGTCACAAGTAGAATGTAACCCTAGTAGATGGTGATGACCAATGGCTTGATGGAATAAATTGAACATTTGGTTATTATTATTATAACATTTTACTAATTTGAAAAAGCAAAAATATCAGATTGTTATAAGTAAAGTAAATAGAACTAATTCACTAACCTATTTACACAATAACTAAAATAGATATCTAAGTTTTTTTAAGCATATGTAAACAAGATAGCAAAAGATTATATAAAATGTTGTAACAATAGTTTAATAATGTCTATCTATAGGCTTGGCCTAAGCCTGTAAGATGAGTTGTCTTTTACACTTACAGATGCACAAATGGAAATCAGACATATGGGCCTTCTTTGGAATCATGTCACCCAGCTCATCCTCTTGTTTGTTCCTCTGATTTTGTTCTAATGTTAACTGAGGAGCGGATTTATTGCAGACTGGTCATAGAACAAAGGAAGAATAGTTTATGCTTCCATTGTAATGAAAAGTTAATGAAGGTTAATGGAAACTAAACAAGCACTATAAATCAACACTATTGACAACAATTGAAGCATAAGAAACTATTCAAAAAGCTATGAAAAATCTTACACAAATATGAATCCCAAACCAAAAAGATCAAATATAAAAAATCTCAAAATTCAGAAAGGAATCAAGAAAATTGAAAAACCCATTAGTAAACTCCATGGCATAATAACCCTTGAAGAAAGTTCTAGAACTGAATTGTAAGCACCTAAATGGTCAAGTTTAAAAATATTTTTTAGATAATGCCTACCACCTGATAATTGTGAACAAGTATAAACTACATTCCATTGACAACCATAGAGCCTCTGAGATGCAGCTTCATCTGAATATTCTCTTAATGCCCAAGTTTATGGCTTCACCATATCTAGCAAAAGTTGAATTAAACATGTTTCTATGGCATTGTGTGCACAAAGATTTAGGAGGAGCCTCTGCCAAAGTTCTGTGTCTAATGGCTGGACATAAGAAATGAACGAAATTTAGACTATTCTTTTAGAAAAAAATACAAGATAAAGACCATACATGCAAAACCAAAAAATGACAGAATTATGAAAACTTGTAAAATGTATCTGCAATCAAATGAGTTTTTTTTGGCATGACAAGTCCAATTGAAGGATAATATAAAGTCCTACACTTCAGTCAACTGCAAAATAAAAATCAATCTGAAAAAAAAAAAAAAAAAAAAAAAAAAAAACAAAAAACAAAAAAACAAAAAAAAAAAAAACAAAAAAAAACAAAAAAAACAAAAAAAACAAAAAAAACAAAAAAAAAAAAAAACAAAAAAAAACAAAAAAAAACAAAAAAAACAAAAAACAAAAAACGCATGCCATATTTGAATTTACACACACCCTCTCTCCTAAGCAACAACATAATAGCTTGAAGCCTACTCAAAAACACAACTCACCTACATGTTCATGACTGGCATGTTGATCAAATTCTGGAAAACTTGGTTGTTATAGAAGTGCACCCTCAGCACATGCATATTTGTAGCATCTATGGAAGTGAAATACTTTAGAAAGATTGATCCAAACATATTTTCAGACATAAATTTACTTCCAAGGAGAGACTGCTAGTTAGATGTATTACTGTCATACTAATAGGCTTTCAATAATTAATGTTGAATTCACAAATCATTAGCAATGAAGTAACTATTGGTAGGTTGTTCTTTCGCAAAAAAGGCCTCTAAATTAATGTCTATAGGCCAAATTGACAACAGTATTAGGGAGCAACAATGAGTTTAGGAAAAAGGTGATGTGCAGTGTGTTTTGTTCCAAAGAATTAGCATAGTGTGTTTTTGTTTTTTGTTAGATTTGATATGCCTTGAACAAACAATTATGTCTAGGTCTGAAGCAAATTTGGGCATTTATCCTTCACATTTTGGACACTTGACCCCAAACAGTGGTAAAAAAACAACCCTAGAACAAATTTGGGAAGTGTTGAGTGTATATGTGGCAAGAAACATTGTGAATCGGTCATCCCTATGCACCTTTCCACCACCAAACAGGCCTATCTCTAAAACTGGGCCAAATTGGAGGGTTAAAAGACAATTATGGGCATGAAAAACCCGATGAAAAGTGATTAACATCCACCAACAACAGGTTTGGAGGAATGTTGGGTTGAATTTGAGGGTTGAAATGGCATTAAGAAACAATTCTGGTCATGGATATGGACATGAAGAGCAGAACTGGGGATGGTAGTAATTTTGTGGAAAACTTAATTCAATACAAGGGGATGTTAAGGTTGTCTTCAAAGCCAGGTCTGAAATCAACTCTATGTGGCGCAAGAGTGGATGTTGTAATGTCCCCATTCAAATACTTGCATAGTAAGACAATCCCATCAATCCTACTAGTTTCCTAGGTTGGATGGCCACATGTGGAATTGTAATAAGAAAGCTAATAAATGATGTTTAGACATTAAAAGGGTTCAAGTATTTAATAAATATGGTGAATAAATAAATTCAAGAGAAATTCTAGGTGGCAAGTGGTTTTGGAGACATATGGAGGGTGTGGGACCCACACTAGCTTGATTTTTCAATGACACATGGCATCTCTCTCTTGCCAATTCGAATTCATGGGAAGGTGAACACTCTTGGGTGAGTTGGTAAGTCATAACACATGGCATTGAGCATCTTAGGTCGAATTGGGATGGATTGGTAACCTCCATGGAAGATAAAGAGTCAAATTGGAAGTTTGTGGACACTTGGGCTAGATTCCCTAGCCCCTATGACACCAATGATGGAGAATCTATGACAACTATGACAAATTGCATACCTGAACTTTGACATCTGACCATTATGACATGTCAGCCCCAAAAAAAGGCTTAAGGAAGGCACTCATGCGAGTGGAAGAAGCCAAAGAGACTCAAATTCAAATTTGGTAGAAGATGGAAGGTTGGAACTAGGAGACACGTGGCAAATGTGGAATATTTCCTAAGTGGAAATATCTTGAAGCTATTGAGAGGATTTCGACCAATAGAAGGCTAATGTTGGTTATAAAATGTAGAAATCAAGTATGAGAATGGCTTTTTATGATTTGAGAAAAATTGCATTTGTGAAGAGAGAGCTAGTGGATGACTAGTTTCTTACCTTAGCCAATTTCAAGGGTGAAAGATTCCCATCCAAGTTGGTGTTTGGAGAGGCCACTTAGGTATTTCATGGTGCTTTAATGGAGTTTGTATTTTTAGGTAGAAGCTATAGGAAGTTTCCTGGTTTGGTTTAGTGCAGCACTTTCTCTCCACTGTTTCCAGTTTTGAAGGCATATTCATGCTCCTTGAGGGAGGGCGTTTTTGGTGAGTTCTTGTGCTTCTTGGGAGAGATTCTCATTATATATTTCTGATTGTAATAGCTTCATATCCTTTGTTATTAATATTCAGAAAGTATCAGGTCGAAATACCCACTGGCTATATGCAAAAATATTGATTAATGAGCAAACAATGTCCATTTCCCCAATGCATTGATGTATGACACTATAATGTTGATTATTTCGAATGGATGGATTATTATCTGATATAT
This sequence comes from Larix kaempferi, assembly GCA_027924585.1. Classification (NCBI taxonomy): domain Eukaryota; kingdom Viridiplantae; phylum Streptophyta; class Pinopsida; order Pinales; family Pinaceae; genus Larix; species Larix kaempferi. The sequence continues at coordinate 11,683,292 of BSBM01000437.1, forward strand.
TTGTGATAAATATACTTCCATGGATATCTTATACAAGTTTTGTGTACTGTACTTGAGCATTTGAAGCATTTTTACTCAGTTTAGTTGTATTGGGAGGTGAAATAGTGTCATTTCCCCAAGGGTCGAATTGGGGATTTTTGCAGTTGAATAGGAGAAGGTGAGAACAGTTGTAATAATCCATTAATGGTGCATATGAGACCTTAATAACATACTTAACACATTACATACCACTTTTCATAAATTTGAGGGATTTTAGAGGCATCTGGGAGGCCCTTTTCAATGTTACCCCGGGGGGATTTGATGCACAAATTACTAGTCAAAATTGCATATATTGGTCAGAATATAAATCAAGTTTTCAGAAGTATTTGGAGGACCATAAAACATCCCTGAACCTAATATTCAAGTCTAAATATCATTCATACACTCATACAAAATATTTGGGAGCATTTGGGTTGATTTGGAGGTCAAAACAGTAAAACTAGTCAAAGGTCGAAATTGGAAAAAAAGTGGAAAATTGGGCATTTTCTTAAAATTTTAAAAAAGGGATATTACAGATGTTAAGGCTATCTTCATGCCCATAATTGTTGCTACTTATCCAGAATTCATTGTTTTAGGGTTGTTCATTGTTATTATGCCCAGAACTTCAAAAAGGACCGTTGTTTGGGGTTAAGTATGTGCCCGGAATTACTTCAACTTGGAAGAGATGAGATTTCATCATGAAAAGAGCTCATAAATATTCCTAGAATCACTTAAATCACACCCAGACTTGACTTTTAGGTTCTGAAATTAACTCAAATTTGCTTTTTTAGTTTTGTTTACACCATAATAGCCCATCACTCCAATTGTCCATCTCTTCATTGTTTTGCTTGTGCAGCAGATTCTGATGTTGCATCATTGGATTCCCAAATTTCATGTTTGCAAAGAGGACAAGATGCATTTATTTTCAACCACTTATCAACACATTCTACATGAAAGCAATGGGTGCACTGTAACTCCCTTAGCTCGTCATTACCCTGGTATTTGCCCAAGCAAATGGAACAAATCTGCATTGGAAATAATACCAATATGGATATCATTACTTGGTTGCCAATTTTTCACTAGCAATAATTAGAGTCTATTTAGATTTTATACAGAACATGAAACAACACATACCACATCTTCGCCTAAAATAATCTTTCTTTATCACTCCTAGCTGATATAAAGCCACTGTCACCTGAGCTTTCTAAGTCAAATTCACTCTTGTCTTTACTTCCATGACTTTCAGTATCTCTTTTTGCCTTGAACTTGTAAGTTGGCAAAGAATTAAGCACTTCGGATGAAGCTCCTCTCGTCTGACTCTGATCCTCTAGAAATCCAAGAATATGTATAATACAAGGTAGGCAACAACATCCTACCACACACAAAATGAATGGCATGGCATAACATGTACAGCTAAATGTGAGAAACACAATACATAACCTACAAACAAAGCAAAGAACTAATCTATAAGAATATTGCAAGTAGCTTCAATAGCTCTTGGATATAGTATACTAACTAAAACATATGATCATCTGCTTGGTTTTAGTAAGGAAGAAACAAATGCAAGTAGCATGTTGAACAAACACAGAAACCGAAGAGGAACTCTATACTAACCTGTAAAGATTTTGGGCCTCGCTTGAAGATGAGTGACCACCAAATATCTACACATTCCCAACAACAAACCAAACAACAAAGAAGCAATCCAAAGCCAATTTGAACCATTCTACATATACATTAAGCATCAAATTCGTTCGCGCTCGACCGGGAGAGACGAATGAAGCCACACATTCCCAACGACAAACCAAACAACAAAGAAGCAGTCCAAATCCAATTTGAACCGTTTTACATATGCATTAAGCATCAAATTCATTCACACTCAACTCGGAGAGACGAATGAAGCGAAACTCAAGGGCAGATTAATTATAGGTATATATGATCTCGTTGAAACGGAGGGAGCTCAGGATCATAGTGAATCAATCCTTTACATATTATCTAGGAATAAAATCCCTTTCATTCATGCATATCCGGCTGGGAATAGCTTATCTTCTAGGGAATGGTGTAATATCTAATGTATATCATGTTCCTATCCTGAGTGAAAATCTATTGTTGATTCCCCAACTTCTTCAGACTAAAAAAAAGGTTTAATTCTGGCCAAATTGGTTTATTATGAAGGAAGTGAACAAGGATTGAGAAGTTATTGTTTATCTGGTTGAACCAGTTCCTATTGACCAAGTTTAAGTACCACTAGCAAGGGTGGATTCAGTTGACCAAATAATTGAAGTATACCTTATAGAGAAATATCATCTGATTATACCTGAGAATACTAATATACATTTTTAGATTTTCATTTTTCACATACATCTCCACCCATCAAAACACAAGGTCCTCCAAAGAGGGCAACAGACTGATGGTAAAATTAGTACGTCATGTCTTTGCAAAATGGTCCATAATCCTCATTCCTATTTTGTTGATAAAATTTCAAAATTCTATCATTTTATAGACGAGTATTTCAAAGATAGTGATCTATCCATAAACTAAATGGAAACAAGAGTTAAGAAGCAACCAAAAATGACATATGGCTTAATAAATGCCTATTTTTTCTACTGCAAAATGATGAACTTTTCATTGCATTTAATACCATGAAAATAACTCACAACAAAACATGAAGCTACATCAGTTTTGTAGTAGCTATTAAAGCAGTTAAACAAGGATAATAAAAATCAGATCTAAGTAGTTTTTGACCTGTCGGTGTCACAGTACAGTCAACCTCTTTGTAGAATGTTTCCCCCACATGTTTTACTTGGAAAATGGCTACAACAGCTTATAACACTTGTTCTGTGCTGTGCATAACTCAAAAATCGTCCCACTCAGAAATATAGATAGTAGAAAGAAAGAAATATGGTATATTTGTGTTTTACGGCCACCGAATGAGGGACTGCATCCCCACTAACCATTTGTGCCCTTCCTCTATGGTCCAAGATCAGTAAAACAACAACTCCCTCCTTTTTTATGGAATACCCAGCCAACAAGCGAGTCTCACTCCTCTTAGCTGTATGGAGAAATGTCTTGCAATGGATTCAAAGGATGAAAATGAACAAGATATCTATGCCCTCCACAAGAGTGAGAATTCCCTCCAATAATCACCACAAAATTTCAAACTCCAAAAATTTGCTTGAATGATTGAATCTTCTTCGTCACGTTGAAGCATTATGAAAATATATGAGTGATCTTTCCTCCTACAATGGATCAAACCTGTTCATAGATTCAATGTGTGGCCTATTCCAAACAATGATTTAGAAAAAAGACCAAAACCCTAGATTTCCATACAACCACCTGTTCATGGATTCGATGTCTCGCTTGACCATTCCGAGTAGGTATCTCATTTCAACCGGCACAATTCTATCATCGATCACTACTAGGACCGAGTTGTGATGCAATTCATGTAGATCCATTGGAGTTTCTTTGTTATTTTTTATTTATTTTCTCTTTTCCCTCTCAATCTTTAATTTACTCATTTTCCCGCTCATTTTCTATATGTTTTTTTCTCTTTTATATATGTATTAGTATTGATATTATATATATTAATACAAAAATATATTATATTATAATGATAATGATCATCATTATATATATATATATATATATATATTCATGGTGGATGATTATCAAATGAATAAGGGTGGTGGATATTATTGTAGTAGTCCAATATGACATCGGACATGTGGCATAATGCATGTGATCTAGGTGTTGCAACCTGGTACTAGGTAATATTAGAGGTGATAAATACTTTGGTGAGGGTTTGTTATATATGGAAGAGCCACTCAAGTGAGGTACTAGATCCTACACCAGCATAGATCTATCTTAAAGGGGATCTACCAAGCGCCGAGAGGGATCAAATCCCGCTCAGAGTGTGAACTCCTTTTTAAAGTGAAAATGTTAAGGAAGTGTTTTAATCCTCTCTAAATGATGAAGGGAGGACTTGACATTGGAGAATATAAATACCAAAACTAACAGTACATATTGATTGGCTTGAATCCTTCAAGAAAATATACATAGGGAATACATCCCAAGTTGTCATTTCATATAGAGCATATTGCAAAACATACAAATGACCGATTTAGTTTAATAATAAAGGTGTTAACATGTATGGAAATACAATCAAGCGTAACCATCAACACATGTTGAAACCAATGCTACCTGTTCAAGTTTTACACCTTAGTCTAAGAGTTTCAAATGAAAAATATAAATATTTAATAGAAATTTAATTTCCATAGTACTCAATCAACACATGTTGAAGTGCAAAAACAATTTAACTCTTCCAGTTGACACAATGCCTCTATCTTCTACAACTTCCAACACTGTCAAGCCTTGTTGAGGTCCAAAATGTTGATCTTCGTTCCAGATTGTGACAGAGGTGATGATAGGGAATCCACCATTGTTGGATGAAACAATAAAAAGATTGTATGTGAATAGGTAGAATTTATAATGTAGGGATCTCTGACCCTAAGAGGTAGAATCCGAAAATTGACTTCTTGCCTTCGATTCAATTAGTAAGGATTGATCGGAATCCAATTGCATGGATCTATTCTATTGGAAGTTGTTACTTTACTTGCATTCCCTCACAACCTCTTTCCTTGTTGTTTGATAGCATGGTATATATGAATTGATCTAGTTTTCTCATTGGTAATCTTAGTGTACATGGTATTTTTGGTTATTCAATGATGAGGGTTGACCCTAATTGTAGTGTCTAGGTTAAGTGGAGAATGGTTTCACACAACCTTACTAGCTATTTTCACCTATGTTTTAACTGATTTATTGTTGGAAGATTAATTCCTTTGACATATAAGAAGAGGTCCCATAGTTTATTGTAGGAATCTCTAAGTCCTCTCTAGTCCCCCCTTTCAATAGATCCATTAGTTTTAGATTAGCTTAGCAATAATCTTTCAGAAACCTTTTTTTGCGTGTTAACCTAATGGATAAATTTCTTGTGGTTGTAGAACTTAATCCATGGCTAAGGCATTAATACTCATGATCATCATCATAGATATGATGATTTTGATGTTAATTAGAACAAAATCTTATCAATGAAGTCACAAGTATGAATTTTTGTGCATACACAGGAGGTTGTGTGCTGCAACTTGTGCCCTACATAGACTATCTTCTACAATGTTGTAATTTTAAGTAGCCCGGGTATTTGGATTATGCATAAACCTTTACAAAATTCCATTGGGAGGGTGAGACAATATAATATCAACTTATGGCATCTTTATTTGGATATGGCCAATCTAATGTGATGTATATGCTTCCTTATCCCTATATATAGAGGGTATGCATTGCAATTATGATCTTTTGTCTAAAACATACAAACTACTAGAAGTGGTATCATGCCTGTGTTCCACATTTAGAAAAATTGAGGGGATTTTTGGCATTAAAACCCATGACACAATCTTAAAGAACCCCTAAGATGGAGATTTGGTTTATATCCCTCCTTCTCCATCCTCTCATGGTTATTCACCTCATGAGCAAGTTTAATGAAGCAAGGAACCTTGGGGCATTCAAGCACTTTTGATCTCTGCCACTATGATCTAGGCCAACCTTTCCGTGAATTTTATAATGGCCCTCCCAAGAGATAGCAAAAAATCTATCATCATAGTGTTATTTCCATCCCTAAAATGTCTAATATGTTTCCATAAGGTACCCTCCTTCTAATGGCCTTGATGGAGGATCATGACTTGAGAAGGATGTCTCCTTCAAAGGTACACTTTTGGACTTTAATTTGAAATTTAAGAATCCCTCCTCCACAAACTACACATGGCCTATAGAGGGTATCACTGGCCTATGATACAGCATGTTGGTGCCATTAGGTGGCTTTGAGAATTATGAAGGTGTCTTAGGGCCTTCGGAATGGCATTATAGGGATGAGTACCAAGCCTTTGGCTCTAAAGAAACCATTGAGGCATCTTATATAGCCATGCATAATTCCTCAAAGAATCACACATGACTTTCCATGGCTGGTATCTATGGGGCTATGTGTCTAGGTCGTGTGGTCTTGGGGTCTTGGACATGGTAATGTAGGAGACAGGGTAATGCAAAGGGGTAAATATCCTATCTCTTATAAGTCTCAATGGTGACATCACATAAAGTTCAAACATAAAAGTTTCAAACACATGTGATGAAATCCCTAAAAGGGGTCTTCCACACCTTATATTATAAGGTGCTTGCAATCCATCACAAGGCTTATTATGTCCAAATGTGACATAAACCCAATCCATCACATACATTGAAAAGATAAACATTTCAAAAAATGCAACCATGTATAAACCAATAAAAAGTTTCAATTTATCAATAGTGTCATGATGAAAGACCTCCCTTTTACAGTCTTAAAAGGGAAATGTAGCTAGTGGATAATGTAAAATGTGTTGTATTAAGTTGACCAGGTCCATAAATCCAATCTCAATCATTTAATGCCTTGTTTGCAGCAATTGTCTTGTCTTACCTTATGTTGTTATCCATCCTTTAATTTGTGTAGGTCCCCATCTAATGTACCATGTTGTTCATCCATAAGTGAATTGATCCTCCTTAATCCTTGAATCATGCTTTCATCAATTTCCTTTCCATCATACCTACTCGCATACAACTGAATTAGAATTAATTATGACACATCTTGGGGGAAGAAAGGTAGAAAATATTCCTAAATATGGTTTGATTCAATAAGAAAAGACATGGATTTGTGGACAAAACTATGGCATTGATCAATATGTAAAGTTTTATTAATGGATTTTTTACATCTAAGTGACAAGTGTCTTGTCCAAGTGGACAATGAAAATAAGATTAAAATGCAGCTATGATATTTGGGCATAAACATTGTTAAATCATTAAATTACAATTTCTTTGAAGGTTGTGGTCACCAAAACTAATGCATCTCTATTTGAATGCATGTCCTACTCTATTGCAATCTCATAAACTAATCAATGCCTTGTAATAGTTTTCCTTGATTATTTTGTGATTTGAAAATGAAGAGAAATTAACACCTTTTAATTGTCACCAAGACCATGGGAACTCATAAAACATGCTTCTAGTTTGATAGGAGAGGTCAAATTAATAGGAGCAGTTGGATGAGCTATTGTAGTATTGTTATCATGAGTTGTTATGAGAACCTCATCAAATGTATCCAAGCCATCCGATTGAACATGTAGGGAATCAACCTCAGAGATAAAGTTGTTATGCCTAACAAGGCTTTATGTAGGACTTCATTATTTGAAAATGAAGAAATTAAGGGGCAAATTCAAGAGTTGTTGGATGGGTGATAAGGAGTACTAGGGTGGCCAACCAAATGCATTGCATGGCATTTTCACCCATCCACTGAACACTCCTCGATGATTATTCATCATGGAAGAAGGGGGCTTGTGATAGCTTATATTGGAGAGTCGATTTCCCATGATCCATAATTAAGGAAACACCATCATGCAAATGAAACGACAAGGCATCGTTTCCCTCAATAAAGCCAGTCACATGGGTCATAGTTGTGTCCCACTCCACATCTTAGTGGGATCCAACCTCCTATACCCACTAATTGAGGTAGCCGCATTGTGTGGATGGAATGGCGAGGCACCACCACCCACAACAAAGTTGGATGCACCATGGGTCATGCAAATTCCCCCCAGCCCATAAAGGGGTATCATCTAAGACTTTCCTGTTAATGATCCTACCATAGATTCACCTATGGTAACCTTGCTATGACTTCTCCTTCATCTAAATGATAAGGTTCATTAAATTTCTCATGACGTCGAAGGCGGTGAGCCACCTTTGTTGACATGATCAAAACACTTCACCAAATCATTCAATTGGTAGGAGCAGTGAGCAATGTGTAAAAATGGTAGGGACATAGTCAACACGAGCTGATGACACACGCTTACTAGGAATTCCTTGTTCGAGACCAATAATTTCAATGGTCTAAGAATATTTCCCAATCCTCTCAAACCAAGGAGAAAAAACCATTGGATGCATCAGTGTAGCACACATGCAACCCATAACATCTAAGGGAATCATATACCCGTTATTGTCTCAAACGTCCATGGCCTAAATGACCATAGTCCCTCTAAGAAGCTATCCATGAAGGGGAACCTTCATGTAGCTAGTTAGCAAGTTAGTCTCGTTCATTATTGGAATTAACCGACTTGATTATGTCTTAAATAATATGGTTCCTACACATACTAGTGGAACTTCATCTAAAGGGAAATTGCTAGTGATAAACCTAAGAGGATTGAGTCAAGTGTTGACACAAAGGAAAAAATAGTAATTCCCATTACTTGAGGGAAATGATACCCCCCATGCCACTAATAAAATTGAAGAAACAAAGCAAATAATTGGAGACACAATAGGTAAACATCATCTTGATGGAAATTATTATGTTTATCAACATGGAAGGAATTTACTTGTTAACATGAGTGAGAAATAAATTACTAATAAAATTATAGTGTCTAATGAACAGAGAATGGATAGTGTTAGGTGTAGTGAAGCTGTCAGAAAAACCAACCTTGACGTCATTTCTGATCAAGTAAGTGAGATTAATTTTGAGCCAATTTCCATGTGAAAAGGAAAATAAGTAGGAGACGGACTTATAAGCTTCATATTCTCAGCAACTCCCAACAAACAATTCAAAAGTTATTTGCATTTGTTCTCATGAGAATAGTTTGGATGGTGCAAACATGGCAGCTCAATTGTAGAAAAATATTGAATTTAAAAGTAGTGGAATCAATAAGTGATATTCATAAATGTCACACTTAACCCATGGAAATACGTTATACTCATAACCATCACACTTAACCCCCCAAAATAAGTGATATTGCACCTAATACCATTGGCACACTAACTTATTAAGAAATTAATTGACTCTAACCCAGTATGACCTTGGACACATAATGACAAAAAATCCATAGCATTGGTCTTAAACCACTATATTTTGTCAAAAAATATAGAGACGGTCACATAGCGTCATCAAAAACTCATTAGAATGATCAATGGTGACAAACATTTTTCTATAGTCACCAAAAGTAACCAAAAAGAGTATTGGTGAGGGCCAATAAATGATCGTCACTAGAAGTGTCACCAAAGAGAGAATTAGCAAGGGGCCTTTAACAACCCTCAACAAAAGTGTCCCTGAAAAGGGATTTGGTGATGAAACTTAAAGGACCATCTCAAAAGGCACTTATAACGACGATGTTTTAAGGACCATCATCATATGTGACATTGGTGACAACCCTTAAAGGTCTGTCACTAGCATGACCCTCACCAGAGACCTTTTTTCTTGTAGTGAGCACTCAGGGTTACTAAATATAAAAGTGTTGAGTCGGAAATACTCTGAATAGCACTTCTACTTTCATCACATTTATTTAAAATGATTAAGTGATTCATCTTTTATCTATCATTAAATACTGTGGGAACTACCATGTTAAACGAGGGAATCCGACATGCAAGAGAGAGACTAGAGGTGCCTATCCAAGCTAACCAAAAGACCGTCCAAAGAAGTGGACCTTACCCTTAAATTGTTAAACAAAGTATCATGTGAAGATACAAGATTAAATATTATTATTAAGAATTTAAATAAATAATGATGTGATTATTCATTTCTAAAAAACATTTATTGCATATAGTTTATGCATAGTGGGATGCCACATTATTTAATAGTATTAATATTTAGTGGGTAGCCAGATTTGTAATAGTATTAATAATGTATTAATACCTAGGTTAGAAATATTATTATTATAATTAGTGTTATTATTATTATGAAAATTTTAAATTAAAATCACTCATAGCTAAAACAAATGAAAAGTCCTAGTTCAAGAGGACTAGATATTTGAGTAAATAATATCTTTTAAAATATTAATTATCTTAATTTAAAGAAATTATATATTCAAAAGTCATAATTCAAGACTCCCTTACATAAAGAGGGAAGATCCCAAGGTCGGGGATCATCTATCTTTTTCATTATCATTCTCTTATGGTAAACAGAGAGAAGTTGTCTGCTCCAAGAAACTGAAGCAATCTTATCTAATAATTCCAGATCTGAACCAGCAGTGAACCTAGGGCCTCTATCTCTCATTGCATGTTGGAACCAGCTCGGGGGGATCCATTTAGAACCAGGAACAGTCTAAGGGTCATGGTTGGGAGGAACATCGTAGCCCCAAAGTTATCTAGCTAAGAAAATCATCCTAACATGTTAGCTAAATACCATAGGTTCTGCATTAACTACTATTTGAGTGTGCAGGATTCTACAGGAAAGGATCAAGTGCCAAAGCAGCCAAGATTCTATAGGAAAGGATCAAGTTCCAAAGTAGCCAAGTATGTAGTATTAATTGTTTTCCATTTATAGTAGACATAGGATTTTAGATTAGAATTGATGCTTCAGCATTGTTTAATTCTCGTTACAAATATTATCAACTTAGAGGTTTTGCTCAAAAACTATTGGAGGGTCTAGCAGACCTAGCCCAGCTATCATGTGCTAGAAAACACCCCATGAGCAAACTTAAGAACCCTACTATGGATTTTCAGAGGACTTCTAACACTGTGTATTGTTCCCATTGGTTTCCCATATAAACTTCTAGGTTAGGGCTATTATGTTTTTAAATAATTATGTTTTCTGTTTGAATCGTCTTACCAATTCATAGTGCAGGGATTACTTCCATTTTTTAATTATTTTATTCTTATTCTCTTTATGCTTAAGATTCATCGAATAGAAATGACAACAACATCGAGTCATACATCGAATCTCTTAGCCACACTACACATCAAATCATAAATTAAACGATAAACAGTAATTATTATTTTTTGTTCTTTCAAAGCAAGGTATCATTCCACATTATCAACATCTCAATGATTTCAACCAAATAGTCAACCATTATATCGAAAACAACAACATATATTTTCTCATGGATCGAGTTCCACCACCAATCAATGCATTCCACATCATTAAACTATATTACCTTTAGCCATCGAAATAAACGTCACAAGATCGAATCTCATTAACATTTCAAGGAAGACCATGCCATCTTCGAAATAGACAAACAACGTAGTAGTTTACACATAAGCAATTTCACAATCAACTAAATTGTTTTCATTACCAATTAGCAAAAATCCAGTCATTCAACATAAACACAAGGCAAGGGATCGAATCCCTCTATTCTTCCATTTAAAGCAACTACCTAAAAACACAGCAAGAAGAACCAAAATAAAACTCCACGAGCATGTAAGAAGACTAGACAAGGGTTCACCTCTCCTACCAACACATCTCGTCCTAGCTGCTATTTTAAAACTAAGATTTGCAAACCCATTCAACATACAGAGCCACGATAGCCACATGAAGGATCTAAAACCTTAACAATTAATTCACATAGAGAAAACACAGAGATTAGTTATCTTCATTACAGGTTCAAAGTCTAATAGAAAATGCAGAGGCCAACATTTCCCTATTCCTCAGACAGAGTCAACCTCAGCACATGATAAATGCAGGTTATGACAAAACCACGATTTCCTATTATAAAATACTTAACCAACGACTCTCAGAACAGAGGCAATGATAGCAAACATAGAAATCGAAACTACTCTTACCCATAAGAAAATGCAGAGACTAGACAATGTACAAATAATTTATAGAAATTATGCAGTAGACCATTTCCTCGATTCACAGGTCCAAGGATTCTTTCAAAATGAATTACGCAGACATGTAAACCCCAAATTTATATTGGGTTTTATTACAAACAGCTTCTACAAATATCAACATTGAGCCGAATGGCCAAACCTTACATTAAAACCCTCCAGGGAAATTAAAACCAATAGATGCATTTCACAATGGTCTAGCCAACGGCGACCTCTAGGAACCCAAAAACTTGTTACAGTAAACCCAACCAGGCTCATGAAGTTCCTAATAGAAAATACAAACAGTACCACCCCACAGAGGCGAGAGGAGGAGATAAGGAATGGTGAACTCTTAACTTACCATATGCAACACCATCGAAGTCAAGTACTGGCCATCAACTAGTAGCCATGTAGAAGAAGAATGCCAAATGATCACCTACTAAACAAACAAGCCACACGAAGTCAAACCCTGAGAGTATTATCGAACTGTATTCCACAAAATAGTAGGAAATGTAGCATAAATCAGGGATGGGTATTACCTTCGTTTTAGTCTCCATCTCTGCATGTAAAAAGTTGTATGGTGCGCTGGCCATGAGCAAAGCTCAGGCCAGAGCACGAAACCCCCAAATGCATCCAACAGTAAACAAGGGAAAATGAACCATAAAAAATGAACCTTCGTTGGTGTAAAACCCAAGGGAAAACTCTCAGCATAGCTGGCATCTTTGGCAATGTGCCATCATAGAGTTGCATTTAATTCTATCACCAACCCCAAACATTTTGATATCAACCCTGATCTCTATAGTAGTAGATTCAGTCATGATCCACAAGTATTATAAACGCACGAGTATTGCAAAGACCACAAACATTACATAGTGCCAACAATTCATTACAAAGTCAACAAGTATTACAAGTTAAACGATATTGCAACATCGTTCAAGGCTTTTAAGGTGCCAATCTTTAAACATCACACACTTTGGGCTTAGGTAATGGTTGGAAATATGAAGTGAGCGCCCTAGGTAGATTCCTTCGTAGGTACACCTGCAAACCAGTACAAATTGAATGCATTAGCGAAACTCATTAAGTATGTCAGAAGTTTCCATTTCTTACACCCTACCTCTCGGCAGCTCTGCCGGGGAACTTTTCCCCTTGAAAGACCAAGAATCTCATCGTGGGCCTCAACTGCCACCAATAGGGGTCCATCCCACATGAATTATTAGTTAGACTTTCATAAATATGCTCACAAACTCTTAAAATAGTAAGAAGGAGATTTGTATTATTATACTCTAAACATCTGTACACTTGTGACAGAATTACATTTCTACTCATTACACCGCTTCCGCAAAGCTATAGGAATAACAACCAGTAAGACCATGATACTTAGGAAACTGAGACCCTTCAAATGTCGAAATTAAATACTGGTGTAGTATGTATTTATCAGTGCCGAAGTTAATTTACAAATCATCATCTCCTAACTAATTTATTACAGTAACGGAAAAATTTTAAATTTTACTATTTTTAGAGACATTACAGGTAGGTGTAACTTGCACATGGAGGCACTAAATTAATGAAGGAGGCTCAGTGGAGGGCACATGAGGAGTTAACTGGAGTCAGAATGTGAAATCTAGTCTCACTGGAGGTCCATCATAGTGATACAGTCAGTTGAGAGTCAATCTAGCCTTAAATCAAGGAAAGAACTAAAGATAACTCAACTAACTGAAGTACAACTAAATGGTAGGTGAGAGAGGGTGCCTAGGATGCAAGAAATTGCATGCAGGGTGTACTTAGCACTAGGAGTGCTAAAACTGATCAGTGAGAGGCTCCCAGGGCTAGCTAACTGAGGGCTAGGTGATGGGATTGATGACTGGGATGCATGCATGTAAAATCATGACTTCATGCAAAATGCATGCATGACTGAAAATGCAAAAATGGATAATGTTGGTAGGACTAGGATGGAGTATAGGAATATCACAACACCCCCCCTTAATCCATCCTGGGCCCTGGTAATTGAGACCGAATTTCACCCAATACAATGAATAATAATAACAGTCAATAAACCGAGGAAATGGGGAAAACCTCATGGGAAAAATACCACCCCTCAAAATAGACTGTAAGGCACACACAAAAAAATAAATGCTCCAAACTCAAGCAGGTGTGATGCTTGGTCATATGTCTGGACGTATCTTCTTCTTGGGAAGAAGTGGATCATGCTCAAAAAGCATGTGCTTGTACTTGCTCTTCAAATCGAATGTGATGAGAACAAATCCAAAAGTATGAGGTTGATCTTGGAACCTATTATTCGAATCAGCTGAGGTAGGATCAAAACCATGAATGTGTAGATAGTCTTTTGTTTTCTCCTTCGAACCATCATGGGTGAGATTATTCCTAGAAGAACCATCAAATGTCAGTGATTGCTTGGAATCCAAATCAGATCCAAGACTTGAAAGATGGTTTCTTAAGATCTCTTTTGAACCATTAGAGGTGAGATCTAAACCATGAAATACATGAGAAATTATCCCAAGCGAATGACAATGGCCTTCATCTTCAATAAACTTCTGAGAGCATGAAAAAATGATATTATAGTAGTAAATAACAGGTGATTGATCAAGGAGAGAGAATGTATTACCTCCAATGGCTGATTTGACCTACGAAACATTCAATAGATGATGATGCAAACCAACAGACTCTTGTGCAAGAGAGGATTTAAGAACCTCTGCAGTTTCTAGAGTGTGAACTGGCACAGAATTCAAAATAGAAGAAATTTGGAGCATGAGTGTAGAATCTGCAAGTTCTTCTTCTTTGTGGACAACTTCAATATGAGATATGTTTGATATTGATTCATGATTAGAGAGATCATCAAGGAGGGCGAATGCAACAGTGAGCTTGCTCTCGAAATGGTTTGGACCAATACCTTCATTCTATTTTCCAAATCTTTCATCCATATGGGCCCATAACTCTTTTGGAGATTCAACAGAATAGAAGTGGTGTACCATGCATCGAGACATATTAAGCATCATGGCTACAAAGGCTTTTTCACCTTCATCTAACCAGTCATTCTCTTCTTTAGAGTATTCGAACTCTCTTTTAAAACAATAATCAAAGAGACCATGTCTCTTCAAATGTGCTATCATCTATGGTTTCTATTCATCATAGTTGAATGGAGAAAGAGGAGTAATTCCTTCTGAATTCATGGGAGTTGTTTCAGAATACCTGCAAAAATGATAGAAAATGTTTGCAACTGCTACTGCCACAAAAGTGCAGAAACTGCTGCAACTGTTGTACTCAAAATCTTGATAATAACCTGCAAAAAACTCTCAGGAATGGAGATAGACAATACTCTCAACATGCTCTGATACCATGTGAAAATACTCACAGCAGATGTAAGAGATGATGTATACCTCACAAGAAATATTAATATTAAGCAGGAAAATAGAAGAAGAGTGGACAATGTAGTGTAAAAGAGCAGCAGAATTATGATACAGTAGAACTTAGATAGAAGCAGAATAACATCACACACTAATTCATTAATCACAATATGGACAAATAAATAATACAATGGTGAGGATTCGAATGCCAAGGTGGCAATTCAAATTAGCCTTCATGGAGTGATCATCAGATCAATGGAGTGTCATCAAAGCACAAATAGGAGTCCTGATCATCATCAGCGGAGTCATCAATGCACAAGTAACTGTCAACCATGTCTCAAACTGAGTCTAACTGAGTGTAGTAGGTGTAACTGACACATGGAGGCACTAACTGAATGAAGGAGGCTCAATGGAGGGCGCATGAGGAGCTAACTTGAGTCAAAATGGGCAATCTAATCTCACTGGAGGTCCATCAGAGTGATACAGTCAGTTGAGAGTCAACCTAGCCTTAAATCAGGGAAAGAACTAAAGATAACTCAAGTAACTGAAGTACAACTGAATGGTAGGTGAGAGAGAGCACCTCGGATGCATGCAATTGCATGCAGGGCACACTAAGCACTAGGAGGGCTAAAACTGATCAGTGAGAAGCTCGTGGGTTAGCTAACTAAGGGCCAGGTGCTGGGACTAGTGACTGGGATGCATGCAATTGCATGCCTGCATGCAAAATCATGACTACATGCAAAATGCATGCATGACTGAAAATGAAAAAATGGATAAAGCCGGTAGGACTAGGATGGAGTATAGGAATATCCCAACATGTAAAACTTTTATACAAGTTTCTTCTAGTTCTCATATCCTTCAAACTGGAATATTGTCTTTCCTTCGAACATAGTGTGACAACAATCCAAAGCAAAACAAAACTACTGAAAAAAATGGCAGACCACTTGATGCATCTAGGTCTCTACACTAAAGTTGCTCCCTTAACCTAGCAACAATCCTAGAAATTTTCTCTTTTGTTGACATCGTTAACTATATAATCTAAATGAAACTCTAAGTAGATAGAAAAATATTGTAACGTTGTTATAGTTGTCAAAACTGTGAAGTAGAAATCTATTATAGATGTTGAAAACATCACATAATTGTTGCCTTAATATTGAGCACATATATATAATTTATAGACATCAAAATTTTGAGGATAGTTGACCATGCCCACTTTGGAACCCTTAATTCAAGATAAACATTATTGACCATTTCAGCAGATGAGGGAACGAGAACTATGAACACCATAATTCCAACATCAGGTTGCCCTTCGTTTTTGTTATCGAGACTGAAGACAACTTGCCCTTTTTTTGCACTCTCATGTTTGCAGCACAAACTACAGATGAAATCCCCTCTAAGCATCGTCATAAAAAACAACTTGTGCATTTTGAAGTATTTTGTATAGAAAACAAAGAAAAGAGGAATAACTCTTTCAATTTTTTTATAATTTGTTACTTCTACAGCCCTCTTTGCAATTTTATTTTGATGTTGTTTGATACAAAAGCAAAGAAACACTCATGTTTTCTAATGCAATAGACTATTGGAGCATATCTCTCTTTAATGTATTGAATACTTTCTATAGCAATAGCTTGGTATTGTTGTTGTTGTTTTGCTTGATAGCTTGCTTCACAGCTCCCTTCGGTGGTAAGACTATCATATAAAGCTCAATAAACACAACATAATTTGCAATTTTCAGTTGTCATTTTCTTCATGACATAAATTATTTTCCCCAGTTTTGGTTTCATAAAATAAAATTCTAGCACTTCATACATGCATATGCCCGTCATATCTCTCAGTATGTTTACTATGTATTTCCTTGTAAATGTTAATTAATATTTTTCACAATATCATAAAACGTTTACGGTCATTGTTTCCAGAAACTTAAACCCTTTCCAAGATTTATTTTCTGTTTATGCTCATAGTAGCTCTCTCTACGCAATAGGACTATTGCATTTTTCACATATTTGTTTTCTTCAACACCTATAGAAAATAAAGCTTGCAATATATCTCTGCTCAAGATGTTGTTCCTACATTTTTGTGCAAGCAGCTATTTCACCTGCAACGTTAGGTATTTCCTATCATTGAACAACGTCTTAAAATTTCACTTGTTGTTCTGGCCATAGTACTTTTATGTTTTTTCTTTTTTCCCTTGTTTAGAAATAAACCAAAAACAAATAGGTATAAATTCTATGTGTTGTTTAGATAGCTTTTGCTTGTATGCATTGAATTTCTTCTCTAGCAATTCTGAAACTTTGTTGCCAACATTTACATAGCATAGATCCATGTTGTTGACTAAATCTACAAAGCAAATACAATTTGGCTTTCATATCAATACTCTTGCTAATTGCTTTCAACAATTTTCCCATTTGATATTCTTCCTAAATTTAAAGTGTAGAATATGTTTAGTCACTTTGGAATTTAAATATTTTCACATCATTTCAACTTTACTATTAATAGAAATAGACATTGATATAAATGTCTCTAGACATATGTTTAATAATTATGTTTTTTGTTTCGTTGAGTTTTTCTTAATCTTTGTATTCTTCAGAGAAAAATGGTATTCTATAATAATTGTCTGTATTATAACGTATGGCCAGTTTGTAACGCTCCACGGCTGAATATTGATGTCTTTGTCAAGTTGATATCCCTGTCCTTCAATATAATTTGGATTTTATAATACGAATGACAATGAACATAACATTCATTACTAACATTGTATTTGAAAATGCATGAAACAAATCTAATAATTGTGCTTGTTGGAAACCCTACCAAATACCTCGCATGCCAATACAACAATAAAAATTAAATATTCAGCAATAGCAACTTCCAAATCAACTAACATATTATGTTTTATTCTTAAATTTCACTATACTAAATGTTGGGAGAAATGAATTGTAACTATAGTATAGACTGGAGTGTTAGAGAATATTCAACACTTCTAGAAATAAATATTTGCTTATAGATTTCCTTGTTTAACTCTCTTTTATTTTTTATTCTTGATATCTGTGGCTTCTAGTTTTTTTTCTTATCGACTACTGACCATCTAAGATTATAATAAGTTTTTATTGTTTCCAATGATTAGGAATATTTCCAACATTATTGTTGTATATATATTTTAAAGATAGTATATTGAATATAGGAAATATTTCTTGTAACATGATGTTAACTTTGGATTTATCATACCTTAAAATGCAAACCATCTTAAAATTTGCATTTTGAAAAAAATGGTTCCTCTTGACCTCTGCCAGATCAAGAGTCACCTATTCAAATATTCAAATGCTAGTAGATATTGATTTTTTTTCCTTTGTTTTTTGTCATGAAAAAAATGTATATAAACCCCAAAATATATTTCATTACGGTGGAAAGAATTCATATAAAGATTCACTAGGAAAAATGTATTTTTTTAAGTGTTGGAAGACCTGGTATAAACAATTCATAAGAAACCGAAATTCTCTTACTCTTTTGCCTTTTTTGAAAGAAAGAAAAGGGATACATTCCACTTTAGATAGAGTTGACATGAATCCCATATTTTGAATCTGATTGGATAATAACTAAATATGTAGTATGGTACATTTCATTTTCTAATATATATGGCATCATAACTCTAGATGCCAATAGGGCATGTCTAGATGCAAAACATTGTTAGTTTGAAAACCATCATTTTCTCAAAGTTCTTGAATTTTTTTTTCTTGTTTCTTATCTCAACAATGAGACAATTTAATAACTCAATAAAGTTTCTATCATATCGTTCAACATGGAAATTGTCACATGTAATTGCCTATTATTGACATTATACATACACAATGATTGACAAGTTGGAAGATTTTGTTCACAACAATTAAACAAATTTGCATGTAATCAAAATTCTATGATCCATTCAAGATTTTTCTTTCTTTAACTAAAATCTTATATCAATAGCAATGTTAGCAATGTCAGGGCCAAAATCGTGAGTAAGGAATGACTACCTAAATACACACCCTTTATCAAAAATATCTCAGCCTTTCGACAAGTGTATCTCAGTTTTGACTTGAAATACTATAATAATTCCTTCAACAAGGTATGATTACATACAGTAGTTAATATTTCCACTAGTATACAATTTGCATCACTGTTTCTTTAACCATCACTAGCTCGAAATTTAGAAAAATTTAATTACCCTCTCTATTTTATTTTTGTTTAAAATCCAGAGTATGAAATTACTTATTTATGCTACCATGTCTTTGGATTTAAGATCGCTAGTGACTCCACTGAGCGGCGATCAACCGTTTGGGCATCAATGTAAGAATTTTACGCTAAAGGGGTTTGTGACACCTCTCCACAAGTTGTGTGAGTCGCCTGAGTTAGAGTAAATACTTAACGTCGATTTGGTAGGTATATAGTCAATCAAGGGAAGGAAATTATCTTCCAATTAGATGGTAGAAAGGAAAGCAATTCAACATGGTAAGTGGGTACTTAGAGCTGCGGAGTATGGCTACATGTATTTAAAGTAAGTGTAGACAAGGGAAGGAACTTGGCACTCAATTCTGATCACAACAGATATTTTTAAGTCTACGGTGAGGATACACAGAGAGAGATTATTTTCACCACATACAATTCCCAAACTGTAAGTTAATAAAAAAAAACTGCACACTTCGAAATGAAAATCACACAGGTAGAGATTATCTTCACAACGGTTTCATCAATACACAAACTTCATGTCTAGTTCAATTCATTATGTCCAAGGTTATTTAATACACAGAATTTCGAGATATTTCGTTGATTCATGTAACCATAGCTATGAATCAACCTACCTAAAATAAATTCAATTTACTACACTCAAAAACAATTTACAACAGACTATTCAATACAATTTTGAACTAATAATTAATGAAGAACCTGTAGTCCAGCAGACAATCTCGTGTTTATCACACATAATGCTGTGAATCTTAACTTCTTTAGCTGTTTAGTAAAAACAACGTCCAAACTAATTTGTTCCCCAATTGTAGTGCTTCCAAACAGCAGGTCAGTGGAAACTGAAATTTTTTTTAGGTGAAGACGAAAAGATATGAACTGGACTGGAATAGAATCTAAACTAATGACTCACAGGATTTTTGTTTTTGAGGGTACAATTAGTGAGGGGCATGGAATGAATGCATTCATACATAATTTCGTTATAATTGCTAGACTATACTACGAAGGCAAAATTCTGCCATCGCCCTGCATCAATAATTCGGACTGAACTTGTTTTTTTAAAATAGCTCTGGAGGCAAACTTTGAATGTTGAATTTACCATCGCATTTACCATTTTCTGCCATCGAATTTTGAAATAGCTCTAAAGGGACAACGCCGCATTTGGGTGATTCCACGAAGGTGGTTCACCATTTTTGGCGGATGGAAGGTAAAAAAAATTGTTTTTCAAACCCTCGATCGAGGTTTTAAAAGCTCGATCGAGGGTTTTAAAAGCTCAATCGAGGGTTTTAAAATACCTCGATCGAGGGTTTTCAAAAGCTCGATCGAGGGTTTTAAAATACCTCGATCGAGGGTTTGAAAACCCTCGATCGAGCTTTTGAAAAGCTCGCAAAACCTCAATAAAGCTTTTGAAAAGCTCACAAAAGCTCAATCTAACTTTTGAAAAACATAAAAAGGCTCATTTTAAGCCCTCGATCGAGGGTTTTAAAATACCTCGATCGAGGTCTTGTTAAACCCTCGATCGAAGTGTTGTTAAACCCTCGATCGAGGTATTTAGCTCGATCGAGGGCTTAAAAAACAAGCCGAGAGCCCTTTTCACTGCATAATGAAAGTTTTGTCTGCTTTCCATAGAGTTAAACCATGTCATTAAATGCTCATTAATGAGCGGACTTGATACCATTGGATTCATCAACGAATCCTCTATCCAGATATATAAAATTTACAAATTTTTATCTTCATATGTTTTTTGTTTTTAAATTTCTACTAAAACTTGCCCTAAAAAACCCCATCGACAACTTTGATTGAGCTCAAAGATAAATCCACAAAATTCAAAATACACATCCAAAAAATCTGAAAAAATACACAAGCCCTAGATAAACGCGTCTTCTTTAAAATGGTATTTTTAGTTTTGCAAATTATGTAAAAAATCAAAATATTATGCACGCACACACATGTGTGCAAAATGCGACTTAAATATTCATTGGTCATTTTCCAAAAATAATAATAAATATATTTTTTTGAGAAAAATTAAAAGAAAAATATGTAAGCCCTAGTGCATTCTATGTAGATGGTGTTCACATATTTCATTTTTTAAAATTATTACTTTAACATTAAATTATTGTGCACGCACACAAACTAGTTGTTAATTGCTTTTCAAATTTTTAAGTACACACGTTTAATTAAATGAAAATTCGACATGATATATGACATTGGTATATTTCTAAAAAAATATCATTGGAAAGCCAACATAATTCTCTACATTTCATTTTTCATGCACATGTCAAAATTCATGTGGCAAGTATGAGTTTCAAGGGATTCAATTTAATACATGGATAAAATTTTTGTTTTTCACCGTCATATTTGGCCAAAAAGAATTACCCATCTTCATGGAATCACCCATTTACCATTGCACTTATTTGCCAACTCAGCGGCTCCTCGTGATTTGATGACAAATCTTTCAGATCACTGCAACAAAATCCAGTAGAGTTCGGTCGGTACGAGCAATGAACAGTGGCAAGCCCGAGTCGGATTAAACATGAAATTTTCTGTTGACAGAGCCGATAACATTCTATGGATGCCCATACCTTATGCATGCCATATTCCATGGAGGGGTAGATGGCCATGACACGATACCTTATGCATGCCATATTCCACGGAGTGGTAGATGGCCATGACCCTGATATCTTATGATATGCTATGGATGTGTCATACCATAAGGTTCGCCTTAAATGAAAGTTTGTGTGTTGGATAAGGCTCGCCCACATATAGAGGTAAACGATAAATAGGTTGTAGAAACAAATTGAATTCAAATAGAATCGCGATTGAAATTTGAGTGAAAGGTTTAATGTAATGTCTATCTACTCGGAGAATTTTATTAAATGTTAGGTTCCGTGACTTGAAAAACAAAGATGTTTTCGGCTTATCATAACCTTAATTTAGTAATAAAATTTTAAGTGTTTTATAGTTTTTATAATAATAAATTATTTTTTATTGTTTTAAAATTATGATTTTTTATTTTTTTAAATTATTTTCATAATTTTATAATCAAGTTATTCATTTTTTATAATTTTGATAGTAATAATTTATTTTTAAATCATAGTTTGCATTAAAATTATGATTTTTTTATTTTTAAAATTATTTTCAAAATTTTATGATTTTTTTTTATCTTCAACCTACTTTTCTAACATGCTTCGAGAAGTTTCAAACTTTCAAATCCTGCCATTCTCAACGTCGTAGTGATGACGAGCACAAATAATTAAGATAGGCAACAATAATCAGTTGCAATAGTCCATAGGAAGTCCTCGTCATCCGTACGTCGCTTCACATGTCCGCTGTCGTTCCTCTTCTTCGTCTTATGCTAAACCTACGCTCTTCGGATTCGAGGGGTCGCGTCCCCACACTCCGTGGAGAGAGCTGCAGGGCTTTAAGGAGACCAAAATAAAGGTCGGCCACGTCTCTCACGTTACATTATCAACTTTCATCTCTATCACCCAAAAAATACATATTGTTATATTCCATTTTGACAAAGAAACAAACGAACTGGCATCTTATCCTAGTTCCAACGTTCTGTTTCTATTTTATATTCATGCATATGCCCACACTTAAATATATTATGAGATTAATAATATTCTCTCTACTTTCCTTTGCCGAAAGTAGGAAAGCAAGTTAGGTGGTTAGGACGATATTGTCTGCGTGCCAAAGAAAGCGAAGTTAGATTTTTTCTTGGGAGAATCGAAAAGCAGTCGTTGGATTATTCACCCCATTCATTTGTCGACAAAAAAAATGATGCACCGACTCAATTATTGTCGTAGTTGTTACAATCACAATTTCATCAACAATATGATATTGAAAACGAAAACACCGAGCATGTTTACCATCCAAATGTTAACGAATGTATTTTTCAATCAGCGAATGAAATGGCAGAGCCGAGAGTAAAATCCGAATCCTACATCATCCCTAACTAAAGTGGACAGATGGCAAGATGAAGCGCGGCGTTTTATGAACTGTTATATGACACGCTTCACAAGAAATGTTGT
This sequence comes from Larix kaempferi, assembly GCA_027924585.1. Classification (NCBI taxonomy): domain Eukaryota; kingdom Viridiplantae; phylum Streptophyta; class Pinopsida; order Pinales; family Pinaceae; genus Larix; species Larix kaempferi. Next base: position 11,706,549 of record BSBM01000437.1, read on the forward strand.
GTGGGCCGTTGGCGTCTACTGCATGTACGAAGCATAATTGCGCCTCTTCGAACATTGCGTTTAAATCCGAGGGGTTCCACATGCCATTCTGAAGCAACAGCAAGAGGTTGCCTTTTCTGCGCATTTTTCATTTCCAAAGTGATGAGGTGTCTGCTGCTCTTGACACGCATGTAACAAGACAGTTATGTCCTTCTCCGGCGTAGACAGGTGGCATGGAATCTCGACCACTTTTCACTCACACGGGGAACAGCTACATACATTAACTTCTCAACTTTGAACTTGGACAGCGTTGGGAAAAAGGGATCGCCGAAGCCCCAATCACCATATAAATGCAGTAAACTGTAAGCTTTGATTGAATATCAGGGCTTTCCAACGATCTGGTTCATGTGCTTTCCAATCGTTTTCAACGATGCGGTTCATGTAGTACACTGGGCAACTATTCATTCATGGAAAACAATCTCTGCAACTCGTCTAGGGATCACGAACAAACGGAAATCAAATGTAGCTCCAGAAAGAATACTAAGGAACACAAGAGAAGAATAGAATGCTGCATGTGTGGTGACATTGGATTTCAGGAACGCTTGTTCAGATGCCACAGATGCCACCACCGATTTCAACACATGTGAGATTTCGTCTCTACCTCTAATGTTCTGTGTTTTTTTGGGCATACAATTAGTTATATTAATTCTGATATGTGCGTTATGAAACCAATTTTGCAGATACTGCAGCAGGTTGTATTTAGATCAACTGGAGCCAGACTACGTAAATGCGTGTGACTGGTGCCTCGACTTGGAAGCAAAGCAGAAAATTCAGAGCCACAAAAGGAAAGTTGAATTGCAGGAAATGGAAGGTAGGAATGCCAAGGAGGTAGCTGTCAGCAGTGAAATTGTGTCCAAGTCGGCATCGACAAGTGCCATGAAGCAACCTGCATCCGCAAGCATTCATAAACCCAAAAAGGATAATACGAAGCCGAATACCCTTAAACTCCGTGTCAAATTAGGAGGGAGCAATCAAAACCAGCAGTCCAGTCTCTCACAAGACTGCAAGAAGTCTACTGAAAGCTGCAGAAACTTGCTCGGTTCTTCTACACATAGAAACACCAGAAAAGGTGGTTTGGTTCGTCGGTATAAGCTTCTCTCGGACGTGCTATGCTCTTAAGCAGTCTTTCTGCTGTGTGCTCTTAAGCTAGCTAGATTTTCTTATACTGTATATAACATATATACAGTACATAGCTCATGAAGTAAACTCATGAGTATAGATTTAAACTTTCTATAGGTTTTGTGAACTACAGATGTAAATATTCCTGTTCTGTTTTAGTAACGAAACTTCTTTGTCCAATCTCATATATGAGATCGTATATTTTGAGTTTCATTTATTTAAGTTATATTTTGGGTTTCATTTATTGAAGTTGCACGGTAGTTCGAATTCCCGTTTAGTTATTAGAGAAAATCATTGCTCTTAGCTCAGTAATATTACTAATATCGTTTCTCAAAGTACAAACAAAGCCATCCATAATCTTCTTTGACACTCATCCAGTCATATATTGTAAAGTAGGACACCCATGGCTGAATAGTATCTGTGGATACTTGAAAGCTTATATACTGCAGAATTGGATTTCATGCATACCCTCCATGTTTTGTACTTGCATTTCAATCGATATAATATTCAGCGTTTCCAGAAGATATTTCCATTATTGAAACATGCACTTTTGAAGCGATTGCCCCATTGCGAATCCATTTTGTATCAAATCAGAGCCATGCAATTTCCAAAACAATCTTCTTCCTACCATATCCGTCACATCCAACACAGTCTTCCTGCTTGCTTATCAATATAAAATTTGCTATATAATTATTTTAAGAATTAATCAATATTCAGTTGCACAACCGCAGATGACCAGGAGCGAATAGGCCAATTTAAATTTTCATATAAAACTTTAAAAAACAAAATTAATAGTACGATCGCTCACGAGCCCAAGACCGCTGTAACTGCACTAAGGTCCGTAATCTGGCAGAATCTGAAAATCTCAGTTTTCTCATGTGCAACTTTCCTCCTCCTCTCCACCATATTTGAGAATGCCAGCCCAGGCCTATAATGTAGTATTGTTCTACATTGTTTGGACTTGTAGACTTAAGCCAGGAGATATTTGCAATTCATATTTATGATACCTATTACCGACTGGACACAGTGAGTAAGGAGACATTTTGCCTGTTGTATTTGACTATGCATATGTGCTCTTAAAATTTGATTTGATTAAATTTTGAATAAATTATAATACATAATTCACCATTTACACAATCATTGTATCGTATCGTAGTACTGGTATGTGTATTAATCAATGTTAAGAATGGAAATATGTGAGATATCATTTTGATGAGATAATTTATTACTAAAGGTAAACAAGAGCAGCATGGGGCTATGTCTGTGACAGAGCATGAAAATAGAGTTTGCAAATGTTGGAGCTGCAAGCAGTAATGTCGTTAAAGTTGCTATTTGAAAGGATGCAACATGTTGCAGAAAACAACAACGGCCTTGTGATATGCAAACTGTTAAGAGAGTCAATGCCCATGAAAAACTCTAGATTGTAGTGAGAAGAGTGGATAGTAGCAATAGAGCAATAGGGAAATAGTTAAATTCGACTATTAAGATAAGACTAAGGTGACTGCATTTTTTTGGCAAGCATTTGCCCAATGGTACTTGGAAATCGTCCAAAAAAATGGGCAATACTATGAAGAATATGCACTCTGTTACAATGAGGTGCAAGGATGTTCATCCTAACAACAATAGGTTGCATAAGAGAATTCATCCATGAGGTACACACTTCTTCAAACCAATGATTTTCAAATCCAGGTATGGGGTTACAGGGCCATAGTGAGGTGTAACAGGGTTTAGCGGAGAAGTCATGTGAGAGGCCAAATGTAAATGAAGGGATTACAAAGTTTCTCTGTGTACTGGCTAAGGACGAGGTGAAGTTAAGTATCATTGTACTATGAGCCTGAGTTGGCCTTCTACCATGCTAGATGTCATCATGATCGGTGAGAGCTTCATAAATACAATAGACGTGCCGTATTTACATATAAACACCTAGTTAAATTTCCTAGTCCAATCACAAAATATCAATGCCAAAGTTACACCTTTAGGATTATATAAAATATAGTTTATTTGCAATAACAACAGCCACCTAGTGGCAATGTCACTATGCAATGATAAATGGAAAAGCTATTAAAGTTTAAACAAGTATTGACAGAAAATGTAATTTCTTCTTATGTACATTTGACATGAAATAATGTAATTTGTAAATAGTAATTTAATTAGTGACCAAGTTTTAATGCTTACCATATCTTAAGTTTACAATGACAAAATTACACTTTAAGTACTAGTATAGCTTAATTGGTTTATGTAGTATTATACATAAATATTATGAACCAAAGTACTAGTATTGCTAAAGTATCATACACATATTATGAGCCAAAATATAGAGACATACTGGAAGCCCATCAAGAGATTATATGGAGAATTCTAATGACAAAAGGAAAAAATCCAAGTATGCTTTGATAGAAAAATCCATATAACCTGGAAATTCAGAAATTTGATAATGTTTATGAGTCTATTTCATCTAGTGAGCTAAGACTCCACTGCTAAAGGTAGTAGATCTACATACGAATAGTTGTATATAAATAAATAAGTTTATGGCGTATTTGAAATGCAATTTGAATAATGTAAAATGACCATTTTAGTAAAGAATTTCAGAAATTTTCAAAACTTAGTAACTCAAAAAATCCAAAACTTAGTAACTCGGTTTATAATTTATAGATAATTATGAACTTCTTGCACACACAGTTTGAGTTTGACCGAATATATATTGTGCCACTTTGATCACTGCAACTTCTCTTTCATGGCATTCTGCATAGTCATACACCACTATCACAGCTTGGGATGCAGGTTGACAAACTACAGTAGGAAGACTCTCCATCCAATATTTCTCTTAACCAAATCCTAGTAGGAAGACTACTTCATCCCCTTAATCCTTCAGCCTCAAATGACCGTTGAAGAGGTAGCGAGTGGCCAAATCGCTCATGGCCAAATCCAACACAACCTTCACGTCTTGGGGCTTTGTTCTATCGAGCACGTAGGTGAACCTATAACTATATTTAAGGTCTACAACAAAACAAGCAATAGGTGTCTACCCTTGAACAATTGGGAACCTGGCCGAGAATGCAAGAGGGAATGCTTTAAAATCCGCGTAGCAAGCTGCTCCATGGTAGTATGATGAATACTCATATACACAACCGTTTGGAAACCAAATCTGGCGTAGAACTGACATAGAAGTTTCATAACATTCTCCAGGGCCATGCATTGATCACCGTCATCACAAAACTGAGAGACCAATGTGCCCATTGCTATAAACGGAGGAATTTTAGTCAACTGCGGAAGTTCATGACCTCCCAGTAGACACAGATTCGTAACATATGCACACAGGGAGAGCTAAGTACTAATCGCGAATGGATTCTGCAAGTGCTTAGAGATAACGTGGAAGTAGCAATAGAATGAAAGTAGCGTCGCATTGTCAAGCATAGCGTGCTTGATGCGTACGATCTTTCCCATGTCTGTTTTGTATCCGCGCTCAAAGTAAATCATATCCATGATAAAAACACAAAGAATTAGACAAGGTCGGCTTCTCCGAGGTCAAAACTAAAATATCCACGAGCTTAACTATCTCTCGCCACCAAATTAAGGTTTCCTCCGGCATTTCGACTCTGTCGGAGCCTTCGACATATACATTTATGAGCCTCGGATTGTCAAAGTACCTGTCCAGAGCTCCAATCGGCGTCTCGAATCCATTCACAGAACATAACAAGGATGTGTTGGCATGGCCATACTGGAAATTATGGCGAAGAATATTTATAGCCTTCCACAGGTCTTTCGAATGTTGAGGCATCTGAATATCGTCGTTGAACGATTTGATCGACAAAGTAGTCTTCCTACTAGGATTTCTCTTGACCATTAGGATTTGGTTCTCTCATTTAAAATTTCTCTCCGTTTAGTTTTTCTTCCTCGCCATTCATACTTCCAATGACCGGATTGATCTTCATATATGTTGTGAAAAGATTAATTGGTTTTGGTTTCGTGAGCTAGAAAACACTGATTGTCTCACATAAATCAAAGATCTATGTTAATAATTTGTATTGGATGTCTTCAGTGCATGGAAGAACTGAATCAACTTTTATCTCATGCATATCTGCCGCTGGAATGAGTGGCGGCCAATGCAGAAATTTAGAGGTAGATTGAGGACGCCAAACTTAGTGATCCATCATCGCCGCTTTTGCTGCTTCTTCGGCCTATTGTGTTGTCAGAAATATGATGATGGAAGGATGTCTAAGATTATATTGCAGATTAATCTGTACTATCCCGTTCATGTTCATGTTGGTCCAATGCTTTGTAAACGCCCAGAATATTGATGGATTCCTTAGCATTCTCTTTCTGATAAAAGTACGAATATGGTTGGCTCGTTGAATCTTGATAACGAAGACAACGCCACTACAATTCTCGTCACACCTATTGTTTATCATTTTGTTTATCAAAGCTTCGCTTTCAGAGTCAAGTCCTGGTCCTTCTTGAGTTTCATGGAAACGAAAGAGAGCGAGTATGTTCTGTCAATCATGGTGTCTGGCTCGATTTTGTAGCAAAATGGGGACTTTGTGTGGGCGGCCAATGGAAACGAGCCCGTCTCATTCAACGGGATTCTGAAGCTGTGCAGTCTGATGAGAATCTGGTGGTCTCTAAATCGATTAATGGTGGGTCATCGGCTTCTGGTAGGAGAACCATATTTCGACTAACATGGGGGAAGGGGTGACGGGGATGACACTATCGAGTAGCGGTCTGTTGAATGGATCGATAGAATCTGATAGACTGCTTTCTACAATTCAATGCATAGTACATAAATTCAATGAATAATGTACAATCGAGTAGGGACAGGCGGACAAACCTAACCTGGTTTCCCCGCTCCAGAAATTGATGGAAAAATACACATTGAACCAAGTGAAACTTTATAAATTGAAAAATTAATCTTTTGAATTTTATGTCATTTGAACTATTATGTCCAAAATGTCGTGAGGGACATAATAAAGATAATGTAAATATAAATGGGTAAGATGTGTGAGGTTTCGTTTAAATTTAATTGGTAGTTTTTTTCACAAAACTAAAAATAAATAATAATGTTTGAATTTAATTGGTACCTTAATGTCGTGAGGGACATAATAAAGATAATGTAAATATAAATGGGTAAGATGTGTGAGGTTTCGTTTAAATTTAATTGGTAGTTTTTTTCACAAAACTAAAAATAAATAATAATGTTTGAATTTAATTGGTACCTTTTTTTAGATTAATGCATTGATTCATTTTATTAAAATGGATCAAATCTCTTTAGGTGTATATGGATTGTTAAGTTTTCCTCAATAAACCTATTAAGTGAGTTGGTCATTCTAATTTAAAAAACATGGCCTTATAGCATGCATATGGAATCAAATCCCTTTAGGTGCATATGGATTGTTAAGTTCTCCTCAATAAACCTGGCAAATGAGTTGGTCATTATAATTTGAAAAGCATGGCCTTATAGCACACATCTGGGAGCACGCAATTCATTGCATGAACATGGCTTCTTAGCTTTTGAATATGTTGGTCAATACACATTTATCACCTCGCCCTTTCCATTCAGGAATCCTCACATTTTAAATAACTATTTTCATAAATAATTATAAGACAACTAAATCTTTGTGTATTAGTTAACAAAATCACTACATATGGATTAAGAATATATGTAATATTAAGTTAATAATAGAACAATAAGTTAGATATTTGTTTTATGATATCAATTGCAAAGTAATAATAATTGGGTAAATTGCAAGTATTTTGCTTTATAACTAGTTAATGAAATAGGATTTATGCGTTAGCATTTACAAAATGATTCCAAATTTGAATAGTTGGTGTGGACAATTATAATGTAGGAAAACCTTTCCTAAAATATAGGATCCTAAAATGGGTTTATGCTTGGAAGGATTTGATCTCTCTCAGATTTTGATAGAACCAAATTTAAGATGGATCTATGTTGGTATCCTTGTGGGAGTCCATACTCTTGAAATAATATTACCTTTATTTACAATTATGGTTGAGAATGGAATAATATTGTCACCAAATTTATACCAATTACTTTAGACTTGTATGTATTACATTGAGCTTAAGACTCTTTTATACATGGGGTGGTAGAGCCTTGCATTACTAACTTGAGCAAAGGAACAAGTACCATAACAAGTATAATAATTTGATTCTAGACTTTATCCCTTGGAGTGTCATTTGATCATTTGATTAGACTTTTATAGTCAAATCAATTTTTTGTTCACTTGTGTTCCTTATAAAACATAATAAAAATTATAAGCATAGTATAAATTAATACTATGTTAGGTGAAACAAAGGTTGGGCAATGGGTTTACCTACATTTTATTCCAAGTGTTCTCAGTTTTGCTTGTGTTTGTCACGTCCCCTTTCTAGCCTTCTTGTGGACTTCATCTTTGTCAACCCAACAATTATCATATTTTTTTTTGTTGATCTGAAATGGACACAAAGAAATGGTCTTAAGACTCACTACTTACAATGTAATTTGACAATGAATTAAAAGTTGGATAAGACATAAAAGACACTATAATGTATAGTTAAATAAGACAAGGAGAGGAAAAATATTGAATAAAATAAAATAAAGAAACGAAAATAGGAGAGGAGGAATGTAAACTATAATGTCATTCCTTTGGCCTTACCATTACCTCATCTCTCTTATTTTTCCTTGTAAGGAGACTCTCAAGGAGTTTTTGTCATGGGAGAGAAGGAGGCACAAAGGATTCTAGAAGCCCAAAGTACATTGTAATCATACATTGTTGAAATAAAACATTGAACAACCATTGATCTTCGTTTTCCCATTTGGGTTTCTAGGGTAAATAACGTTTTTATATGCATATTTGTTGAGTGAGTAATTAATTTTTGCATTGGTTTTAGTTATTATGTTAATTGAGAGATTAGATTTTCATTATTGGTTGCCAATGATTTGAGAGAATGGGTGAACTGGAGATCCATGAATATCATAGAGTAATGTTGCATTTTCTCCTTTGTCTTGGCTAACCATAGATTTGTAACAACTCGGAAATCGTTTCCCTTCGATGTCTAATCAATCTTCGAGATCAATGACTAAGATATCATATCTATTGCATCAATGTAAGAAGTTGCCAAAATTATTTTTAATTATTGTTGGGCCAACTTATCACTTGCTTGGGTGCTTTTATTGACCATTGGACATTTCTCCTCTTTTCCTAGGTGTTTTTTTATTGCCTTGGGAATTTTCTCCATTGCCTGGGTGTTTTTATATATTGTTGTCTTAATTCCTCCATTGTTGGGTAATTATATACATTGCTTGGGTGTTTTAATGAATGACAGTAAAATTTATCCATCCTTATACATTTATCTACCTTTTCGTTGAGTGAATTCCTACTTTCCTAGGGCATTTTTTCTCCTTCACCGAAGTATGTGTGCCCTCTTTTTTTGAAGAAGGCCATCCACACACGATTTTTCTGAGTGTTGGCAATACTTTGTGTGGTTGTGAATTGTTGGTGGGTGAATTAACTAAATTTCATATCATACACCTCTTCTTGAATTCAATTTGTCTCATGGTTTTCTTATTGTCTGTGAAGAGTGCCACACAGCTTATTGTCCACTTGACATTCATCAGGTAAATCCCAATGCATAGAGCAATTTGAATTGCTTAGATTTGAATTGAATTATCGATATGTTGGTTGGAAAACAATACACTACAAACTTCTTTGGTTCAATTTGATGTTGGTGTAAATTTTAGCATGTTATTGGAAACATTTTGAGATAGCATAAGTCCAATTTCACTACTCAACTTGCCATCAATAAATAATTAGATATTTAGATTGGATTGTTGATTGACGTTTTCCATTGTCATATGTTGGGATAAATCCGATCCTATACATATATTGTATAGTGTGTAAGCTTGGTGACTGGTCATTGAGAATTGCCTCAACATTGTCTTGCAATTGTTGGCTAAGAGTCATTCATGGACCATATATAACTTGGTAGGAGTAATATTTAGTATTCATTTGTTTTTGGTGGCACAACAATGATACACTATAATTTATTTTATTCTCTTGGAAACTCAACAACTGATTCATGGTCACTTCAAAACATTGAATTATTCCCTCACATGTATTCTTTAAGAGGTCATCAAATGAAATGAATATGTGCCATCTTAGGGGTGCTTTGTTGAAAATTTTAGACTATCATTTCATCACACTAGTTCTACACTCGATTGCTTATCCACATAAGATCAATGAATGTGTACCTTACTGAAATATGTTCAAGTTGAAGTAAATTTGAAAATAAAACCATAGGAAACTATTATAACATGACTCATACCAGCATACTATGTTATCTAAGTATTATATTCATAAGTACAGATAATATTTTCTCTCATAGTAGGACTAGATTTTGAAAATAAAGCATTGTCAAAGAAGGGGAACTCATGACTTGAAGTAGAGAAGTATAAAAAGTCATTGTTAGCCTATACTTGATGTTGGGATCCAGCGCAACAGTTATTTTTGGCAGCGAAGTAAGGTCCAACAATGACATATTTTTGGTAAACGAATCCACAAATCCCAGGAGCAGGGTGAGGAGCGACGCAGAATTGAAGGAAAGCGACCTGCCGCCTTAGTATAGACAAAGTACTAAGCCAAGCATGGCAAAGGAGACCATTAGAAGAAGAACGGTGGACCGACAATGACAGAAGAAGCAAAGCGGCATAAAGGGATGTTCCAGTATGCAGTGAGATCCACACAAACATAATTGCGGCTATCAGAACAGCGTCAGAGCCAAAAGCGGCGCAGAAAGGAAGCCGAAGTCAAGTGAAGTAGCTGTTGAGTATGACAAGCCTGGTTAGCAGGGTCACCACGCCATTTTGAGGGGTTTTGGGGTACTATAGGGATTTTTGGCCTAGAACGATTATAAAGACGTGACCTTCGGGAACGATCTATAAAAGGGGCAATTTTGTAAGGGAAGGGTTGGTCTCTCATGGTCTTTTTGGGTCTTGAGGAAAGACTAAGTATTGTAAGAGCAAGAAGAGAGAAAGAGGCTCTGCAGCTATGTGCACAGAGGCCCACTGTAGAGAGAAGAGTCTACAGCTGTGTGCGCATACTAGAAATGTTGACCCTTCTCATTAATATAAACAACTTTTTCCGTGGACGTAGCTCCCATCCTGGGTGTGAACCACATAAATAATTGTGTTGTGTGATTGAATCTGTGAGATTGTTTATATTTATGTTCATGTTTATGTATGTTCGTTCGTTTATATTTATTTTCACATGAATGGTCGATGAGAATAATATGTTAAGTATTGAACATGTATAACTGGATGTGCAAGTAATTCTGAGCATGTTGAATGCGTAGTTCCATGGATAGACACTAAGTTAGCAGAGTCTGCAATGTGTATGATTGAATAGTAGAGCAGTCCTGGAGTTGCGCTGTCGTATTGCATTGTGGTAATCGCAAAGCGAACAGTCATATATGTGCGTAGTAATAACAAATTATGTGGGAAGTCGGGAGAAGTTCACCAGAGCCAGTCGCATAACCACGCATCACCTCGTTGCAGAAACCTGCTTCTGTAATTCCCCATAACTTAGCCTTGGATGAGACCTCAACCTGTTCGCAGGTTGTTGCCGAAAGGGTTGGTGGAGAAGTGGTATTGTTGGTTCCCTAACTACGTCGAACCTAGGTCAGTACAAGAAAGTTAAAGAACAAAGTAGTAGCCAACACCTGGTGAGAATAACATAGATCCTAACTTAGAACAAAGATCATTGCTTGCATTGGATTTGGTTGTTGTTTTCCAGGCTACACCAAGTGCTAAGGCCTTGAATACATTTTGAAGAATAGATCCCTTTATATAACCATTAGAGAAATTTTGAGGCAAAAAATGGGCCTCAAAACAAAGAAAATGTACTATAAAAATTAACCAATCACATTCTAGTAGATGACATCATCCCGCATGGTTGAGGTGGCATTCCATGAGTTAAGAATGCTTATTTATCAAATTTTCTATGGTGGATGAAAACCCATAGTTAACCAAGGTAGTGGTATAAGTACTTTTAAGTGATAAAGTAAAGTACTCATAATGAAAGTCCTTTACCATTTTTTCATAAAATATTATTATTGTCATTTTCAAGTAAAATGCTCATAATGAATGTCTTTTCACACTTTTTTTTCCTTTCACACTTTCTCATAAAATAATATTATTGTCATTTTGAAGTAAAGTACTCATAATTCACAAAAAGGTCCTTTCACATTTTTTTATAAAATAATATATTGTCATTTTCATGTTTTTAATTTTAAATTATATATTCACTCCATTCTATTTAATATCATAATGACAAACTAATATATATATATATATATATATATTCATTTCACATTTTTTCATAAAATAATATTTTTGTCATTTTTATATTTTTAATTTTAATTATATATTCACTCCATTTTATTTAATATTATAATGTCAAACTAGTTTAGAAGCATATATATACACACACAAACACACAAATTGTCTATTTTATTTCAATAATAATACATGACAACATATTATAATATTTCTAAAAAAATCAATTTCATCACAATTTTCAAAGCTTTAAAGAAACATGTTTTACAAAATAATAATGTTCTAAAGACAATATTAATAGTTAAAACAATTAGAAATTTTTACTACTCAATTTTTAAGAATAAATTAAGTCTTATATTATTTTCTATGAGAGACTTAACTATAACATTTTTTTACAATAAAATAAATATCCCCAAAAAGATTGTGATTTTGATATTAATTTACCAATATACATTTAATGAATAAAGAATAATAATAATAATGTAATCTTGATTATAATAATATTATTAACATTTTACATGTAAATAAATTTTCAATTAAATCACATTATATTAAATTGATGAGAAAAGTACTAAATATAAAAAGTCAACATAAATTAAAAAGATAACTCTTGAAAAATGTTTTTTATTATTTAATTTCATTTGCAAGTTCAAGACAAATAAATGTTAAAGGACAATAAAGTTTTGAGAATTTACAATGAATGTTAGTCACATCAATGTAGAGTTATTTTATTAATTTTATTTATAGTGAATTTTGAAAAGTACCTCAACCATGGTTATTTATATTGTGCATAGAAAATAGTGTAGGAGGTGACTTGTCATATATACCTACCCCATAAAACCCCTAACTCATAATATTTTAATAGATCTCATACTTTTTAGTACATCTCTTAGGAGGCCATTTTTTTACCTCAAAATCTCTCTAATGATTAAGAGTTAAAATCAAAAGTTAAATTCCACAAGAGATCCATATTGGTGAAGCAAGAATGATATAATTCCCTCATTTTTGGATCAAATGGCATCGGAGTGGTTGTATCCTTCACCATGGAATAACTTCATGTACTTGAAAATAAATCAAACTTCACCATGGGAAAAGCCTTAAAGAGAGAGAAGTTGAAAGAGTTGATAGACAAACAAATCCAAGAGCAATGTCGGTACTGGAGGTAGAGATTATATGAGTTAGAAAAAGAACTCACCACGTGTTAGGAATCCTTAACTATTGTGAGGGGAAAATTAGACAAGAGCATCCTACAACCCTTGCAACTGGGATAGAAACTCACACATCTAAATAGTTGGCATGAGGATAGGATCAACCAAGTACTAAATCAAATACACTAGGAATTGGAAAAAAAATAGAAGGCATTGGAAAATCTACAAGAAGTTGTTCAAGAGCACTGGGAAGCAAAGTCATCTTCCATTTCCATCACAAAATCCAACATCGTGACAATGACAACTCTAGTAAGCTTTCCTTCTTTGGACATTTCACAAGGTCATTTTGGTGAATTTGAGAAGCATATTAGAGGCATTGGTTCAATATTTTAAGATGGATGGGATACAATGGACAAGGGATAGGCAAGAGAAATCAAGAAATCATAATCCCTATTGTAGATGAATTGATGTTGAAATGTGAAGGCCTAGGCCATGATGAAATAAACGAAATTCCCATGGAATCTAAGACCATTTTTGTGAAGGAAAAAGTTAAGGATGAATTATCCTTCTCATAAGAAAAAGAAGAAATAGTGGAGGGAGATGTAATAACACTTCCACTTCATCCTTCTTGTGGTAGAATTAAAAAGGGAGGAAAAGAGATGGGTACTTACAAGACTCAACCTACATCAACACTTCAAAGAAGTAGGAATCCAATCAACATGAACGTGAAGATGAAGACCAAGAGGAATGCATCAGGAAAGGAATCTATTGTTTGACACAGTTGCAAGAGGAAAGGCAAAATATGAACATTGTTGGTACTTAGATGTATTTGCATTTTGTAGGAAGAAAGGAAATCTTATGGAATCTTGCTCGAAGAAGCAAGCCACTTGTCATAAACTAGATTGTTTCTTATGGATGAATAGAAAGAGGAATTCCCCAAACCAATAGAGGACTCAAAGGCGCATGCACAAAACAAGCATGTCAAGAATCCTATCCATCACTGGGAATGTTTTTCACCACTAGAAGTTGAGCAATTCATCCAAAGATTCAACCTAGGAACCACATAGTGAAGCCTGAAGGGTTCCAAGACTCAACCTACATCAACACTTCAAGGAAGCAGGAAACTAATCAGATAGAACAATAAGAAGAAGACCAAGAGCAATGCATTAGGAAAGGCATATATTTTTTGTGACTATTGAAAGAGGAAAGGACACAAAGATGGCCATTTTTTTTACTTGGATGTATGTGCATTTTGGAAGAATAAAGGAAATATTATGGCATCTTGCTGGGAGAAACAAGGTAGTTGTCACAAACCAGATTGTTTTCAAAGGAGAAATGGAAAGAAGAATTCCCAAAACCAACAGAGAAATTAGAGGCACATGTAAAAAAAAAGCATGTAAAGCATCTTATCCATCACAAAGAACTTTTTTCACCACTACAAGTTGAGTGGCCATTGGAAAGAAAATTGGTAGTGAATTCATCCAAAGTTTCACCCTATGAATCACACAATGAAGAGAATGATATGGAGAGTGAAGTTTAAAGGTGATGAAGAGATCCTTTCGTTAGTATCCCAAGGAGTAGAAAGTGTTTTCAAATTTGTAGCGGAACGAGAGGTTAGCCTCACCAATGAAGTGAGAAGTACTTTGGTGGAAGACGGAGACAACATAAGAGGATCACAATCCTAGGTTTATGTATTGATTATTGAAAAATTGTTGAAGAAAGTTTAAATAGTAGATAATTCTTCCCATGTTGGGAAGCAATTAATCTTGGCATAAGAGGGTAGTCCACACTTCCTTTTGTGATGACGAATGCTCGCTAGGATCTCATTGTCGAATAAGTGCTACAAACATTTTAGACCGTTTTCAGAGCTAGCGAATACAAGAGACTTGCATGTTGGATATGAGAGTGAATTGTAATCAAAGGGTTCATGTCTAGAGATTACTCAAATATAAGTTAATGAGAAGAAGTTTTCACTACATGAATAACTGAACTAAGAACTAGAGGCAATAAGCAATTCCATGAGCAAGAAACAATACCAAAGTCAAAGTTGTATCCAGGAGCCATATTCAATGCCATGTTCTAGATGTTGAATATTGTAACTTCTAAGAATATTATATTTGTACATTATTATTCCAGAGATGTTTCATCCCTCCGAGGTAATTCTATTATGTATCCCGAGATGTTTATTCCTCCGATGGTTTGTGGTGACTAGGGTTATTAGACCCACCATGTGGGGGTCGGCCCTGAGTTTATATTTTAGGGGTTATTATACTTCTCCAGGAGAGTTCGGCCCCATTAGGGTTTTTTGGTCAGTCGGGATCTAGTATAAGTAGAGGAGGAGAGCTCCTCATTTGACACACTTCCACAACTCAGAAAGTAGCGCACTTGTGTCTGGGAGGTCTACATATGAGGTAGATAAGAAGGACAAGTCTTGGAGCACATCTTGTATTTTGGTTGATCATCTTATTGAGGAAATCTTTGCTGGGTTTTCTACCCCATGAGGGTTTCCCAGGGTAAATTATGTGTCTATCTTGTGATTATGTTTCTTTCAGTGATCTTTCTAGTCTATTTGGTTTAAAACTTAACATGGTATCAGAGCTAGCCTGAATAGAACATCTTTCCCAAGGTGAAATTATACTTCTCTCTCTCTCTCCCAAAATTAGGGTTTCTGCAAAAGTTACTATTTTTGTATTCTGATTGCATGGATGAATAGCCCTTCTAAAGATCTATCTTTTGAGTCTTGGATCGAGGCTTTTGGTTGGGTAGAACTCTGGAAAAGTCAAACCCTAGTTTTACCAAAAGTGTGATAAACCAAAAATTATGTTGTAGATCCGGAAAAGTAAAAAGTTAAAGTTTCCAGGTAAGTACTTTTCTATCTCTTGTCTGTTGGACTCCCCTAAGGGAAGATGGCTCCAAGACTAAGCTTGAATACAAGCTATAAGGTATAGAGAATTTCTGGGCATGGAAATACAGAATTGGTCTCCTTCTTGAAGAGAATGATCTTGATCAGTATATCAAGGATGAAGTTGCAGAACCCAAAGGAGATGAAGCCAAAGAGAAGCATAGGAAGGATTTTATTAGGGAAAAGAGAATCATAGCTGATTCTATTAAAGACCACTTGATTCCCCAAGTGGCTTCCAAGAAGACTCCAAAAGAAATGTATGATGCCCTAGGAAGAATGTATGAGGGAAAGAACATCAATAGGAAGATGAAACTAAGAACTTAGTTGAAGAGTACCAAGATGCACAAAGGAGAATCCATTCAAGACTACTTCTCAAGGGTCTCCCAAATCAAGGAGCAACTAGATGCCATTGGTGATACTCTTGATGAAGATGAACTTGTGATGACTGCTCTATATGGTCTCACTAGACCTTGGGAGTCATTTATACAAACTATGTGTGCCAGAAAAGAAAGTATGAAGTTTGATGTAGTATGGGAGGATTGTGTTCAAGAAGAGGCTAGGGTTTCCAACAGAGAAGCCCTTCTCAAGGAGGATGACCAAGCCTTGGCCACACACACCAAAAGAGGAATAAAGGGTCACTTCAAGAAAGTGAACCACAAGAAGTCTCAACCCTCTCATAGATTCAAAAGGAAAGGAGGAACAAACTCAGAAAGAGACCTCTCCACAGTCCAATGGTATAATTGTCTTAAACTAGGACACTATGCTAGACACTGTACTTTACCAGAAAAGAAGAAGAATAAGTTTGTTCACAAAAGACATCATGCACATATGGCAGAAGATGATAGTGAGGAAGAAGTACAAGAAGAAGAAGAAGAAGATGAAGATGAAAGGCCTCGAAGGAAAAGATCTAAAGTAAAGAAAGAAGATCCATAAGAATATGTCCTATTTTCTACACTCACTGGATCTGTGTCTCCTGGAGAAGATACATGGCTCATTGACAGTGGTGCTTCAAAGCACATTACAGGTCAAAAGAAAACTCTCTCAAGAGTTGAAGAAAAGTCTTCACCTCAAAAGGTATCTCTAGGAGATGATTATCAATATCCCATCAAGGGAATTGGTGAATCAAGCTACAAGCTTGATTTTGGAACACCCTTGAAGATGAAAGAAATTTTATATGTACCAGGTTTGAAGAAGAACCTACTCTCTATCTCAGCACTAGACAAAAAAGGTTTTAGAGTTGCTTTCATAGATGGACAAGTACTTATGTGGCCCAAAGGAAAATGAATTGAAGATGCAGTTGTCATTGGTGAAGAGGAAGGAGGTCTCTATAAGCTCAAGGGACATCCAGAAGTTGCCCTTGCTCATGAAACCTCTAGCCCCAGTGAGCTATGGCATAGAAGATTAGCTCACATTAACTATAAATCCCTACCCTATGTAATCAAGGTGGTCATAGGATTACCAGATTTGAAGGTTGATCATAATGGCTCATGTAAAGGATGTGAAAAAGGGAAGAATGTCAAGAACCCTTTTCCAAAGAGTGAAACAAAGACTAAGAACATTTTGGAGCTAATACACTCAGATGTATGTGGACCAATGCCCACCACTTCCCTAAGTGGGTTTGAATACTATCTCTCATTCATTGATCACTATTCAAGGAAGACTTGGATATATTTTCTAAAAGGTAAGAATGAAGTCTTTGAAAAATTCAAAGAGTTCAAGGCTCTAATAGAAAATATCTCAGAAAGGAAAATCAAGATTCTTAGAACAGATAATGGAGGAGAATATACTTCAAATGACTTTGAAGACTTTTGTAAAGAAGTCGGAATCAAGAGGGAACTAACCACTCCCTACAATCCCCAACAAAATGGGGTTGCTGAAAGAAAGAATAGAACCATCATGGAAGATGTAAAGACTATGATACATGACCAAGATCTACCCATGTATCTATGGGAGGAAGCAGCTAGGACAACAGTCTATGTGCAAAATAGACTATCCCATAGTGCTCTTGAATTCAAAACTCTAGAAGAAGTGTTCACAGGAAAGAAGCCTGAGGTAAGTCATCTCAAAATATTTGGGTATCTTGTGTACATTCACATTCCAAAAGAAAAGAGTTCCAAGTTGGATCCTTCTGGTAAGAAGGGAATATTTGTTGGTTATTGTGAATCATCCAAAGCCTTCAGAATTTACATACCAAGTTTTCATCATATGGAAATAAGTAGGGATGTAACATTTGATGAAGAAGCAACTCTCAAGAAATCTAGGAAGTGCCAACTTGAAGAAATCTATGAAGAAGATACACCTCCTAGAATCACAGAAGTTGTGCCCATCCCTGAAGATGATTCACTAGAGGATCATGACATGTTGGAACCACAGGAACTCCCTATTACAAACTTATCTAGGAAAAGAAGGCCAGCATGGACTAGAGACATTATGCAAGGAGCTGAAAGATATAGAGCTCCTGAAGGCTCCACTAGAGAAAGAAAGAAACCAAAGCTAGTATCCAACTATGTGGCCTTGATATGTGATCTTGTGGATCAACAACCTCCTAGCTATGAAGAGGAAGCTCAGAAGAAAGAATGGGTAGAAGCAATGACGGAAGAAATCAGTCAATAATGAAAAATGATGTTTGGGATATAGTTCCCAAACCAAAAGATAAAAGTGTGGTTTCTTCCAAATGGATTTTCAAGATAAAACATGCTGTAGATGGTAGCATTGAAAAATACAAGGCAAGATTTGTAGCCAGAGGATTCTCTCAGAAAGAGGGAATTGACTACGAAGAAACATTTGCACCAGTTGCTAGGTATACTTCAATTAGAACTATCATGGCACTTGCATCTATGATGAAGTGGAAATTACACCAAATGGATGTTAAGACAACTTTTCTGAATGGTGTAATTGAAGAAGAAGTGTACATAGAGCAACCACAAGGGTTTGGGGTTAAATATGGGAGAACTCATGTATCCAAACTGAAAAAAGGCATTATATGGATTGAAGCAAGATCTCAGAGCTTGGTACAGAAGGATTCACAATTTCTTAACAAGCATGGGATTTACCAAGAGTACAGTTGACCCTAATCTTTATCTCAAAGTGATGGATGATGAACCAGTTATATTGTTGTTATATGTAGATGATCTATTTCTAACCGGAAATGAGAAACAAATTACTGAATGCAAGAAGAAGCTTTCTTCAGAATTTGAGATGAATGATCTTGGATTAATGCACTACTTATTAGGTATAGAAGTATGGTAAGAACCAAAAAGAATCTTTCTAAATCAAGGTAAGTATGCTGTGGAGATTCTGAAAAGATTTGATATGTTGGAGTGGAAAGCCATGGCCACTCCCATGGACTCCAACTTGAAGTTATTAGTTAATGACTCATCAGAATTAGTGGACTTAACTCTATATAGACAAATCATTGGGTCATTGATGTATTTAACAAATCCTAGGCCAGATATATTCTTTGTTGTAAACACCCCGAGTCAATATCTAGTAGAACCTAGAAAGGTTCACTTAATAGCTGCAAAGCATGTAATGAGGTACCTAAAGGGTACATTAAATTTTGGTCTATATTATCTTGGAGATCATGAACTCAGATTACATGGTTACTCAGATTCCGATTGGGCAGGAAGTGTCTCAGACAGAAAGAGTACATCGGGTGGATGTTATGGTCTTGGATCTGCCATGATCTCATGGTTCAACAAGAAACAATCTAGTGTGGCTCTCAGTACTGCTGAAGCAGAATATATAGCTGCCTGCTCTACCAGTTGTGAAGCAGTGTGGCTTCAAAAACTATTATCTGGAGTGTTTGACTTAGAAATGGATCCCATTGTGATCATGTGTGACAATCAAAGCTGTATTAAGATGACATAAAATCCTGTATTCCACGATAAGTCAAAACACATAGAGATCCGATACTTTTATATACGAGATATGGTGCAGAGAGGAGCTATCAAGCTCGAATATGTGAGCACTGAGGATTAAATTGCTGATATTTTGACCAAACCTCTGTCTTGAGTGAAATTTGAATACTTCCGAGACAAGCTTGGTGTAGTTCAAAAGGACCCTCCTCGAAAGGGGGAGTAGTATAGTCACTAATGATGAGTTTGTCTCATCGACAGCAAGGTCGATGATGTGGATACTTGTTTACTACACTTGGATACTTAGATTATTTAGATTTATGACTCTTATACTTAGAATACTTATTTCACTTGCTTTTTACTTTTGATGATATATGCATTGGTGAGAATACATGCTTTTGATGATATATGTATTGGTGAGAATACATGCTTTTGATGATATATGTATTGGTAAGAATACATGCTTTTTATGATATATGTATTGGTGAGAATACATGCTTTTGATGAATACTTGTACTATTACATACTGATGTATTGATGAGAGTACTTGTATTATTACATGTATTGATGAGAGTACGTGTATTATTATATGTATTGATGAGAGTACATGTATTGATGTATTGATGAGAATACTTGTATGTACATGTATTGATTAATGTACGTGTATGGATGAGGATACTTGTACCTGTATTGATGAGGACATGTGAGGATTGGATCATCCTTGGATTTCAGTCCTAAAGTGAACCGTAGACAGATGTCTCCGAGAAAGAAGAGGGATTGCATCATCCTTGAACACATGTTCTAAAGAGAGCCGTAGACATATGTCTTCGAGAATGAAGTCCTTGGTGGACATATAAGGATTGGATCATCCTTGGATTTCAGTCCTAAAGAGAGCCGTAGACATGATGTCTACGAGAATGAAGTCCTGAATGAACAGGTAGGGGATTGCATCTTCCCCGAACTTCGGTACCAGAATTGAGCCGTAGACTGATGTCTCGGAGAATTGAAGATAGGACTGCATCGTCCCTGGACCTCGGTTCAAAATATACGTGAGGACTGCATCGTCCATGAACTGGGTTCAAAATGTACATGAGGACTGCATCGTCCATGAACTGGGTTCAAAATGTATGTGAGGAGTGCATCGTCCATGAACTGGGTTCAAAATGTATGTAAGGACTGCATCGTCCATGAACTGGGTTCAAAATGTACGTGAGGACTGCATCGTCCATGAACTGGGTTCAAAATGTACATGAGGACTGCATCGTCCATGAACTAGGTTGAAAATGTATGTGAGGACTGCATCGTCCATGAACTGGGTTCAAAATGTACGTGAGGACTGCATTGTCCATGAACTGGGTTCAAAATGTATGTGAGGACTGCATCATCCATGAACTGGGTTCAAAATGTACGTGATGGGATTGCATCGTCCCTAGGCATGAGACTTGTCCTAAAGGTACGTGAGAGGACTGCATCGTCCATGAACTGGGTTCAAAATGTACGTGATGGGATTGCATCGTCCCTAGACATGAGACTTGTCTTAAAGTGATAAGGACTGATCATCGTGGAACTTGATCTAGATTGTATCATCCATGGACCTATGTCCTAAAGAGAGCAGGATTGATCATCCTGTAATATGATCATGTGTATTGCAGATGATGTAGATCGAGATGATCCAGATGCTATAGATCAAGATGATCCAGATGCTGTAGATCGAGATGATACAGATGTTGTAGATCGAGATGATCCAGATGCTATAGATCGAGATGATCCAGATGCTACAGATCGAGATGATCCAGATGCTGCAGATCGAGATGATCCAGATGCTGTAGATCGAGATGATCCAGATGCTGTAGATCGAGATGATCCAAATGCTGTAGATAGAGATGATCCAGATGCTGTAGATCGAGATGATCCAAATGTTGTAGATCGAGATGATCCAGATGCTGTAGAACGAGATGATCTAGATGCTACAGATCGAGATAGTCTAGATGCTGTAGATCGAGATGATCCAGATACTATAGATCGAGTGCTGATGATCGTGTGATGACGATGCTGATGACAATGACGATGATCATGTAATGACGATGTTGATGATCGTGTGATGACAATGATGTTGATGTTCCAATAATTGATTGAGTTACTGATGATGATGTATTGAAGAAAGCTTCCGATGATATATAGATGTATCATGTATGATGTAGTCGATGACTCCTTGCTCCTGCAGATGTTGTTATAATATCCTTCTCGTTAAGGGGAAGTGTTGAATATTGTAACTTCTAAGAATATTATATTTGTACATTATTATTCCGGAGATGTTTGATCCCTCCGAGGCAATTCTATTATGTATCCGGAGATGTTTATTCCTCTGATGGTTTGTGGTGACTAGGGTTATTAGACCCACCATGTGGGGGTTGGCCCTGAGTTTATATTTTAGGGGTTATTAGACTTCTCTAGGAGAGGTCGGCCCCATTGGGGTTTTTTGGTCAGTCGGGATCTAGTATAAGTAGAGGAGGAGAGCTCCTCATTTGACACACTTCTACAAATCAGAAAGTAGCGCACTTGTGTCTGGGAGGTCTGCATATGAGGTAGAGAAGAAGGACAAGTCTTGGAGCACATCTTGTATTTTGGTTGATCATCTTATTGAGGAAAGCTTTGCTGGGTTTTCTACCCCATGAGGGTTTCCCAAGGTAAATTCCGTGTCTATCTTGTGATTATGTTTCTTTCAGTGATCTTGCTAGTCTATTTGGTTTAAAACTTAACACTAGAGAAGCAGACAAAAGGCACATTGATCTAGATTGGTCATGCAATATTTTGGAGACCAAAAATACTTTCAATGGGGATGTGTGATCTAAAATGGATCCAAACACAAAGAAATTTCCATAAGACTCAATACCTACATTGTAATTCAAGAATAAATTGGAGTTTATATAGGACATAAAAGACACTATAATGTATAGTTAAATAACACAAGGAGAGGAAAAATATTGTATAAAATAATATAACGAAATGAGAATAAGAGAGGAAAGGGAACTAAAAGATCAATCCCTTGTCGTTCCCATTACCTCATCTCTCCTATATATCCCTATAAGGAGACGCTTGGGTGGATTCCGACCAGGGAGAGAAGGAGGAACAAAATATGTTAGAGAGCCCAAAGCTGCATTGTAACCAAACATTGTTGAATAAAATACTGAGAAACCATTGATGTTAGTTTTCCTATTTGGGTTTCAAGGGTAAATAACATGTTTATGTGCAACTTTGTTGAGTTAGTATTTGATGTTTGCATTGGTTTTATTTATTGTGTTAATTGAGACCATTGACTTTCATTAATGGTTTCCAACAAGTGGAGAGAATGGATGAGCTAGAAATCCATGAATCATTTCAAATAATAATGCACTTACTCCTTTGTTTTGAGGAACCTTAGAGTTGTAACATCTAGGAATAATCCTCCCTTGGATGCCCAATCAAGCTCAAATATCAATGGTTAAGATCTTAGATTTGTTGCATCAATGTAAGATGTTTCCAAAATTGTTTTTATTGATTGTTAGGTGAATTTCTCACTTGCATCGATGTTTTTATTGAATGTCAGACATTTCTCATGTTTTCCTTGTTGTTTTCTTATTACCCGGGGCATTTTCTCCATTGCCTATGCATTTTTATATATTGTTTTCCTTATTTGTCCATTGTTGGGCCCTTGCCTAAGAATTTTTAAAGATTGTTGGGAAAATTTATACATCCCTAGATGTTTATTTACCCTTTCCTAGGAATTTTTAATGATTGCAAGGTGAAATCCAACTTGCCTAGGGTGTTTTTCTCCTTCACTAAAGTCTTTGTGCCCTCTTTTTTTAGAAGTCCATATGCACTCCATTTTTTTAGTGTTAGAAATCTCTTTGTGTGGTTCTAAATTGTTGGTTGGTGAATTATCTAATGTCCTAATTGTACACCTCTTCATGGAGTCAATTTATATCATGGTTGTCTTATTATGTGTGAAGCTTTCCACATAGCTTATTTTCCACTCGACCTTCATCGAGTAAATCCCAACACATAGAGAAATTTAAATTGCTCAAATTTTAATTAATTTATTGGTATGTTGGTTGGAAAACAATACAATGCAAACTTCCTTGGTTGAGTTTGATAATTGTGTAAATTATGTCATTTTATTGAAAAACATCTCGAGACAACACAATCATAGTTTCACCACTCCACTTGCCATCAATAAACAAATATCAATTTAGATTGGAGTGTTGATTAGATTTTTCCATTTTCATATGTTTGGATAACTGTTATCCTATACATATATCCTCTGTTGAATTGTATAGTGTGTAATATTAGTGATCGGTCATTGAGAATTGGCTCAACATTGTTGTGTAATTGTTGGCTGAGAGTGATTCATGTCATATGCAACTTGGTAGTAGTAACCTTAAGTATTCATTTAATCATAGTGGCATAACATTGGTACAAGTTGATTTGTTGTATTCTCTTTCCAAATCAATGATTTATTGATAGCCACTTCATGATAGTGAATTATTCCCTCACATGTGCTCTTGAAGAGGCCATCAATTGAAATAATTAAGTGTCAACTGAGGGGAATTTCATTGAATTATTGAGACTATCATTTCATTGCATTGGTGCTACAATTAGTTTCATATCCAAATAAGATTGGTGAAGGTGTACCTTAGTGAAACGTGTTAAAGTTGAAGTGGATTTGAAGATAAATTCATAGGAAACTATTATAACAAGACTTTGTCCAACATATAGGGTTAGATGAGTATTGTATTCATAAGTATGGATAATATTTTCTCTCATAATAGCATTGGTTCTTGAAAATAAAGCAATGCCAAATAAGGGGATATAAGGCCTTGAAGCAAAGAAGTATAGAATAACATAGAACCTAAATCAAAACACTGATCCTTTCTTGAATTGGAGTTAGTTGTTTTTTGCAAGCTACACCGAGGTCTGAGTGCCAAGGCCTTGAAGACATTATGAATAACATAGCTCCTTACATAACTTTAAGAGAAAATACCAAAAATTAAATTCCGCAAAGGATATGTATTGATGAAGTGAGTGGGATATAAGTCCCTCGTTTAAGGATTAGTGGTTTCTAACATTTCCCATCTTGCTAATTAATGAAAATTCATATTCGACTGACACAATTTTCTTTTTTTTTTCACAATCACAATGTAGCCGAATGAGTTGGCTCATGCATATGTTTGTTTTTTTTCTTAATTTTTATTGTAAGGAATCATTTAATGTTGCTATGTTTTAGATACGCCAATACCTCAATCAAGCATTTTTATAACAATGTATTAATGATTTATACATTCTCTCAAGTTGGAATTTTATGTTAACTCAATAAAGTCTTGATTGAGGGTTTGATAAACCCTCAATCGAGGTATTTTAAAATTTTCATTTAAACACTTGATCGAGCTTTAATTTATCCCTCAAAAAACTATATTTATCTCATTTGAGGGTTTAAAAATGATAAAATTCTCACCCATTTGAGGGATTTTTTGCAACTGTAACTTCATCTCTACAATCCCACATGGTAGATTTGATGCCAATGGATTTTGTCCTTGTCTCATGTATACAATCACTTGTCATTTTCACATTTTTTTATTTCATATTATGTTTTAACTCATTTTCTTCTAAAACTTATATGTAATTTTTTTTCCACACGTACAATGGTGCTTGGAGAAAACTTAGTAACATAAAAGCAATAAAAGAAACAAATTATTAAGAAAATGTGAACACTATGTGGATGTTTTTTTTTCAGAAGAGCATTTCTCATTTTTCATCCTACCTAAATAGAAAAAAAATTGTTGGCAACACAAATTTGTATAAAATGGAATTCAAATATTAATTTGTGATCTTCCAAAAATAGTAAAAAGAATTAATTTTCCAAAAAAATGTAAATAAAGAGTGGGAATTACTACATGTTATGTATATAACACTAGTATAATTTTCCTTTTAAAAATTATACAATGAACATTAAATTAAGTGTTAGGAAATTAAGTCAGTAGTTAACTTTTCCTGAAATTTGTAAAGGTAAGAAATTATTTAGATGTTATTTTGACACATTAAGTGACATTGATATTTTTTAAGAAAATTAGATTTAGAAAGAGGTTTTTTGGAATAAGTTGGTTCCCCTTTTCAATGTAACAAGAATATGTTCCCATTGCAATTTTATGAATATGTGAACGATTTTAGAAATATATATGCATTCATTTTTAAATATCTCCAACCTTCTTCTAAACATTTAAGGAACCTTTACAACCTTTACAACATATATAGTATTTACAAATTCAAACTTCAAAAGTTAAAAGAATGTGCATGTGTTAGCAATGCATGCATGTTCCTAACTGTGCACACACTAGGAAAACACATGTGCATTCCTCTGTCTACATTTTTTCTTGAAATGACCCATTCATTGTTTATTCTTATCCCTCCCACAACTCACATTGACATTTTCACATCCAAAAAATGCTAACATTTTCTAGGACCACCAGTAAGAGCATTAGCCAACCATTTGCAAAGAGCATTTTCAAGTAAGTTACATTTCCCATGTATTTTTTTCCATTTTTAAAATTTTAGATTTTTTTTTAAAATGTGTTGTTTTTGTTGAATTCTAGTTCTTATTGCACAAAAATGGTGGATATCCACAATCCAAACCTAAATCAGGACCTTAAGCCCTAAAAGGACCCATACAATGAAATAAATCAATGTTTAGATGATCTTAGAAACATGAATGGGGATATTAGGAACATAACAAGACCATTATGCATTTCACTAGCTAGTTAATTTGACACAATTATTGATTCCATTTACCTTGATTATGGAAAATTACCTGATCTTTGTGAATCTACGACCAAGATGATTGAGTTTTAGTCAAGTGTAATTTCTAAGGAAGAGGATGAAAAATTGACTAGAACAAAAGAACCCATTGTTCATTTGTTCATTGTTCCTACAATCAACCAACCACCTAATCCGATAAAGACACATCTCTATATGGACTAATGCATATTCCAACCATGGATATACCACTCAATCAATTTATGGTTTATTCTATTTGATAAATGTCCCTGGATTAATAGGGTGGTTCCCTTTTATTTTCTTCCAAAATTATGGGCCAAGTTCATTACTAGTTACCATGTCAATTATGTTAGGTGCCCCAATTGGGAAAATAGGTAGAAATACACAACAAGACATAAGATAGAAGCTAAGCACACATTTCTCATTATCAAATGTTCACTATATACATGAGAATTAACCCTTGGATTTCATATTCCAAGAGGCCCCTTGGACTCACGGGTGAGTCTTGGTCTCCCGGGTGAATCTTTCTATCCCTTGCATAATAATCTTCCATACGCCAAGTATTACACTCCAAAAAATCCCCCCTTAATCCGAAGGGCGTATATGATTCCAAGAAAAATAAGAGAGATGAATAACTAGAAGTGGATGGCTACCACCTGCAGAACATTTCCATCTTGAGACGCTTTTGCCAAGAAAGTTAGCTAGAATATTGCACTATCTTCTACTAAATACAAGTGCTCTATGAATGGGTGTTTTGGCTGACCACCAACCGAAGGGGCTAGCAGAAGATGAAATATTCTACTATGTGTGTATTTTAAGGCTAACCACAAACTCTGGAACTTGGCGACAACTCTCATTCATAGGTTCTATGGAACTTGGAAAGAAGGCTGAGAGTTTCTATCTGGAATGGTGGTTTTAGGATGACCACAAACCAACTAGAGAGCTCAAAACAAGAAGTGAGGAGCTACCACTTGCTGAACATTTCCAAATTGACAATATTTTTCTAAGTAAGTTAGTTAGAATCTTGCACTGACTTCTGCTAAATGAAGGTGGTCTCGATACCAGTGGTTTTAGGATGACCACCAACTTTATATCTCAGTCAAACATAGATTCTCATAGCATCGCTTGTCCGTATCGCTTATACTCTCTCTCTTGTTATTGATGGTATTCTTTCCCACCTGTGAGGAACAATGTGAGGAGTGGAGAGTCTCATGGTGTCACAACTAGACCACCAAATCTGGATCTGAGTCGAACATAGATTTTCATAGGCTCTCTTGTTTTGGATCGCTTATACTCACTTGCTTGTTACATATGGTCTTCATCCCCCCTTGTAAGGAACAATGTAAGGAGTGGAGAGTCTCATGGTGTCACAACTAGAAACAAAAGACATGAGTACTCCGTGTCATGTATATCTTATGTCTTCATGATACATGCATCTCAGGATCTAGCATCTTTGAATTTGGTGACCTCCCAAACTCACTGTGGCTCAGACTCACTTGATGTGACTTACTTGAGGAAGAATGTGATTGTTTGTTGTCATAGGTACAAGGCTTCAAAACTTGAATCCTGACATCATGTCCCCTCGTGTCAGGTACAAAGTAAGAAGCATTACAATATTATGCTACAAGTTTCACTCTTGAAGGTTTCTTCGACTTCACACACTGATTTGAAGAATGGTTACGCTTCCCACAATGATGACAAGGATGAATATCAAAACATTGATCTTTCATATGGCCAACTCAGTCATACTGTTGGCATTTGGGACTTTGAAGAGGTAGTACATCTAACATGATTTCACTATTTTATGGAAGCTAATAGGAATCATCTTCAAACAAAGGGTTATTTTGAACAAGCATTAGTTCATAATGCTAATTCCTGTGTTGTGCATATTCCTTTTTGGCTTTCAAATTTTGTAGTTGATTGATGACAGCTTGAAGAGTTTGTTTGTTGATTTTGATTGAGTCATCTACAATACGAAGTACTAGAGTGTTCAACAACTCTAATGTTTCTTCATTTTGAGACATTATGACGAAAGACCAAGTAGACTCACTCAAGCTAAGGGCTTCTTGCAACTACGCCTTTTACAAATAAAACTCAGCAAATTCAAACTCAAAAGGTGAGGGGTGTCGGTCTTGGCTGAAAATGCATCGACATACAGTACAATTAATCTTTTTGTCAGTTTTGGTACTACACGAAAACACACATGTAAGTACCAAACATACACCTATAACTTACAAACAAATAATAGTTGCAAGTTACACTTATGAATCTGCTATACCTGAGCTGATGATCGATCTGCTTCTACAATATTTTTCTTTAGGAGCAACAACAATCTACAAACTTGCTTCTGTAGGAGTCTTACACTTCAATCTCTGCAATGATCTACAACATTCTTTGAACAGCCTTCATGGACTTCTAGTATTCAATCCAACGCACAGTGTTCTCGAGATTGCATCTCACAAGCAACAATGGTTTGGTGGCAGTTTGGTATGCAATTTTTTCACCATAAAAATCTGAACAAACATAACTTAAGTAATTTTCTCCTCTTCTCATGACTGCACACCCCCCGTCTAGATTTTGCGTTGCATCTTCTCAATGTAATTGTCAACATATTAATCCACAAAGTAAAAAATCTCACGGACAATCATAACTACTACGACATTTTCCTTAAACATGTCCGAATGTCCGATAACTACTACGACATTTTCCTTAAACATGTCCGAATGTCCGAGACATGAAGGCATTCCTCACGCAAAAAGTCTAATGTACGTAGATGATCAAGGTCTAGACTCTAGAGACATCAATACAATACAAATGGAACTCATGATAACGAGTACTGTATTCACTTAAATCTCCAAACATTATTTTAAAGAAGTGTTAAAGTTTTTGTACAAATTTACTTTCCAACTGAATATCATATCAAGCCACAAAAGCATGCACGACCTCCATACATCACTGCGCAAAAAAAATCTATCAAGCTGGAGGAAACAGAGACCTGTCACGACCTTACCAAATATAAAACTGCATGGAATGGGGCTCCAAATTCACCATCGGCTCTCGTTGATTGTCCGAAACTAATATGGTGTTGTTTTTTAGGGATTCCCACAGCTTTTAGACTAATCAAGGTTTTTTTCTTTGAAATTATTAATGCACATGTAAAATCATTGTTCTCTATTGCTTGGCCCACTTCACTCAACTTGTGGATTGCTTCCTGGACATAAGCTACCTCATGCTTAAAGGCAGCCGTAAATCGTCATCTAGATTCAGAATCCCAAGTGCAGTAAAACCACAAAGAGAAAGGTGGTGTAAAATCAAAGCTTGTTTGTCCCGCAACTGAGAAGAGAAATAGCCTTTGGGCATTCGACTTTCACCACAATTTCACAAACAAACTGCAATTCTCAGCTCCACGTAGAGTTCAACCAGCAACAAAAGGGTTCAATCGATGAATATATCTAGAGCAGTTCTTTTGGCCAAAAAAACATTCAAGCAGCAATATGTTCAAAAACAAAATAGTTCACGAATTTATCTCGTGGAGTATGCACAGTAGCAGCATACACATTCAGTAGTTTGAGCAACTAGGGTTTTTTTTTATGCAAACCTAGTCAAGTCTTCAACAAATAGGAGGCACTCCTCAAAAGAATGCAAACAATTTCACTCACACTAGAAGAGAGGTCACAGTCTTCATGCTAGGATGCAGCAGCTTCAAGAGACTGGTCACAGCCCTTTCACGGTGGTCACAATTCCAAATGACAACGCACCTACAGGCTGGAGTGTAGTTGTAGCAGTTGTTTCCTAGAGAGAAAACACAACAGTCCTTCACGATCCACGGTAGAGGCTATATCCATGCAGCATGTATTCACGATCCAAGCAGAGGTCGCAGCTCATCAATATACTTATCACGCTCCACTAGATGTCGCAAATCCAACAAGATGAGAGGTCGCAGCTCTCACAAGACAAGTATGCACCAAAGTTTGGAGGTCACAACAACTCAAAGATTGAGGTTGCAACAATCTTTACATCGGGCTGGTATCCACCAAACTCTAAGCCAACGGGTTAGGGTTCCCTCTGATACAACTTCAATGCATCAATGGAGCTCCACATAGACAACAGTTTTCAATACATGCAAGAAACCGTCTTCAACGTGTACTACGCAACAAAGGACTCCAATGCATACTATGCATCAATTACACCAATGATCTTGGAGAGGAAAATACTCACTGCATACCACATTCAACCGACTTCACCAACGGGCTCTTCAAAAAAGGAGAGCATTAGTATATGGGCTTGCCAACCACCAACGCACTTACAATACACACTATTCAACAAATTGAACCATAGCAATAGTTTGGGCTCTTGTATCCACTTCCTAGCTGTGGCTAACTACTACATATAGGGGGGTTTTGAGACAATATTTGAATGTAAATTGTCTCAATTTAAAAAGTTGTACTATTGTCTCTATAGAGACAATATACAATACTTCAATTATAAACCATATTGTGATATCAAGTTGAGACAAAACAATTTTTTGTATTGTTTCAAATATTATTTTTAAAGTTATGTCTTAAACTATTGTCTCTATAGAAGAAATATAGAATACATCAATTATATATCATATTGTCTCGAGTTGAAACAAAACAAAAAAATTGTATTGTCTCAAATATTGTCTTTATTTCTTCAGCAAAATCAATTAAAGATTGTTTGGTTAAAAATAGACTACAACATGCTATGTTGTATTGATTTATGATAGGAAACAATGGAATCGAACCACCAACATTATGCTTTGCAATGTAGATACTCTACCATTGAACTAGAACCCTTTAAAAAATTAGGGTAGAGACAAGAAGTTGTGCATCAACTAATAATTCCTAATGTTATCAAATATAAAGTAATTATTTTATTTCTTAAATGTAAATTTTATTACTTACATGCATATTAATGTAAAATAAAAAGTGTATGAACAATTGGAATATGAGCTCTATTAGCACTACCCAAAGGAATACACATCTTCCTTCTTTGTAATTTGTATCTACTCTACGCAAATTTAGGGGCCAAATACCTTAATAAAAATAAAAGAATAAGTTTTACATGAAAAATTCAAATGCTGATAAAAACTACTTCTAATTTCCATCATGGTAGAATGAAGAATCTAGGGTGTGTGTGATTAGCTAAGGGAACCAAAAACGCTATCTTGTAGATCACATTCGGTGTGATCCTTATAGTATCGAGGGTGGACAGGAGTGGAGTTGTGAGAAGGGTGCATTGAAAGTATAGATACCAATAGAACAGCTGTTTGGTGTAGATATAGAATCCACCATCAACACTACTAAGTATATTTCTCGTGTGTGCTTAGAAAAGGGCCACTACAACCACCCAAAGTCTGTCTTTGCTATATTAAGTCTCATATCTGCAACAAGACAAGGTTTATTTGTGGGTTATATTGATGGTTTATACTGCTAGTGCAATCTTTAATCTCCTCTTTCAATAACTATGGTTATATTCTGCTAGAGCAAGGATGGCTTCATAGATCTCGGCACATGTTTTAAATTGTCTCTACACTTCTCATACCACAATAGAGGCAACATGCTATAGTAGACAAGTATACTGCCATATATACACATCTGCTCATTCAAAGAGGTCGCTAGGTCGCTACAATAGTTTGCTGCCAAACACAAGATACAACTCTCATATATGGTTGTATACCTTTACATGTTGAATAAAAGGTCAGATCCAACTCTAAGAGCATAGAATTAATTTTATTTTTCGTAGAGCATCCATGTTGGTGAAGCAAGTGGGATATGGGCTATAGGTCCATCGATTATGGATCACATGGTATCAAAAGAGTTTGAATCCTTGATAATGTCGTAGTTGCTAGAACATTTAAAATAATACAAGCTCTAAACCGGTAAAGTGCAAAAAATGAAAAAGGTTGGAAGACCTATGAGTGATCAATGTGCAGCTTCAAAAAGAGAACAAGCACTTGAAGGAGAAGGTTTAGATTATGACTAAGAGATGGTGGAGATGGAAAAGGACCTAGATACCTATATAAAACTACATTGCCATCACTAGTACAAAATGAGAAATTAGTGACTAAAAAAATGACTAAAAATCACATATAAACGACTATTTTTGAGTCTGCGACTAATATTAGCTAATTTCCACTATCTTATAGCTCGACTAGCTTAGTTGTATTTATTTTAGTCCTTAATAGTTGCCTTATTCAGTCATATATTTGGTCATTGATTTAGTCACTCATTTAGTCATTAATTTCACCAATTAATGACTAAATCAATGACCAAATATACGACTGAATAAGGCAACTATTAATGACTAAAATAAATACAACTAAGTTAGTCGAGCTATAAGATAGTGGAAATTGGCTACTAATAGTTGTTTATATGTGAATTTTAGTCATTTTTTAGTCACAAATTTATTATTTGTGGTAGTCATTTATGTCTATTTAGTAGTTTCATAATCATTATATAAATGACTAATTTAGTAGTATCATATTATATAATTTTCTTTCATTATTAATCAATTTAAATGACTAATTTAGTTCTCTATTAATTTTATTTGTGTTCATTATTAGTCAATACAAATGAATATGATATTGTGACTAAATTAAAAGAATGTCACTCATACAATATTCATGCTCATCAAATATGAATACACATGTGAGTCATGCAAATTTGCATTAGTTAATTACAACACTAAATAATATCAAGTGCAAACATATAATTTCAACCATCTAAATTGTATTATATGAAATGTTAAGTATTACAATATATATAATTTCTCAACTAAATATCCATTAATGGACTAATACTAGTCCATGAAAAAAATGGTCTCCATACTTTACATGAAAATCATCTACATCAATGACTTTTCAAAATTTTGCAATGACCACTCAGTGAAATCTTAGCAATGCCCACATAAATCCAATGATTCCCTTATTGTCACTTAACCAACCCCCACTACACACTCACATATCTTGTTGCGCAACATGTGCCCTCAGTTTTCTTAAGTCTTTGCATCTTCCTATGTAGAATCTGTCTTCTCACTCTATGATTTGAGACTTGATATTTTCCATCCTCGGGAAATTCAAAACTGCAAAGGTGAAAAGACAACTTGGTATCAGTTAATACTGAATTCAGGAATGTTGCAAAACATCTATGAATTAAAGAATGTTTCAAAACACACTTATACTAACAATACCAAAACTTTGTCGTGAAGGAGTTGCATGAAAATTGTTCATTCTCAATACACCAATAAAAAAAATACTAAAAAATAATGCACAATTAGCTCAGAAAAGAACAATGTTTACAATAACAAATAAAATACTCCCATTCAAAATTCAATACCATGGTTGGCCATCCTTTTGGCATAACATCGTCAGCCTTGCCTAACTATAGATTTTCCAATATGATACAATTACATTAAAAGAAGACGACCATACGAACAACCAATATGATACAATTACACATAAGAAAACCCGCAAGAAACTATACTTAGATACGTTAGAATTGACCTCTTTTGATTGTAAATAATTGATAGAGACCAGATTTATTCTTATGCATACTTCCTTGTGGAAACGCCTGGAATTTTTTGTATTGAAGTCATATGGCCCATCACTTCTTTTAGTATAGAAAATCATTCCAAATGTTGATTGGTAGGAGATATTGCATTGTCAATAAACTTTTTATTCTGGAAACTTAAAGTTGGTTAGTGCAATTTAGTGCAAATAAAGAAAAAATTAATAAAATTGAAATCCATTTGAGGTGATCACCTCTAGGAACACTTTCAAGTGTCACTAAAACATATTAGATAAAAAAAAGTCTTAAGTTATGAAATTTCAACTATTCTCTCAAATTTCTAGACTCAACAAAAGTAACAAAATAGGGTTTCCATGAAGAATTAGAAATATGGTTCTTACATGAATATTACCGAAAACCACTCATAGAATTTCCCAGTCTAACAACTACATTGAAAGGATGTCAATTTGTTGATTCCACTCTAAATAGATTCCAAATTCATTTTGGAAAACAGAAGGTCTGACTTCTTGCAATGTGTTCTGAAAATCTTGTAATCAAAGCAACACATTTATAACAAAGTGGATCATGAAATCTAACTCATCAAATCCCATTGCTAGTAGGCATAAACTCGATGCAATATAGATAAAATATGTGGGGCATACAAATCCATTTCCAAATGTTCTAAACTTCTAAATAAAGAAAAGTATTCACAAGAGTTCTAAACTTCTAAATAAAGTTGAAATCAAACCTCTATGCACATGCATAACTCAGGACACCGAATTTCACCACAACTTCCACTACAGGGCATGTAACCAGCGCAACAAACATATATGCAAAAGGAAGTAATGTTAGTAAAACACTGCTATCAAAAATCTAATTCATAAATTTGGAAAGAAACAAGATTTCAATCATTTAAAAAGTACCTCAAAGAAATACTTTTTTCCAACAGGACAATTACCTTGACATGTCATTGTATAATGCTCGCTTCTGCAGTAAATAACAGGCCTAAGGTTCACTACAACAAAATAACATATAATATTCTAGATAAAATGTCAATTGTATAGATCAAATAACATTATTATTTGTTAATAAAATGGCAGTCACTGAGATATATTTTCAAAATCATAAATCCCACATAAATCACATTCTAGACATCTTAGTCTAGTATTACATATAAAGGAAATGATGAAAAATCCTTCCATAAAGTAGGTAGAAGCTACAGATTCTATTAACTCACATTCTCAAGGCTAAGGAAGCTTCCTTTTGAATAAGGTACTCATCCTTCTAACTCTAATCTATTTTCTTAGTAATTGTATTCGCAGAACATTGTATGTCTGTCTTTTCACATTAGTATGTTGCTAGTCTCTCTCCTGCTATAGCATAATTTCCCTAACAACACTTGGTTTAGGAAAAGTGACCTCCAAAAATTCAGGTGTAGGGTTAGGTAGGAGGGGGCATTTCAACTTAGGTTGTTTCATGCCCCCATTGGTGGTCTCAACGATGACAAACTATGGTTTAGTTGCGGAATGGAGGGCGTAACCGAACTAGTAGGCGTAACAACCGAAACATGAACATAATCATAGTGGGATAGTAGCTTAGACACCATTTCTGGGTAGGGTGGTGTAAGGTACCACACTAGAATACCCAAATTTAGTCCAGGTAGAGTTAAATGAACCATAACCGGTGTCCCTTGTATGTTTGTCGGGGATTACAAGAAATGGATTTTGAAGATCGGGGGTACTGATGGGATCAACATTTGGTCAATTCCATGACTCAATGATGGTTTTGACGATGGTGCTGAGAAGGGGGTGGGCCCATTTAAAGTGGTGAAAATTGTACACATTATGCCATCGGTAAATGCAGGGATCTATGGTGGTGGTCCTGAGTATACTCCTAGCAAATTGGAGTCCTTGTACATGCCGAGGGGAATATCAAAATAGGGGGTTTGGTTTGTGTCAGCGACAATAGGTAGGATATTGTTCGAGTTACTAGTGGCATTGGGATCATAGAAGTTAAGATAGTCAAGGGTGATAATCTTCCCGTTTAAGGGAAACATCATGATACAGAATATCGAGGAGGATATATCCTTCATGGCTTACATATAAATACACCCCAAGAGGATGTTGTAGTTATGTGGGACTTATATTACTTTGATATCGATCATGACCATCTCACCCTGTATCTCTATGGTGAAAGTTTTTGTACAATCCTCTAGGTTGGGATGGTCTCCCATTATATGTGCACAAGCGATAGACGAGGGAACCATCTCTGGTGAACCTAATCATTTTCAAACATTAGAGGACATGACGCAAGTAGATGCACCTTCATCGATGATACACTCATGAATCATAATGTTCTTCACTATGAAAGGCACTTGAGATGCAACTGAATAGGGTAGTCATGGTTCACTTTTGTCGGGGTCAAAGGTCATGATGTGTGAGTCAGAAGGGTTGATGACACCGAGTGCATTAAATAAATCCTTTTGTTGGGTTGGGCATGACTATAACACTTCTAATGTGGACATGGATACAGGGGACTAAGCCAAGTCATCCACAATACTATAATTTGGGGAAACTTTCATCTGGGGGTTATTAGGTGTACCCTGAAGTGGAACCTTGAGAATCGTAGGGATTTGTTCAGAACTTGGGCATGGTATTTGCAAAGGCTCCCGTGAGAGGAGAGGGATATCTTCCACTTGGGGAGCTTCAATCCTATCATAACCTTTGGCTCGATTCTAAAGATTAACATCCAACGTATAGATATTTTGGAAAAAGTCATCGTCGGAGGAGCGAGGATCTCGTTGTTCCACAAATTATGAACTGTGGATTGGAAAAGGGTTGTTGTAATACAATCGTTTGGTGTTGGGTAGGATTTGGGGCATGAGAGTGATTTATCACAGTCTTCTTCTTGGCTTCCACTAACCATGGGCAGTCGGGGATAAGAGGGTAGTGATGGGTATAATGACCATATTCTCCGCAAATGGAGCAAGAGTAATTGGTCCTCAGGTTGGTGTTCTTCCCTTACCTGGGGGGATTATTAGTCCTTGTGTTTTGATTACCCGAGTTTTGGTTTTGTTGGGAAGGAGAGTTTCCCCTTTTCCTTGCTACTAGTTTTTTTTCTTTCCTTTCTTATTTCCTTGATTATGAGGATTCTTGGGATTTGTGGTGTTCAATTGCTCAAATTGTTGAGCTTGTTGTGCGAAAGAAGGTTGAAAAAGATTGACCCCCATATGAGGTGTGTGGTTCTGACTAGTCAGAAATGGAAATGGATAGTAAGGGTTACATCCCAGTGGTAGGATAAAGGTGGGTTGTGCTTCATAAGATGTGGACATAAGAATAACTTGTGCCATTTGCAGTGTAGGAACCACTCATGCTTTGATAATGTTAGGATAACTAGGACTATAGGGTCCATACTGTAACTGACCAACTTGAGGGGTTGGTATAGAAGGAGGGGGTACCAACACAGGTGGCATGGGTGGGTATTTTCGAGCCATATTGAATGGCACGCACCAGAGTAGGAGGAGAAATATTTCCTATGTGGGAAATGGACCCAATAATCCCATCTATCGAGTGTGATGAGCCTGCAGGTATAACATCCAACGACTTGGGCCAAGGGGCATTAGGGAGGATAGTGTAAAGGTAGTCAGATTGTGCATATATTAAATCAAAATGTTGGGATTTCAAAATAAACTCTTCCTTTCTTTGTGGCATGGAGGTGGTGACATCTTTAGCAATGGTTGGTTGGAGTGATTTGATGAACCAATCCAATAATAATGGGGGTTGTATTTCGATTTCGCACAATGTGCGGCGTCTACGCCATTCATGGATATGGTCCACGATGTGGGTATATATATTTTGTTGAAATTCCATAAGGATTTCGAGACCAAGGTTATGGAAAATCAGAAGCTTGAAGTAGGTGAGAAAAGCGGTGGCCAATGTCACAAAGGTGGCATGGGCCTATCTCGTTAAGTTGACATACCATTTGGTTTTCACTCCCATGATGGTATGCTGAAAGAGGTAAAGCCTCATAGAATATTCCACTATGTTGTTGGAGGAATACCACAAGTGCAAGGACATGGCATGGCTGGCAGGATCATCCCCTTGCTTCCCTTCAAATTGATGAATGCCAGAGGCTAGCATAGATGGCCATGTGGGATCATATGCAATAGATTCATTGATCAAATTGGACAAATCAAGGAGATTTAGACTAGACATGAAATGTAGTGTAGGATCCTTTTGGTATTGCCATTTTATATTGGGTGTGATTTCCATGAGGGGGATACTGGGGTGGTGTTGAAAACAACGAATGAAATCCTATGAGAGAGGAGGGGTCAAAGTGTTTCAAAGGGTCTCAAGGAGGAGAGCCCAAAGGGGATCCCCTTCCAAGAGGATGAGGGGTAAATGTGTCTATATTCTCTCCAAGAGAATAAAATGAAGGTGATCCTCGTTCGGT
Source organism: Larix kaempferi (assembly GCA_027924585.1). Lineage (NCBI taxonomy): Eukaryota > Viridiplantae > Streptophyta > Pinopsida > Pinales > Pinaceae > Larix > Larix kaempferi. The sequence goes on from BSBM01000437.1 coordinate 11,744,726, forward strand.
GGTGGAGAAGGTAGAAGAATTAACACTTTCTACAAGACGAGAAAACGAACCGATCAAGGAGCGGCCTTGCTCAGATGATCCTATCAATGTGGCTTGGGAGCGGCCTCGACTAGAGTGTCAGTCATGTGAACCGCGAGGAGATGGTGTAAAAACACCCTTTGAGAGAGGGGAAAGGCCATACAGTCATTGGGACTTCCTTAGGGGGGTTGTTTTGTTCCTTTATGGTGAAGGATTTTGTGTTAAATGAGAGTAATGGTGGAATTAAACTCAGTTGAACAAATTCAAAAATATGCCGACCACAATAGATGCAATATGGTGCAATCAAGTGAGTGATATGTGCAAATTCGATTTAGTGCAAGAGTCCCCACATGTAGGTTCTTTTTAATTACGAGTTAGTGAACTTGTATTTAAAAAGAAAATAAATGTAAATTCCCTAAACAGACTTAACGTCCTTCCTCTCAAATGTGATTGGGCCTTCCAAAAGCAAAATTGATGGTGATGATGAAATTCACCCATCAATTGACTAGTGAAGGTAACAATGATCCAGTTCTACCGAAGATGGGGCTTGTTAACAATCAAATTGACACCCTTAACTAAGTGAAGGAGCAACATATGTTTACCATGCACCCGCAACAGGAAATTCATGACACAAGTTCAATCAAAGACCAATCCTCTCTGAGAAATGCATTAAAATGCATCAATTGTGTTTAAAACATCCTAAGTGGAGCAAAAGGCCTAAAAACTATTCAAAAGTGGGTTTTCACTTGAAAATAATCAAAATGAGGAAAATGACTAATCCCACATTTAGAAGAAAAGCCTAAGTCCCATTTCCTAATGCTATATAAGAAATGAATGGGAGGCATGGTAAAGAGAGATCAAAAGAGCAAAGGCATGTTGAGGAGATTCTGAAGGAAGGAGAAGAGCTCCAAGTCTTCAAAAGCAAGGGTGAAGGTAGGAGAACTTATGGCAAAGGAGGAGGCACTCACACCAGGATTCCTGGTAATCATGTATCTTGTCCATTGTTTTAGTATGAATTGATTCAAGTTTCTTCCATTTAAGAGTTTTTAATGCTTATCATGCATGATTTTAATTCCTAAATGATTTTAGATCTTGATGAGTTTTAATGAATGAATCTAGATCTGTAGATGCTTGTAATAATCTTTTCATTTCTGACGTAGAGACTCACCACCTCTTAGTAAGATAGTTAAAATGTGTAGACACAACCCTGCACAAAATATTGTTATCAGAATGGCGACCATACTGAGTTGAAATTTCTTGATTTTTCTTGATTTTCTGGGTGTTATTCCTTCAGATCTACTCATTCATGGCTTAAAGACCCATTAAAGACCCTAAGATCAAGCTTGAAAATATTAAGACCAACTAAATACACTTTTAATTCATCAAATTACCTTCAGATCTAAGTTTCTTGAATGGTTAGTGTCTGAAATTTTGACTGTCTTGGTATTTTGAGAGCTGGTATCTCGATCTTCTTAACTCTGCATGTAGATCCTCATAGCCTTTACATTTTTTTTAAACTCTGTTTCGATTTCGAAGCTTTTCAAACTTCTTCAAACTTTGCGTTGAAACTCAAAATCTTATGCCTTTAAATGAATGTACACCAGCGTTTACATGAATCTTTAAATTGTGCGTGAAAGATCTACAAACACTGTGTGAAGCGTTGCTGGTTTAGCCGATCTTCAACCCTGCATTGAAACCTTAAAGCTATGTTAAATCTTTTTAAAGCTTCTATCTCAGCATGAATCGGTGAAAGAGATCATAAGAAGAGTGTTTTAAGCTCTGCGCCTATGCTAATTCTCAGCATAAATCTCAGAGTTAACAATATTGGGTTTTTTTTCATCCCTTGTGCATTGTTTTTTTTTTAAGATCTGTTTTTTTTATAAACTCAACGTCCTTTTTACTTAGTCTCTGCCACGAGTTGAAGGATCGCAGATCTCTGCGTGTGTTAAAATTTGAAGATCTCTGAGGTTGATCAATGCATAGCTCCAAGAAAGATTTTAACTTTGCGTGTTTTTATCTCTGCGTGCTTTTACCTAGATGCTTGCTAGAACTCTGCGTTGAGGAATATTATAGCTCGGGTAGGGAAATTGACTTTTGATTAAAATCAAAATTTATTTTCATTTCCTGAATTTGCAGGATTAAAGGCGTTTTTGTGAAGGCATTTTGGTAAAAGAGGAATGCATTTTTCATCTCCCTCATATGGCTCTGCGTGGATCTTGAAACATCAAACCCCTGCATCTTTTTGAAACTGACTGCTACGTTGATGTTTATAGAAACTCTACCAAGCCCAGCCACTAAAGCTTTGCGTGCAGATGTGTAGATGCCTTAGAACGCTGCCACAACGAGAAGCTTTGAAGCTTAGATGGGTGTAGATCCCTTCCATCTGTGCGTGAATGCATCATTGAAAGCATTCCAGATTTTCGATCTCGGTGTGTTAAAATCTGTGTTTATGACTCTGTAGCCTCTATGTTTATGCACTCCTGCCTTGATTTTTGGGCTTGACCTTTGCCCTGATCTCGAAACTAAGCATCAAATTTTTTCAAACCCTGCAATCTCTGCGTTGATCACATTGAAGCTTTGCGTGAGCTTACCCTCTGCCATAATTTGGAAGCGTTAAAGTTTGTGAAAACCCTATCACGATTTTGGAAAAGGATCTTTCCATCTCTGCACTTCCATCAAATCCCAGGTTGCGTGATTAAACTTTGTAGTGAAGGGTTAAAACTGTGCATGTGACGGGAGCCAGATCCATAAACAGAGAGTATGTAAACCACATCTCAGCGTGAAGCTCGACAATCTTACACTCACTGGGTTTAACCACTAGTTTTTCTTTGGTTTGCTTTGCTGCATAAAAAAAAAAAACGCCCTTGAGAAGCAAGAAGTTCTGGTTTGTTGAATGCTAAATGCTGTTCTTTGAAAGCTTGTTTAAAGTTCATAATGAAATCATGTAGTCAACCAAATCTCATTTTGAAAACCGCGCCATAAGGAATACAAGTCCAAACACGTATTAATCCTTTTGACAAAGTTTTAAAAATGTCTTTTTTTGCCATAATTCGGATTCAAACAAAAAAGAATTAAAAAAATTTGCAAAAGTTTTGCAAATCTTGCATAAGTTGGATTTAAAAAGAAGTGAAACGTTTTTGGAAAAAACTCTTGTTTATTTGGGATTCAAATTTTTCTTTAGATTAAAGCGATTTCCAAAGATCTTGCAAAAGGTTTTGCATATGTAGGGTTCAACCATTTTTCTTTAGATTAAAAAGAATTCTAACATTTTGCAAAAATTTATGCATAGTTTGAGTTATAATCTTGAGTTTTTGAATTAAAATGAGAAACCAATTTTGCAAAATCTTTTACATAGTCTAAATTCTTGATTCAAATATTTAATTTTAGATTTAAAAATAAAAGAAATTTGCAAAATTTTTGAAGCCTTGATTCAAATCTTTAATTGTGGATGAAAAATGTAAAAAAAATTGCAAATTTTTTTACAAAGCTTGAAAAGTTTTGATTAAATGGAGAGTTGTTTAGGAGTTGATCTTTCCCAAGCATCTTATATCGAGCCACCGTATCCTCTTCACTTGGGCCTTCGGGCGATCTTGTGAATGAGAAAGTGGATCTCAAGTGTAACAATCTAGGATTTAATTCACAACCATTCGAAAGGGATCTGTGTATCCTCTTCACTTGGGATTTCGGGTGATCTTGTGAATGAGAAACAGGGATCCCCCGTGTAATAGAATTAGATTCATGTTTACTTGAGATATATGTTTGGGTTACATTGGTCTTTACACATCAATCATTATCCATATTTCTGAAAAACTGTGCATGAACATAAGAAATCTACCAGAAACTTTGCATGTCTGAAAGAAGCTCATGAACCTCTAACCCTCCTTCAGTTAGGATATTCATCGAACTGAAAGATAGCATAGTGAGCATCTTGCATTGTATAGTTCATTTTGTTTTCGAGTCGAAACACCATTAGTTTCACTTCCACTTCTGAGACTAAGCAAACTTCCACTAAAATTAGCGCTTAATCTAAAATTGACAAACTTTTGATTTTTATATCACCAACAAGATTAGGTTAGTGCCCTAGATTAGGTTTGGAGATTTAACACTCCTCGGCTGCAAAAATTTGAAATTAACATTGATTAAAGAGAGTAATTCCACTAGTCACAAAAAATGCTTGTCGGGAAAGCGCTTCTGAAACATGCATCAAGCACGAGGTCAATCTGGATAAGTAAGGGTGGTTCCCCCTTCTTGCTTATTTAGTGGGACATGAGCTTATCGAAGGGATTCTATGTTCAGTGACAACTCCTCGGGGTGACATCACTGTTTCTAGAGTTTCTGGTAATAAGAGTTGTCCTCGACTTACAACTGTCCACCCAACCGTCGATTGTGAAGTGGTAACTTTAGTGGCTATTCTTAGGATACCACATAGGTTGTTGTGAGTGGGACACACTTGCAATACCCGAGACAGAATTTGGAACTTTTACTCCTTGGGAGGGTGAGTGGTCAGGAACCAACACTTATACCCCTGGCGATTAAAGTTTATTGTAACTGTTTCTCACACCTTCACTCCTAGCAATTGTATGAGGACATGAAATCCCTCAGCAGCTACTATTTTTGGAAGGCCCTCTAATCCAACTTTTCATTGAGCTTCAGTTCTTTGGAAGAGTAAGTTTGCTTGCTTGAAATCTCTAGGAAATTTTTATTGTGTGGACACTTTTCATTTTTTGAGTCTAGACTGCCTTATGATTGTTTGATTCAAACTATCATTTTAAGCACATCCTTTTATCAACTTCTTAGAAGTGGATACTCTCTCGATCCTCCAGTCACGGCGGCAGTGAGTTGAGTCACTAGAAATTGAAGGCCCTGCTACATTGTAGAGACAGTCACAAAAACCACATTCTAATGACTTAGAAACAGAACTGATTTTCAACTCAATTAACATTACCTAAGAAGAACATCAAATCAACACTGAGAATTCATCGTCACATCACGAACTGAATACAGACATAGTTGATAACCTTACTCTAGTTGAAATTGAATCATTGAAATATCACACACATACTCATGAAATTCCTCCTTTGATGAGTCTTTCAGAACCAGTTACACTTACTATCCGTGAGTCACTGGGTGATATCAAACCTCTTTCTGAAATTTTGCATGACATGCACAATCCAACACAGGACCCCATGGCTTTCTCAAACATTGGTTTTCCATATGGATCGTCTAATCAAGGTCAACACACACAAAGAGTAAACCAGATTCCTCATGGTATACAAAATAGTTGTCCAAATTTTACTTCCGGGGGAAACCCTTCACCATGGAATGATAATATTCCTGGTGGAAGTAATGAACCATGGAACATTTATGCCAATTGGGGCTATGCTCCTCGGATTAGTGGAAATTCACCTGGGGGTTTCCTCTGAATTATCCTAGCACAATTCCTAGCGGTAATCCACCTATCAACCCCATTCCGCCATGTAGTGGGGAGGTTTCAAGAAGTATCCAATCTTCTTGGGGCCCACCTTCACAAGGAGGAAATCAACCTTCGAATGCTAATCTAAAGCAAGGAAACATTCAATGGAGTGGTCAGGTTCTAGAAAATAACCAATCTTTTTGGAACCAACCTGCAAGACCTACGTCTAATCCAGCTAGGCTGCCACATACGGGACAAGTTTCAATTCAGAATTCACAACCCACAGCTGGCCAGGCAATGCAGGAACCTGCTAATCATTCCAACAATTACAACACCCTCACAGTCTCATCCATAGACCTTAGAGGAAAGAAGAAGAAGTACAAGAGTAAGCAAGATTTTAACTCTAGGAAGGGAGATGCATCAACTGTGCTTCAATGCCATGGGCAATAACAACCCACTATTTTGACACCGGTACCTCCTCCAGGGGGAAACCAGCTAACCCCCCTGCAAGGGGGCAATGATCCTAATGCCAATGTCTTCATGTGTGATCCTGAGATGAACATTCAAACAAGACTTGATTCTTATGATGTCTCTCCTAGTACACCAGATCAGTCAGAATCACAACGAGATGGTTATCTTTACATTGAGAAACCAACCATAGACTTAGTACCACACCCCCCCAAAGGTGTTCTACGTAGAACAATACATAATGCCAACACGCGAGCTGCTCAGAACAATAATGTTCTTGAGGACCTAGCTCAAGTACCATGTGCTATGTCAACCTTGGAGGTATTGCAATGTTGTTCTGCGCCAAGAAAGGAACTATTGTCTACCATTTGTGTTTCTGATCCATCCGATGAGACTTTGATCACATAAGACATAAACCATTCAATGTGTAGGATCCTTCCCGAAGTTTCTTTTTAGATTAAAGTAACATCCCATGGTAAGAACATCTTTCTAACCATAGTAGATGAAGGGACCTCAGTTTGTGTAATGTCATTTCCATGTTGGCAAGCATTTGGATCACCCCTATCTATCGTAGAAGTTTCAAACTAGGCTACTCAAATAGCTTCGACAGATTCAGATCAAAATCTTCCCTTGATGGAGGAATATGATTCGGTTACCTGGCCCATTTGGGCTGTGAGATCTACTAGCTCACATGACTTCTCGGATTACATTTTATCATCAAATGAAGATATCCCTAAAGTCGTAAACATTTGGTTGTACCCACCTAAGATCATCTTTTTTGGGGCCACTGGGAGCATACTTGATATAACTCTACCCAAGTACAGGAACATGATCTACATGTTCCTCGATCTTATTGGGTATATTTGGAAACTTGCATATAGGTTTAGGCCATCCCTTTGTGAATATGCATTTGAACCTTTTGCAACCCAAACTTTCCATAGGGTCGAACCTGTTGGAAATCAGTGGGTCCGTCCTTCATATCTGTATTTTACACCATTCCGACAGCAGAGCCTACCGAGCATGGGACACCCTAATCAGCACCCCATTTCCATTTTGGTGCCCATGCTGCGTTATTCTCATAGGCCCGGGAGCCCTATTAGTCCCATCATGACTTGGAATTTGAGACCACATATTTCTCTTTCATACTTTTATGACCATATCTTGATGGGCTCCCAATTTTTTGTCATTTTACATAAGCTTGCATTAAAATATCCACTTGAACATCCATGCAAACTGCTTCGTTGCTTATTTTCCTGTATAGTCACTTTCTGTTACAAGATGCCTATAAACCATTGCTTATGTATATTTGACCCATACCCATGGAGGAAACATCTGTAAGAGTGTACATAACTAGCTCAGCCCTTGTTTGCAATACGAATCTTTGCCTCAGCCTGACCCATGCCCTTGACATTTAGGCGCATGCCCTTGTGACACTCGTTTCCTCTAATGTACCATAGCATGCTTTATTAATTTTTCAAGCTAATAAATGAAAAAGGTTAAAAAAAATTGGAAAACACAAAAATCCAAAAAGGGAGAGACTTGAATCACTTCATATTATAAACTCTGAAGAAAACGACAACAATCACTCCTTGTCTCCCTTGAACACGGCACACAATATTGTATCCGCGGTCAGTACACCATCTGCATTTTCCTTGGGAAACTATACCAGTACTTTGAACAGATCTTCACCGATGGGTTATCCTTCCCATCACCAATGGAGCTTTCGTTAATGCATCTGGCATTAGCGGATTTCATTAAGGTCGGTTACTCAAAGTCCTATGTTTCCAAGTGTCCATTCTGCATCGTGTTATGTGTTCAAGGGAAGTCCAAACCGAGTCGGCCATTCCTCAAATATTCCTGACCAATCATGTCAGCCTTCCTTGTGTCAGTATACAATGTTGGATCTTGCAATTCTACCAAATTATATCATACTATTGATCTTTATTTCCTATCGGTTGATGTGGGATACATCAATGCCCTCCTTCCGATGGATCTATTTCTATCGACATCAAATCATCATCTAGGACATGGATCTAGAAACCCCAGAGTACCTTGGATCTTGCAGTCATCAGTGGCAGGTTTCCTCGCAAATGACAGTGGGTATACATCAATGACCCCTGATTATTCGATTCTACAAGTGTTCGACTTCAGAACATCTATTCACACTTGCTAGTTTGTACTTAGTACCTTAGAGTCCATCATCATTTTCGGTGGGTCTCTTCTCATCTGTTAACGGTATACATCAATGACCGGTAATCAGATGGTGTTTTATTATGCTCAACATCAGATCACTTATTCGCATGATATAAACTCATACTATTGTCGATTTGTATTGAAGACCTTGGGAAAACCAGTTGTATCACTCATCGATGCACTGCTCGAGCTGCGCAAGATTAAACTGCCATGTCAGAAGTTCAATAAAGACTTTGTTCTCGCACTCATCAAAGTGCATGTATACATTTTCAGAAAAAAATTACTTTTGACATGGATCCACTGTGTATTGCTCGTGGCCATGCTTGTTTACTGCTGAGCATGGGTATGCCCGCCTCAGGAAGATATTATATATTTGATAAATTGCTATGTTTTGCAGGTGTGATCCTCAATCCTGCACCCCTGAGTTTTCCTTCCCTTATCCTTGCTTTGACCGATAAAGAGTATCAGTATACCGAGTATAAATTTCAGTAATGTATTTTGGCCCTTAGCTCTGCTTCGGACCTCACACATTAGGGGGCATCTGTTAACAATCAAATTGACACCCTTAACTAAGTGAAGGAGAAACATATGTTTACGATGCACCCGCGATAGGAAAGTCATGACACAAGTTGAATCAGAGACGAATCCTCTTTGAGAAATGCATTAAAATGCATTAATTGTGTTTAAAACATCCTAAGTGGAGCAAAAAGCCTAAAAACTGTTGAATATTGTAACTTCTAAGAACATTATATTTGTACTTTATTATTACGGAGATGTTTCATCCCTCCGAGGTAATTCTATTATGTATCCGGAGATGTTTATTCCTCCAATGAATTGTGGTAACTAGGGTTATTACACCCACCATGTGGGGGTAGGCCCAGAGTTTATTATTTAGGGGTTATTAGACTTCACTAGGAGAGGTCGGCCCCATTAGGGATTTTGGTCAGTCGGGAATCAGTATAAGTAGAGGAGGAGAGCTCCTCATTTGACACACTTGCTCAACTCAGAAAGTAGTGCACTTGTGTTTCAGAGGTTTGCATAGGAGATAGAGAAGAAGGAGGTCAAGTCTTGCGGCACATCTTGTATTTTTGGTTGATCATCTTATTGAGGAAAGCTTTGCTGGGTTTTCTACCCCATGAGGGTTTCCCAGGGTAATATCTTTGTCTATCTTGTGATTATGTTTCTTTCAGTGATCTTGCTAGTCAAATTAGAATAATGTTAACATGGTATCAGAGATAGCCTGAATAGAACATCTTTCACAAGGTGAAATTATATTTCTCTCTCTCTCCCAAAATTAGGGTTTCTGCAAAAGTTGGTATTTTTGGATTCTGGTTGCATGGCTGAATAGCCATTCTAAAGATCTATCTTTTAAGCTTTGGATCGAGGTTTTTGGTTGGGTAGAACTCTGGGAAAGTCGAACCCTAGTTTTACCAAAAGTGCGATAAACCAGAATTTCTATTGCAGATCCAGAAAAGTGAAAAGGTAAAGTTTCCTACCCTATCATTTATCTCTTGGACTCCCCCAAGAGAAAATGGCTCCAAGCACTAAGCTTGAAGACAAGATTGAAGGTATAGAGAATTTTCGGGCATGGAAATACAAAATTGGTCTCATTCTTGAAGAGAATGATCTTGCTCAATATATCAAGGATGAAGTTACAGAATCTGAAGGAGATGAAGCCAAATAGAAGCATAGAAAGGATTTGGTTAGGGCAAAGAGAATCATTGTTGATTTTATTAAAGACCACTTGATTCTTCAAGTGGCATCCAAGAAGACTCTGAAGGAAATGTATGATACCCTAGGAAGAATGTATGAAGGAAAGAACATCAATAGGAAGATGAATCTAAGAACTCAGTTGAAGAGTACCAAGATGCACAAAGGAGAATCCATTCAAGACTACTTCTCAAGGGTCTCCCAAATCAAGGAGCAACTAGATGCCATTGGTGAAACTCTTGATGAAGATGAACTTGTGATGACTGCTCTAAATGGTCTCACTAGACCTTGGGAGTCATTCATACAAACCATGTGTGCCAGAAAAGAAAGTATGAAGTTTGATGTAGTATGGGACGATTGTGTTCAAGAAGAAGCTAGGGTAGCCAACAAAGAAGCCCTTCTCAAGGAGGATGACCAAGCCTTGTCTACACAAACTAAGAGAAGGAAGAATCAATCTTACTTCATGAAGGACAAGCACAAGGAGTCTCAATCTCCACAAATATTTCAGAAGAAAGAAAAAGGAAAGTTCTCTTCCTTCTAATGTTTCAACTGTCATAAAGAAGGACACATTGCTATATTTTGTCCTTCAATAATGAAGAAAAATCTTCAATATAAAAGACATCAAGCACTTCTTGCAGAAGATGATAGTGAAGAAGAAGAAGAAGAGGAAGTAAGGCCTCATAGGAAAAGATCCAAAAGAAATGAAGAAGAAGAAGAAAGGCCCCTCCCTAGGAAAAGATCTAGAAGGAATGAAGAAGAAGATGCAAAAGAGTATGTTCTATTTTATGCACTCTCTGGATCTATGTCTCCTAGAGAAGATACATGGCTCATTGATAGTGGTTCTTCAAAGCACGTGACAGGTCAAAAGAAAACTCTCTCAAGACTTGAAGAAAAGTCTTCTCCACAAAAGGTATCTCTAGGAGATTTTTATCAATATCCCATCAAGGGAATTGGTGAAGCAATCTACAAGCTTGATTATGGAACACCCTTAAAGATGAAAGAAATTTTATATGTTCTAGGTTTGAAGAAGAACCTACTTTCTATCTCAACACTATATAAGAAAGGATTTAGAATTGCATTTATTGATGGTCAAGTACTTATGTGTCCCAATGGAAAATCAATTGAGGATGCAATTATCATTGGTGAAGAAGAAGGAGGCCTTTACAAACTCAAGGGTCACCCAGAAGCTGCCCTTGTCCATGAAACCACTATCCCTAGTGAACTATGGCATATAAGGCTTGCTCACATTAACTACAAGGCACTACCCTATGTGAGCAAGGTGGTCAAAGGATGTGAAAAAGGGAAGAATGTCAAGAACCCTTTTCCAAAGAGTGAAACAACAACTAAGAACATTTTGGAGTTAATACACTCAGATGTATGTGGTCCAATTCCCACCACATCCCTAAGTGGGTTTGAATACTATCTCTTTTTCATTGATGACTATTCAAGGAAGACTTGGATATACTTTCTAAAAGGTAAGAATAAAGTCTTTGGAAAATTCAAAGAGTTCAAGGCCCTAATAGAAAATCTCTCAGAAAAGAAAATCAAGATTCTTAGAACAGATAATGGCGGAGAATATACTTCAAAGGAATTTGAAGATTTTTGTAAGGAAGATGGAATCAAGAGGGAACTAACCACTCCCTACAATCCCCAACAAAATGGGGTTGCTGAAAGAAAGAATAGAACTATCATGGAAGCTGTAAAGACTATGATACATGACTAAGATCTATCCATGTATCTATGGGTTGAAGCAGCTAGGATAGCAGTCTATGTACAATATAGACTTTCCCATAGTGCTCTTGAATTCAAGACTCCAGAAGAAGTGTTCACAGGAAAGAAGCCTGAGGTAAGTCATCTCAAAATATTTGGATGTCCTGTGTACATTCACATTCCAAAAGAAAAGAGAACCAAGTTGGATCCCTTTGGTAAGAAGGGAATATTTGTTGGATATTGTGAATCATCCAAAGCTTTCAGAATTTACATACCTGGTTTTCATCATATGGAAATAAGTAGAGATGTAACATTTGATGAAGAAGCAGCTCTCAAGAAATCTAAGAAGTGCCAACTTGAAAAAATCTATGAAGATACACCTCCTAGAGTCACAGAAGCTGTGCCTATCCTTGAAGATGATACACCAGAGGATCATGACATGTTGGAACCACAAGAACCCCCGATTTCAAACTTATCTAAGAAAAGAAGGCCAGCATGGGCTAGAGACATTATTCAAGGAGATGAAAAATATGGAGTTCCTGAAGGCTCCACTAGAGAAAGAAAGAAACCAAAGCTAGTATCCAACTATGTGGCCTTGATGTGTGATCTTGTGGATCAACAACCTACTAGCTATGAAGAGGCAGCTCAGAAGAAAGAGTGGGTAGAAGCAATGACAGAAGAATATCAATCAATAATGAAAAATGATGTTTGGGATATAGTTCCCAAACCAAAAGATAAAAGTGTGGTTTCTTCCAAGTGGATATTCAAAATAAAACATGCTGCAGATGGTAGCATTGAAAAATACAAGGCAAGATTTGTAGCCAAAGGATTCTCTCAAAAAGAGGGAATTGACTATGAAGAAACTTTTGCACCAGTTGCTAGGTACACTTCAATTAGAACTATCATGGCACTTGCATCTATGATGAAGTGGAAATTACACCAAATGGATGTTAAGACAACTTTTCTGAATGGTGTAATTGAAGAAGAAGTGTACATAGAGCAACCACAAGGGTTTGAGGTTAAAGATGGAAGAACACATGTATGCAAGCTGAAAAATGATTTGTATGGATTAAAGCAAGCTCCCAGAGCTTGGTACGGAAGGATTGACAGTTTCTTAACAAGCATGGGATTTACCAAGAGTAAAGTTGATCCAAATCTTTACCTCAAGATCATGGATGATGAACTTGTTATATTATTATTGTATGCAGATGATCTATTTCTAATAGGGAATGAGAATCAAATTGTTGAGTGTAAGAAGAAGCTTTCTTCATAATTCGAGATGAAAGATCTTGGATTAATGCATTACTTCTTAGGTCTAGAAGTATTGCAAGAACCAAAAGGAATATTTTTAAATAAAGGTAAGTATGTTGTAGGGATTTTGAAAAGATTTGATATGTTGGAGTGTAAAGCCATGGCCACTCCCATGGACTCCAACTTGAATTTATTAGTTAATGACTCATCAGAGTTAGTGGATGTAGCTCTATGTAGACAAATCATTGGGTCATTAATGTATTTAACAAATACCAGACCAGATATATGCTTTGTTGTAAATACCCTGAGTCAGTATCTAGTAGAACCTAGAAAGGTTCACTTAATAGTTGCAAAGCATGTAATGAGGTATCTAAAGGGTACATTAGATTTTGGTCTATACTATCTTGGAAATCATGAACTTAGATTACATGGTTACTCAGATTCTGATTGGGAAGGAAGTGTTTCAGACAGAAAGAGTACATCAGGTGGATGTTATGGTCTTGGATCTGCAATGATCTCATGGTTCAGCAAGAAACAATCTAGTGTGGCTCTCAGTACTACCGAAGTAGAATATATAGCTGCATGCTCTGCTTGTTGTGAAGCAGTATGGCTTCAGAAATTATTATCTGGAGTGTTTGACTTAGAAATGGATTCTACTATGATCATGTGTGACAATCAAAGTTGTATTAAGATGACATAAAATCCAGTCTTCCACGATAAGTAAAAACACATAGAGATCCGATATTTCTACATTCAAGATATGGTGCAGAGAGGAGCTATTAAGCTCGAGTATGTGAGCACTGAGGAACAGATTGCTGATATATTGACCAAACCTCTGTCTCGAGTAAAATTTGAATATTTCCGAGACAAGCTTGGTGTAGTTCAAAAGGGCCCTCCTCGAAAGGGGGAGTGATATAGTCATTGATGATGAGATTGCCCTCATCGACAGCCAGGTCGATGATAAGGATACCTGTTTACTACACCTAAATATTTATGTATGCTTAGATTACTTAGATTTAGGACACTTATACTTAGAATACTTACACTACTTGTTTATATATATATATTGATGTATTGATGAGGATACATGTTTTGATGATATATGTATTGATGAGGATACTTGTTTTGATGATATATGTATTGATGAGGATACATGCTTTGATGATATATGTATTGATGAGAATACATGCTTTAATGATGATGATATATGTTGTTATATTGATGTATTGATGAGGATACTTGTTTTTACATTGATGTATTGATGAGGATACATATGTATACATGTATTGATGAGGATACTTGTTTTTTATTGATGTATTGATGAGGATACATAGGTATACATGTATTAATGAGGATACCTATATGTACTTGTACTATTGATGTACTAACGATATCTGTATTGATGAGGATACATATGGGGATTGGACCATCCCTGGACTTCAGTCCTAAAGTGAGTCGTAGACATATGTCTCTGAGAATGAAGTCCTTAGTGGACAAGTGGGGATTGTATCGTCCCCAGACTTCGGTCCCTTGAATTGATTCGTAGATGTATGGTCTTCGAGAATGAAGTCCTTGATGGACATGTGGGGATTAAGTCATCCTTGGACATAGTCCTAAATGTACGGTGGGGATTAAGTCATCCTTGGAAATAGTCCTAAATGTACGGTGCAGATTAAGTCATCCTTGGACATAGTCCTAAATGTAAGGTGGTGATTAATTCATCCTTGGACATAGTCCTAAATGTACGGTGCAGATTAAGTCATCCTTGGACATAGTCCTAAATGTACGGTGCTGATTAAGTCATCCTTGGACATAGTCCTAAATGTATGGTGGGGATTAAGTCATCCTTGGACATAGTCATAAATGTACGGTGGGGATTAATTCATCCTTGGACATAGTCATAAATGTACGGTGGGGATTAAATCATCCTTGGACATAGTCCTAAATGTATGGTGGGGATTAAATCATCCTTGGACATAGTCCTAAATGAATGGTGTGGATTAAATCATCCTTGGACATAGTCTTAAATGAATGGTTTGGATTGTATCATCCATGGACCTATGTCCTAAAGAGATCAGGATTGATCATCCTGTAAGATGATCGTGCGATGACGATGCTGATGATCGTGTGATGATGATGTTGATGATCGTGTGATGGCGATGTTGATGATCATGCGATGACGATGACGATGATGTTGATGTTCCAGTAACTGGTTGAGTTATTGATGATGATGTATTGAAGAAAGCTTCTGATGATTTACAGGTGTATCATGTATGATGTAGTCGATGACTCGTTGCTCCTATAGATGTTGTTATCATATCCTTCTCGTTAAGGGGGAGTGTTGAATATTGTAACTTCTAAGAATATTATATTTGTACTTTATTATTCTGGAGATGTTTCATCCCTCTGAGGTAATTCTATTATGTATCCATAGATGTTTATTCCTCCGATGAATTGTGGTAACTAGGTTTATTAGACCCACCATGTGGGGGTCGGCCCCGAGTTTATTATTTAGGGGTTATTAGACTTCACTAGGAGAGGTCGACCCCATTAGGGATTTTGGTCAGTCAGGAATCAGTATAAGTAGAGGAGGAGAGATCCTCATTTGACACACTTTCTCAACTAAAAAAGTAGCACACTTGTGTTTGAGAGGTCTGCATAGGAGGTAGAGAAGAAGGAGGTCAAGTCTTGGAGCACATCTTGTATTTTTGGTTGATCATCTTATTGAGGAAAGCCTTGCTGGGTTTTCTACCCCATGAGGGTTTCCGAGGGTAATATCTTTTTCTATCTTGTGATTATGTTTCTTTCAGTGATCTTGCTAGTCAAATTAGAATAATCTTAACAAAAACTATTCAAAAGTGGGTTTTCACTTGAAAATAATCAAAATGAGGAAAATGACTAATCCCACATTTAGAAGAAAATCCTAAGGCCCATTTCCCAATGCTATATAAGAAAGGCATGGGAGGCATGGTAAAGAGAGATCAAAAGAGCAAAGGCATGCTGAGGAGATTATGAAGGAAGCAGAAGAGCTCCATGTCTTCAAAAGCAAGGGTGAAGGTAGGAGAACTTATGGCAAAGGAGGAGGCACTCACACCAGGATTCCTGGTAATCATGTATCTTCTCCATTGTTTTAGCATGAATTGATTCAAGTTTCTGCCATTTAAGAGTTTTTTATGCTTATCATGCATGATTTTAATTCCTAAATGATTTTAGATCTTAATGAGTTTTAATGAATGAATCTAGATCTGTAGATGCTTGTAATAATCTTTCCATTTCTGACGTAGAGACTCACCACCTCTTAGCAAGATAGTTAATATGTGTAGAGACAACCCTGCACAAAATATTTTTATTAGGGCTAACGCTCCAATCGAGAAGACTTGGAAACACCTCCCAATGGAAATAGATGACTTCAGGAGTTAATTGCACCCATAATTGCTCCTTAGCGATGTCCTAAGTTTGGCCACTAAGATACCTTGTGTCAAGTGTGGATTAGTGGTTCGGCCTCCACGGTAGAGTGTTGTGTCCCTACAAGAAGCTAAGTGACTCGTAGGGGATAGCAGGGAAACTACACATCGGCTTTCACCTCCTTGGTCATGGTGCACTTATGATCTGGGTTTCTTTGAACACTTGCTTATAGAAGGATTTTTAAAGTACCCTATAAGTCAACAATGCTATGTTTCAAAATATCACTAATGAAACTAGATTGGTGGGAATTAATGGATGCCTATTCCAATGAATCCTACCTAGATAAAATGTTGTTTTGTGACCTCCTGTGGAGGATTTTAGTTTGTTGGAAATTTACAATGTTGATTTTAAGGTTCTTGAATTCTCTTAGGGAGTGTAGGAGAAATATTTCACAATTCCCTTCCTTTCTGATTCACCAAGCTTGCAAGAAAGATAAGGTGAAGAGAATACTTGGAAGGAAAAAGTATTTAGGTCCCTTAGTGTGTGCTAGTAATGCAAAGACATGTGAGGTAAGCAAATTGATTCTTGCAAACTAACTAGAAGAGTGTAAAGTAAATGCAAACGGAGATGAACTTGTAACTCTAAAAGATGCTAAGGGTGATTTGCAAACAAAATTCTAATGAAATAAAAGTGTGTAATGGAGGTATTTCATACTTCTCACCCTTTTCCGATTCACCAAGGTGAAAAGAAGTGTGAGGTGAAGAGCATACTTAGGGAGACAACAGTCTTTAAGTCCTTTCTTGTGTGCAAAAAGTGGATTCTACACTATCTTTGATCCTAAAAACATGTCAAGCAAACATAAACAAAATAAGTCTTGAATACTAGTAACACCAATGAGTTCCATTGAAAGAATCAAGGTTGGTTACCTACGTAAGTTTCGAGAGATGTGGACTCTTTACTCCTAATCTTAGTCTAAGTGGGATAATTACTATAGAATTAATGAAAACTTTTGCAAGTTAGATTAATATAGTTCATTAGTGAGAAATCATTGGAGCTGCAAGATTGTTGCATGTGGATAAAAAGAAAATCAAATGATTGTAGTGCAGGAAAACAACACTCGTCGTGCGTTAGTGTGGAAGTAGTAAGAATAGACGCGCGATAACACAGGAAGAACACAGAAAAGGTGTGCAGGTCAGAAGGAAGAGTACCGCATGGGTAATAATTTGATTATATGCATGTGTAGCGCGACTGTCGAAGGCATTTCCACGCGTGTAGTGCAACCAAGAGGCTAGGATCCACACTAGTATGTAAAAATTAAGTGTGGCTGACATGGGGGGAAATTATGGAGTTGAAGGTGGTAAACCTAATCTCCTAGTAATGAAAAGCACCTAGAATTAATTAGTGAGCATAAAACAACCTAGTTTAAAAGAAATATACAAAAAAAAATGAGTTGTCATTAGAACTATTATGGAAAAAATTGCATAAGGGTGCATTTATACACTTAGTAAGGGGATAAGCCTTGTAGGTTGCAGCAAGGGATGAATCATTGGATCCCCTTGGGGGGTGTGAGTTCTCCAAATAATCCTGCAAGTGGTTGTTAGTGGAATTTAAATAAAAGAAAGAAAATCAAACAAAATATAACAAAATAAATGGCGGAATAATGCAAACTCAAACAACCAAATGTATGCATGTACAAAACCTAGGAGGTGTAGGATTTAAGGGAATCCAACAATATCCCTTAGGGAGGTCCTTCTTGTCCAAACTAAATGTTAAGTGGGTGAGAGAACAATGGAGAGAAGTTCTTTCCCCTTGGAGGAAGGTGGCATGGGATATTTGGAATGCTTTCAAAGGTGGGAATAAGTGAGCTATGAAGGAGCTCTAACACAAATCCAACATCATAACTTTGCTCTTTTTTCTCTCTACAAGATGCATGCCATGGCTTTCGTTTATAGTCCAGGAGGTGTCCAAGAAATTATTAGCTCCAAATGTAAATGCCATAACCTCATGAAGTGGTTCCAAGTACACAAGAGGTGTTATTTAATGCCACAAGGAGTGTAAGGAGCCCAAATTCTAATTGTTGAAGTGATGGGCCATTGATGAGCCTTCAATTGCATCGATGATGGGTAAGATTTGACATTTGTGTAGATATCGAAGGAATTTTTTTGTTAGGGTTGCGTGGGTTGTAAATTGGTAACATGCGCTATAGCACAGATTAATAAGGGTTCAATTGCACGACCTATTCATTTGACTATTCTTAGACACTTTTGGACTCATGTTTCATTTTGGATTTGTTGAGGATGCCTTTGGTCAACTGCAATCTATATGTTGATGGCACCTTACTGCAAGAATCATCAAATGTTTCATCTGTGCGAGGTTTTAGATGTTAAAAAAAAACAGAAACAATATAGACATGTTTGATCATCTCTCCTCATAAAAAATCTTTGAAATTATCCTTATAGATTATAAATTAGTTGAAAACTATTTAATTTTTTCATGTTATTAATGATGACCTTTTAGATACTCTTAATAAAAAAATTTAAAA
This sequence comes from Larix kaempferi, assembly GCA_027924585.1. Taxonomy (NCBI): domain Eukaryota; kingdom Viridiplantae; phylum Streptophyta; class Pinopsida; order Pinales; family Pinaceae; genus Larix; species Larix kaempferi. The sequence goes on from BSBM01000437.1 coordinate 11,763,436, forward strand.
ACTGACATATCAATTTGGAAACCATATTCAAACTAACATGTCAAATATTGGTTTGGAAATTGATATTCATAATAAATTTATGATGACACTTAATTGAGATTAGTTTATTTTTGTTGGATTATTGGTTGATAAATTTGGAAATTGATATTCATAATAAATTTATGATGACACTTAATTGAGATTAGTTTATTTTTGTTGGATTATCGATTGATAAATTTAGCTCAGGTCTAAGGTTCAATTCTACCAGGATATGGGGTCTTAGGAGTATCAGTTGATAACCATCAAACCTGTGGGAATATAATGTGGACTACCAACCACCCTGAGATAATGAATAATAGGACCTTGTTCTTGGTTTCAAATATTTACCAATATCTACAAATTTTGGTATAACCGCAAACCTTACAATTTTAAATAAAATTGGGATTATAATAAAATCCAATTAATAACCAATGCTTGTATATTGTTGAATGAAATGGGTGCAATTCAATAGTCAAGTGACCCAGACTGTTGAACTAGTGCTAGCTTGCATAGATTGACAATCCTCCTCTTTATGGGAAGCATGTAAAGAAACTAATTTTGTGGGGGGTGTTTAATGACAAGACACCCCACATCTTATACGTCTCATCAGATGAATGTTTTAGGAATATGAAAATGTTTGATTTCTTAGCGAGTTCCTGAAGGAAGATGTTCAATTCGTGGTAGAAGAGCTCAAATCCCTAATCGATTCAACACTGAATGTGTTCGACTTATTTAAAAATGTATTAAGAACCTCTACTCCAATGGGATAAAGAAGCTGACCAACCCAATTCCTGAAGCTGGAAAGATGCTCATTTCTTTTCAGCTCATCAAGTAATTTCTTACCAGCTATTATTTTTCTTCTAAACATGTCCATGTAGGTTCTTATTCTGCACTTGATTTCAACCATAATGAATAACTGAGCTAAATGGGAATGGAATTTATGGGTGCCGATGAATTTTCATGGAGGAAAGATGAAGAGCTTGCACGCTAGATGTTAGCTTGTGTCGATCATGTTTCTCTACAGAGGAACCAAATAATTAGCAAATTATTAGCCCCCTTCCGTATAAAGGGTTATGATCATGATATCATGTTGTTATAGAGAGGCCCCAAGTAATTAGCAAAGCATTAGACCTTTTCACTCGCGGAGTTTTTGTTCGAGAATTTATGGTCCTCATATTAGTTCTATTACTGGTTCACACATAGAATAGAATCTTGACAGACTTACAAGGGAGCGGTTATGGTGATTCAACTCAATGGTTGTTCCTTTTAATTTGGCTAAAGCCTTTTGATATTCATCAAAATATGTACTCATACATTGATATATATGTATTCGCATTGTCCTGGGAGTAGATGGAGTTGCGACATTATGACTCACATGTAGATTTTCAATCACATATTCTGCCATGTCATCAGGTTCGACATGTGGAACAATTTTAATATTCTTCTCTACGGTTCCATCGCATGCTTCATTTTCTACAAACTGAACATATCGACTAATAATAACTTTCTTGCGACAGGTTGATATAACTGTATGCTTTTGTGTCTTCATAATTCCCAACAAAGATACATTTCTGTCCTTTATTGTCTAATTTCCTTCTTAGCTCATCTGGAACATGTGCATATGTGACACAACCAAAAAAATTTAAATGCGAAACACTATGTTTCATACCTGTCCAGGATTCCCGCAGAACTTTGTTCTTCACACTCTTGTTTGGACATCGATTCATGATGTATACAACAGTTTCCACTACCTCAACCGAGTATTCATTTGACATATGCATGGATGCCAACATACTGCTTGCCATCTCCATAATGGTTTTGTTCTTCCTCTCTGTGATACCATTCTGTTGCGATGGATACCGTGTAGTGAATTTCCTATGTATGCCATGATTTTTACAAAAGTTTAAAAAACTATTTGAAACATACTCGCCACCTCTATCTATCTTTAAGATCTTGATGTTGTAACCACTTTGCTTCTCCACAAATGCCTTGAATTGCTGAAAACACCAAACACTTCAGAATTATGTTTTAGAAAATATGTCTAGTTTTTTCTTGTGAAATCATCAATAAACGTGATAAAGTAAGTGCATCCTCCTATGGACAATGTTTTCATTGTCCCACAAATATCAGAATGCACAATTTCAAGTGGTGTGCGAGCTCTATATGAAGTTCCGACCGGAAAAGTCTCTCTATGTTGTTTTCCAAAAATATAGCCTTCACAAATTCTCTCTGGTTTTTCAATCAATGGAAATCCTTTCACCATATCCTTCATGTGCAGTAGCTTCAGCCCATAAAAATTCATATTTCCAAATCTAAAGTGCCACAACCAGGATTCATCCCATATTTATGATTGAAATGCTACTTGAATTTCTTTGTCGCTGTATTTTTCTTTCTTGCCGTAGTGAATGTCTACTTCTTTACTTTCTGTCTTGAATGCAGCTTCTGAGTTTCCATTCTGACTTCCATGAACAAATTGAGTTGTTTTTCCTTTTATGTTTGGTCTTATCCTCAAGGGAAACAAGCGATTGCTTGTCATATGCACTTTGGCTATTAAGCAATTTCTTGGATATATGTCCTTAATCTGACAATGCTTTCTTGTCATATAAACTTTGTAACCTTTTTCTAACAGTTGTCCAATGCTCTTCAAATTATGCTTAAAACTTTGAACATAATAAATATCAGGCATATTTTTTTTTCTCGTCCTGTTTGGTTAGAATATCAATAGTACCCTTACCCAAAACATTGACTTGAATATTATTTCCTAATGTGACATCAGTTTGAGCTGATTTATCTAGACTAGAGAATAGATTTAAATTACCAATCATATGATTGCTACAACTTGATTCTAAATACCATATGTCACTTGGACTTTCTTGGACAACATTGCATTCAAGTGGAGATGCACATGCTAAAAAATATGAGCTGGTTGGAGTGTTGGTGTTGCTTGACTATGTTTGACCTTGCTTTCCTTCATCATACTGCTTCTTCCTACATTCATATGCGAAGTGTCCAAACCTATTACAGTAATGACATTTAATTTTTGATTTATCATACCTTTTTCCTCTTGGTTGAATGGGGATCTAATTCTGACCTCTACCAATGACATATGTAGGGATGCTATTGCAAACTTCTCTGAAAGAACTTCTTCCTCTACCTCTAAAGTTTGATCTTCCCCTACATCTTCCATGACTTATGGATGATTGTGCTGCAAATGGACCTTCTAATGATGTATTTAATATGTTGATTCTATGTTCATTATTTACAAGTGAGGCTTGAAACTCATCAACAATAAATTGGGACAGATCTTTGTTTTCCTCTAGGGTCACAACTAAAGATTCAAATTTTTTAGGATGACTTCCAATAATTATTTCAACAACTCTTTGGTCACTTAGATTTTCTCCATGAAACTTTATTTGATTAATCATACCAATAACTTGAGTATAAAAATATTCCACTGACTTTGTATCTTTCATTGACAAAGATTCAAAATCTCTTCTAAGGAGTTGTAGTTTGGCAGTCCTTACGTTGTACAGACCTTGATAGGAAGTTTCCAGTGTATCCCATGCTTCCTTAGCTTTATGTGCTATTGCTACTCTTGGGAGTATGGATTAATGTATTTCTTGATGTATGTATAATAATTCCTTTCCATATTTCTTCCTCTATTCCCTCAAGACGTCCTTCTCATCTTGTGTGAGATTGTTATATGTTGTCATATATGTTGGTTCTTCATACCCATTTTGGGCTATTTCCCATACATCTTGACCTCTGAACAAAGCTTTCATAGTTAGAGACCAATATTCATAATTTTTACCTGAAAAGATTGGAGTTTGCAAATTACTGAAAGTGGAAGACATTCTTAACTTTAATTTCTTTTCCATTTTTTTTGTAAATAGAGTTTCTATTCTCCATAATTAACCAAGCTATGATACTAGATCAAGGGAAAAGAACACTGCGCGGTCAATTAAATATTAACCGCATAGTAAGTATATATATATTTTTCTTCACTTTGGACTTTGACGGACATGCAATAGAAAATCCCAACTTTTACTTCGCCAAGGACTTCACTTTTCCGAGCATTTACTTCACGAAGTAAAATTTTAAGATCACAAAGCACTAGCTTCGCGGAACATTAACTTTGCAGAAATTAACTTCACATAAATTAACTTCGTGGAAATTAACTTTGCGAAATTCTTTAACTTCGCAGAGATTCAACTTCGACAAACCCATTCTTAAACAAGCTTTATATTAAAATATATAAAACATAAAATCAAACTTATGTCGAAGTTATTCCGCGTTAAAACATAACTTTTACCACCGTGAAATATTTTGGAAAACTTGATTTACTTTACAGACTACAAATGTAAACAACATTTACACAAGTAAATCTGGAGAAGATGTGCAACATGCAATATTCAACATTCTTGAGAATGAATACATAAAACTATAGACTTATATATTACCACAGTAAAACAAGGAGACTAGGACGCATTACACAAAGGTGGAATTTACTTCGATCTTTCACTTTTTAGAGAGCTTGGGCTCTTAATACATTTCACAACTATGAGCTTGGGATCACAAACACATCACTGACCTTTTCTTCTTCTCCTTTCTCTCTTTATCTCTCTTCATCTCTTCCTCTCTTTATCTGTTCCTCTGTGTATATTTTTCATTTCTTTTTCTTTTACATATACATAGACTTGATTTCGCTTCACCTGGAAGATATTGAGTTACATTAAAGACTGTAATTAATTTCTACCTAATAATTTTGACTTGCGGAATACAAACACAATCAAATAAATACAAGGAAGTGTGCATCTTGGCTTGTATTTAACTGTTCTTGAGGTTTTCTATAAAGACCCAGGTTCTGTGTGGTTCAAGGAACCAACAAAACCCCTTTTGACTGGCCCTTTTGGAAACAACCTGCGAACAGACTGAGGTCTCAATCGAGGTGAAGGAATGGGGGGGTTGCAGAATCAGTTTTCCACAACCAGGTGATGAGTGTTTAAAGAGATTGGCGAGCAGCGTGCTATGGGACCCACGCTACGAACTTCGGACTACGCGACATTCAGCTTCTTTGCGACAAATTCTTAGGCCATTGCGCATCCAAGGAGTGCGCGATGCAGGATGGTTCTTCGATGGTAGGACATCACAACTGACGACTATGCTTCCTACTAAAAATTAGACACTTTATTGGCTCTTACTTAATGCAAAGGCTACATGAGGATAAGACAACGCCACGAAGACTGTGCTTCCTCTTACAAGCTTATGTAACTTGATAGATCTTACTTAGTGTTATAAGGCGCATTTGACAACAACATAATAGATTAAACCTTGCAACCTTATACACTATAACAAACAATCAGTATCACTGTACACTTCCAATGCTGCGCTTAGTGTTATCCAACTAGTCCATGCATTCATCTAACTGTGAAATATTGGTGCATTCGACATTCATTCATACATGTGATTACTTAACATATTATTCCCATCGTATCCTTATGGCCAATACATATAAAAGAAAAGCGCATAAACTCATAAACAACACTTAACCATTCATCATAAGTAAAACACAAATGCAAACACATAATAATCGCACAACACATAATTTAACATGGTTCACCCCTAGGATGGGAGCTACGTCCACAGGAATTGTTTTTGTATTATCTTTGGGAAGGGTAATACAGTTCCAGTTTGCGCACTCAGCTGTAGACTCTCTTCTCTCTCTGTAGGTCTCTGCGCACGTAGCTGCAGAGCCTTTATAATATTATCTCAATAGAGATCAATGTTCAACAACAAATATTAACAATTTATAAACAAAATATTAACCCTTTCCCTTACCAAATGTGGAACTGGACCTCAGCTACGTGGTTCCTTCTCTGTCGGTACTGCGTTGTGCTCAACTTTGCAGCTCCTCAAAACTGTCTTAATCTGAGCTGTGCTGTAACTTAGCAGCTCCAAAACTATCTTGCATCAAAATTCCCTTGCACAAAAATGCCTTACTTGGGTCGGCCGAATAGTGCACGAAGCCTTTTGACAGACATATTGACAGTCTGACATCTTTGCGACTTTGCAGACAGACAAAAATGACTGAAAGAGCCGATGCAGACTAGGTACGCAATCGTCTCGTAATTACATTTTTACAACACTCCCCCTTAATTATTAGAAGATGGGGATCATTAAACAAAAATAAAATGTTACAAAATGTTTTAGAGCTGAAACATGCTCTGTGCATGATAAAGTTCATTGTGTAGAGATTTCCACTCCTAAACAAATTCACAGATATTGAAATGTGTCCTTTTCTAATGGTTTTGTAAATATGTCTGCTACCTGATCTTCAGACTTGCAAAATTCTAAAAAGATTTCTTTGCTATTTATCAATTCTCTGATAAAATGATACCTTGTGTCGATGTGCTTGGTTCTCTTGTGAAACACATGATTCTTTGACAGTGTGATAGTTGAATTGTTGTCGCAGTAAATGGTTGTGGGTTCTTGTTAGTTCTGCGACAGATCACTTAACATCCTCTGCATCCAAACAGATTGACATGCAATGCTTGTAGCTGTAACATACTCTGCTTCTGTGCGAAGAAAGAGTTACTATGGGTTGTTTCTTTGAAGCTCGTGATACAACACATGTTCCTAAATGAAATGTATTCCCAGATGTTATTTTTATGTCATCTATGCTTCCTCCATTGTCGTTGTCAATGTATCCAATGATTTTGAAATTTTCTACAGTTGAATACAGAATACCAAAATCTTTTGTTCCACTTACATAACTCCGAATTCTTTTACCTGCTTGATAATGAGATTCTTTCGGTGACTCCATAAATGTTGAGATTAAACTGACTCCATACATGATGTCATGCCTTGTTGCAGTAAGATACATAAGGTTGCCAATAAGCCTTTTGAATAGTGTAGGATCTACATTAGATCCATGATCATCCTTGCTCAATTTCAAACCTATTATGACCGGTGTTGGTGTTTTTTTACAGTTTAACATCTTAAATTTGTTCAAGACTTCATTTGCATACTTCGAATGAGATATAAATATGCCATTTTTCAGACCGTTGGACTTCAATACCTAGAAAATACTTCATAAGCCCAAAATTAGTCATTTCAAATTCACTTTCCTTGACAGATCTAAAATCCTCTATGCCAAAATCACCATTAAATATTAAATCATCTACATACAGGAAGAAAATTAGCTTATTACCTTGTTTGTTGATTTTTGTGTACAGCGTTGGTTCACATTCACTTATGTGAAATCCATTCTGAATGAGGTAAGAGTCAATACGACTGTACCAAGCTCTAGGAGCTTGCTTCAAACCATAGAGTTCCTTTTTCATCCTGTATACTTTGTGTCCTTGTCCTGAGACTTTGTACCCTTGTGGCTGCTCCACATATACTTCCTCCTCTAAATAACCATTTAAAAATGAAAACTTAACATCCATTTGGTAAACATGCCTTTTTTTTTCCATTTCTTATGTGTTGCGATGGCCAAAATTGTTCTGACAGTGTCCATTCATGCCACGGGTGCAAAAGTTTCATTGAAATTTATGCTAGGATGCTGTGTGAACCCTCTTGCTACCAATCTTGCCTTGTGCTTCTGCACATTTACATCAGCATCTTGTTTGGTATTATAATTCCTTTTGACACTTATCACATCCTTGTCCTTAGGACACTAGTACAAAATGAGAGATAAGTGACTAGGCGACCAAAAATTTTGGCCACCACAACTTTTTCAAGGGATAAATGACCAAAATTGAGAAATTTTAAGTAAAGTGACTAAAAATGACCAATTTGGTCATCGGATAAGAACTAAACTAAAAATGACCAAGATAAATGACCAATTTGATCAGGATATAAGAACTAAACTAAAAATTACCACATAACAATTGGTCATTTATGTGGTCATTTTTAGTTGTGTCATTCCAGCAAATGGAAAATTATAATTTTGATAATGAATTTGTACAATTTACTAAATTTTAACATTGTAGATAAATTTCGAGACCCCCTACAATTTACTAAATTTTAACACTGCGGATGGATTTCGAGACCCCCTTCTAGGGGTCTCTGAATCCATCCACAATGTTAAAATTTAGTAAATTGTAACATTAATAGTACACAACTTGGATTATTTTTCAAAACATGTCTTCTAAAGGATCATTTCTTTGAGGCCATCCCGATACCTATTGTGTTAGATGATAGGAGAATCATTGAGATGCTCATTTAGGGGTTTCTCTACTAATTAGTGCCTTGGGTGTGGTGAGTTAATATCTAGATAATACATCATGCCTGGCATATAGTTTATCAAGTGATAGATAAGTTATTCTAGTACATGTGGTTGAGTCGAGTCTTAGATATTTGTCGTCTTTCCCTTTTGGAATTGTCATGTCTTGAAGTTAGTGTCAATCCGTTTAGCTTGTTGTACTGGTTGTGTTCATATTTTGTTTCAACAAAACCATCATCGTTTGACCATCTCGGTAGTCTGTTAAAGTTTCGACAAGTTCATGCATTTTGTGTCATGTTAGCTAAAAATTGTCAATTTCACAACCTCCATTAATTCTCCATATGCATTCATTCACCATGGTTGTCTTTGCACCTGAGTTTGAAAATATTTAAAGTCTCTGTGGGTTCCTCCCTTACAAGAAATAGCCAATATCCTCCATTTTGAAGAAAAAATAGTTCCTCCATTTTTGTAAAAATCCATTTGTTCCCATCTCCTTGAATAATAATAATAATAATAATAATAATAAAATACCCCCATAATCTCAGCTATCCCCTTCTCCTTTCACATATAAAATAGATAAATTATCAAAAACCTTTTTTCCCTGTATATTTTCACCCATATATAATATTATTATATTGTATAGTTATTATATATATTTATATAATTAATATATGAGGTAACTAGTATTAACAAATTAAGAAAAATAATAATATAAACAAAACAAATGTAACAGATAGAGAGAAACTAAAAAAAAGTGAAAAGTGAATGAGTGGTAAATTAGAAAATAGATTGAGAGGGAAAATATAAGTAAATAGGGCCTCAAATAGCCTCAAATAGATCTGATCTCCACGAATTGCTGAGTGAAAGCAAAGTTCTCCATATGGTTGCAAGGATCTCCATGTGATATCCACGAATTACACATAGGAAGCAAAGTTCTCCTTATGGTTGGTTGCAAGGATCTCTATGTGATAAGCTTCTTGATTTTGCAATCATGCTTCAGGTAACAATTCCTACCCTTATCACTTTGATTCCATTGTATTTATGGGCTTTCTTTCATCTTTGAATTCATGGTTCAATGGTCTCAATACCCAGATATAACAGCTCATTCTGCAACATTGCTATTTTCTCCTTAAGTTCTTTTTTAATGTTCTATGATTGCGCTGAAGAGGCTTATGGATTACCGATGGTGGATTCCAACATTCCTTCAAGAATCTTGCATCCCTACATAAGTAGCTCCAAGTACAATGATGAAAGAGATCTCATTGGCATCACATAGAGTCTCTGACGGGAAGGATGGTTTTATGTTTATCTATCTCGTTATTATTTAAAGTAAGTTGTTCCGGCCTGTTCTTCCTATTTCCTCCCCTATTATAGCTATTATATAGTGCAATGCTAATATAGTTATAGAATTCATTTAGTACAAAGGAGTTAAATCAATGAATATAATTCCCAACTTTTTATATAGTAACAGAGGATCGTTGAGCCAATTCCATTAAAATGCTTGTTATATTTTAGTAATTTTGGTGCTATAAAATAGGGGGGTTAAACCGAATAGGACCACTTGATACTTCTTTAGGGGTGACCTGCTTGATTTATAGTAGTAGGTGTTTGGTATCTCTGAGAAACATCTGTCTTCGGATATATTTTAATGCATGTATCCGTCTCTACTATTAATTAATTTTGGTAGATAGGAAAAAGTAAAATGACGGCTAGAAGGTTTTAATTAATAAGCATAAGTTCGGGTAAATCTTAGAGTTTCCAAACCCATTAATAGTTTTATTTTAGGGGTGTCTGTGGCAGATATGCAAGAGTTCCATATGATCGAGGAAAAAAAAGAGATGGTTTCCCTAGAGATTGTGTCCAAGGATTCTGCAATGTGTAGCTTTGCAAATAAATTGTGGGACACCTAGCATGGTTTGGAACAAACCCTAGAAGTTTAGGAGGGTTACAGGAAATGTAAACATCCAAAAGACTCGAATTCAACTTTGGATGGTGCTATTGGGATTAGTGATTTCGATTTGTCTGAAAATTTGACCCATGCCTATAAAATAAGCTACATGACATTCTGAAACTGTTGGAGTTCGTTTCTAGGGTGCTCTGTGGTGCCATGCCCCCTACTCCTTGAGACAAACAAATGAAATCCTCCTAGCTATATCAATATGAGACTTGGATGTTGGAATCCTAAAACAAACAATTATAGAGACATTGCTTGTTGCAATTGTGGAACGTGCTTTAGAGAAAGTTGTTAAAATCCATGCTAGAGGTTGTCCCTAGAACATTGCCACTGATGCTAGATGGAGGCCCTGAATGGAAATTGAATAGCCCAGAATTCCTCCAGTATGGAAGCCTGGAGATCATGTTCCATTTCCTCCAGTTATGGAAGTCCCTTCTAGTTGGAAGCGTAGAGATTTTATGCTACTTCCAAAGCCTAAAGAGACTACTCTAGTACTAGAAGTTCCTATCGCTCCTCCAAGACCTTCCAAAGAAAAAAATCTCTTCTTTAAGTCTTTATATTTGTGGTGTTTCCATCTTATTCTATCTCATAAGGGGGGTGACTTGCATATGGTTCACCGCAGCTTCCTTGAGAAGGGTGTATTCATTTCTTAGAGGGTGTTTTAGCCAAGATACAGTACTATTATATTTTCTATCTAAAGTGCAGTCTTGACTGGGGAAGTCCTGCTTCATTATTTGTGCTTTTGAGGTGCCAAAGGCACATATTTCACTACAACAATATGGTCATCGAAGTTGCTGTTATATATCACTGTTCGCATTTGAAATGTGGCCAAAGGAGAGATGGGTATAGTTTTTATACCCACTATCTACTAGCTGTCAATACCAATCCCATTTGAGTCATCCAAGGAATTGTACAGATTGCTCTTGTTGATTTACAACCATTTCCAGGCATTGAGGATGCTACAGTGGAGACCAAATTTAGATTGCAAAAAGGGAGAGTCATCCAATCTCATTCCCAGGTTTGCAAATCCTCATAAATATGATTTTGTTCTTTGTAGTATCTATTGTCACAATAGATATGAACATTGTATTCAAGGAAAATATCATTGTTGGTGATACAATAAGTCAAAACTCCAGTGTTCCTGTAGCTTACAGTTGCTTGTATTCACTGTGTTCCAACTAGTGAAGTTACACTGCTTTTCCCCTTTGGTTTTTGAATATTCTATTTTGTGGTGAACACTTGATTGTATGGTTAATGGGCATAACAAAACAGATTAACGGGATGTGAATTAAAGAGACACCTCCATTCTAAATTATAAATTTAACAAGCAATCATATTTGATGAAGAATGGTAGAATGGAGCTACAACAATAAATATTTCATAATTTCTTCTATGTGATTCTTCTCAATTCTCAGAGGCAATCTACATGTTGAATCCAGGCATTTGCATCAGCTAAATTTGTCGATGCTTGTCTCCATGGTTTGCGGGGTGATGTTGGTGTTGTACAGCGTAATTTTGTTGCATAAGAGGTATATAATAATCATGGAGATAATACATATTTGCTTCAAAATATTTGACTCTTAATGATATTGCCTATTTGATGATTATTGACATTTGTACAAATTGCAATGTTGATGATAACAGGTAACTGAAATACAATTTTTTGCTTCAAAAGTAAGACTGGGTCGTGCTGGTGTTGAAGACGCTTTCCCTCTAGGACCATTGAGTGCATATGAAAGGTTAGTGAATACCGACTGAAAATGATTTGATATGCAGGCATTGGTACATCTAAATATATTTTCAACATTCAATTTGAAAAAGAATCTTATTTTTGGGATGTGTTTGTCTTGGTAGATCTGGGTTAGAGAAGTTGATGAAGGAATTACTAGCAAGCATTGAAAAAGGAATTTCATTTGTTGGACAGTAACTGCATACTGGTCTAAGACTATATACACAAGTTGGATTTTAGATGATTGTTAGTCAGTACTTTGGTTTTCCTAGTTTTCTGTTTTAACTTATTTTACATGTTATTGAAATACAAAGTAGAGGATACAATGTTATCCTCTTCAATTTAGACCAACATGTCTTTTGTATTGGACAAGGTCTTAGATCAATTTGGCCACTGCTAGCAATTTTTTTCATTTGCAATTGAGATGAGAATAAATATAAGCAGTTTTAAGATTACATTTTTGTTATGTAATTATATTGGACGCTATGAATATTGAAATTGGCATTTTTTAGTCTTGGTCTTTAATTTTGTTGTAATATTTATAAACTTGACAACTTTAGATTGAGAAAAGCATGCATGAAAGGACACACAAAATAGAAGCAAGCAACTTCTGGACAATTCTGGGTTATTATACAACATGAAAAAGGGTATAGGTTTTTTACTATCAGAGCACGACTGCTTTTCCCATTCTTGCTCTAGTTGCTTGCTTTGGTGCTACTCCTGTCCCAACCTATGTTTCTTCCCTACCTTCCAGGTGCTGGGATGGGTGAACCAATTTGAAATTCAGGTGTAGAGGTACATCACTTGGGTGTACACATGTTAAAAAAATTTAAAACAGGAAATAGTAAAATATCGATACGATGATGACTGTCACAATTCCAGTTTAACATTCAAGATTAAATTTTCAAAACATCAGATTCATACTTTTGGCTTTAATACTATAAATTTTACATTAAATATAGATGACTGCAAAACACACTCAATGGAATTTACTCATGAGACAATTCACTGATTAGTAATACTAACAATTGAGTTTTATTAAATTTCTACATCCTCTAGATAGATCATCCTCTGTAAGTTATGGCTCACCTAATGGGTTTGTAACTGTAGATAGATCCAAAAGCCTGTAAACAAGGAGCTAATGGGGAGGCTCTTGGAAATAGGGAGCTGAAGAATTACTGACTATCACTTGCTATAGAGAGCCTCTTAGCAACAGGGATCTAGCATGACTTCGTAAGGTCAGGGAAAAACAAAGCTAATGGAATCTGTACGAATCTTTAGGAAAGAGAGTGGCATTCAGGAATGGGAGATTGAAATTGAAAAGGAAAGGAGGTCAAGGCTAAAGGTCAGGGCTAAAGGTCAAGTCTCAAGGCTTCATTGTCCACACATATAGTAGCATTTGTGAATTGGCCCCTTTTTATAGAAGATCCCTTCATTACCTCTAACACTGGAAGAAGACCTCTTCTTTGTTTGCATAATAACATACCATTTTAGATTTAAAATCATGAGAAATATGAAAGGCTTATTTAGTTTGTTCCATCACCCATGTATAAACTATTCTAATCGTAGAGATAGGTTGGGATCTCTTTTATATGTGATCGTTTTAATCATCTCATGCAATCATTGTTTACATCTATTTCACTAAGATGTGAGTTGTAGGTATCCACATCATATGAAAGGATTATTTAGTTTGTTACATCACCCATGTATAACTTGTTATAATTGTAGAGATAGGTTGGGATATTTTTTATAAAATTATATGTGATCATTTTAATAATATCATGCAAATTTCACCAAGAGGTGAGCTGTAGGTATCCACATTAGTATTTTAAAACTCGGTCAAGCCGACCAAGTTGACCCCCAACCAAGCCGACTCATCCTTTGAACCAGTTCGGCTGACCGATTTGGTATTGAACTGGCCGCGTCAATGTATGGCTTGACCGGTTCGATACCAAATCGGTTAACTCGATCGAGTCCATACTAACTCAACCTAGTCAATGTGGGACTGCACAAGTTAGTCACATGACATTTAAATCCAATTTTTTTAATGACCTATAAACCTAAACCCTAATAGTCTAAACCTACTTCATTGTCTAGTGAACCTACTTTGTAGGATTCCTATATATTATAGCACTATTTAAGAAGCAATTTGCTTGATAGTGACACAAGCTAACCTGGAATGAAAATATAAAAGGGTAGAAAGGGAATGGTCCTAAAATTCTTGAAGTAAAAGGGTATAAAGGGAAATATAAATCCCGATCTAACCCTCAGCCGATTTATGGCCGACTCCGAGTTCGATCCCGATCTAACCCTCAGCCGATTCGGAGTCCAAGTCCGAGTTTTAAAACATTGATCCACATGCTAACCTAGAATGACAATATAAAAGGGTAGAAAGGGAATGGTCCTAAAATTCTTGAAGTAAAAGAGTAGAAAGGGAAATATAAAGAAATGATAAATTTTACTTAAATTTTTTATATTAGTATAAATTGTTTCAGGGTGTTTGAGGGGTTCCAACCTCATCAAATCTCATATGTTGAAAATAGAATTTCACGTCCCATTCAAAAATTCAGTAGAGTTTGCAGTTTTATGAATTCCAGTTAATTGAACTGCACCAAACTGAAGGCAAGTCCAGTAAACCATCAAAGGACACCAAATTTCACCCTACTCTTAGGATACATGTCACATGCAAAATATATACTTGTTAAAAAATAAACATACCAGAGGATGGTTTTATAGATCATGTCAAGAATCGCTTTTCCAACTGTGGCGATAGGCCTCATGATTTATCATGTTGATTAGTGATATGTAGTAGGCTTGTAGCACATTGTGTTTTTATTCTAGAGGCCATTTAAAGCTTTGTTGATTATGTATTTTGTTTCACATAGCTATTTCACTTGGTGCCATTTTGATATATTAAACCTTACATGCTATATACATGAGAAGACTTTGCATATTTTGTCTCTAATTGTTTAGAATCTCTAAAATAGTTTTTTCCATTACGATTTTAATATTTTATATATATTTTGAGTAAATAGAGTCATTAAATTCAAACCAATATGAGTCATGGCTAAGTCTGATTTCGAGCACGAGCTAACCCTCAGCCGATTCGGAGTCCAAGTCCGAGTTTTAAAACATTGATCCACATATCGGATCATATCACACGGGTTTGACTATCATTGTTTTACAAGGGTTGAACCCAATAGTTATAAGCGTCTCTTCCTATAACCATATAGGAGGACACTGTAATAGCTTGTTACAATGTGAGCCCTGTGTGGTTACAAACTTACAAGTATACTTTTCACTCCAAGTCTTGAACCCTGTAATTTAGGTTCACCAGTTTGGCTACAGGAAGTTATGCTTGTTAAGACAAGATTAAACCCCTGTAATTATTGTTATATTGGTTTGTTATAACTTATATATTAATAGGTAAATATGCTTGTATTTAAGGTGTCAACAATGAACACCCCTATGACAAAATGGGGATGTCCTCATCATGTAGGAAATCCCAAATTCCATGAGTTGGATGTAGAGAAAGAATTTGGGGTATGTCATCCCACAGTTGTGTGTGAATCCAATGCCATTGGGTGAACCTGGACAACAATTCCTTTGAAGAATTTATGTACTCTTACATGACATGCAATGGCCATGTATGAACATGATGTGCTATCACACTTCATGAATGAAGCAACATAACATGGGTGACTATCTAAAGAACCCCTATGTTAAATTGAACTTCAACACTAGAAACCTATGCTTCATACTTTCAATTCAAGAGCAACTACTTTGGTATAAACACTTAATTGCTAATGTAAAAGTCAACACTCATGTACAAAGGGGATAGCCTGCTAGGCATGTGAGCATGTGGAAAACCATATAGAGCGAGAAATTCAGAATTTCTATTCTTAGATGATGCACAATACAAGTAACTGGTGCTTCCTGCCAAAAACAATATTTTCAAATATCTCAAAAGTTTGACCTAAAATGCATCATTCGAATGGTTAGATTTTGTTGCAAGACATCACTCATCTTGGATTGTTGATGTTAAATGTGGACTGAAGAAATATTGACCAATTTAACCATAATTGATTCTGATATTGTCGCTTTTGGTCATGATTCATTGATCAAAGAAAATTCTACAATTCATTTGGATGGTTATATGTTTTTGTATCTCAATATATTTGCAGTTTGACAATTTTCTGCTTTGGTCGAGTGGTCACCTGTTAAGAGCGATTGAAATAAAGAAAAAGAATGCAAAGAGGTATTCATGAGCTACACTTTAAACTAGAATTGAGCTTCTCCAAGGTTTATTTTTACATTTTCTGGTTTGACATGTTCACCAATTTGAAGAGTTGCAACTGTTTTCTGTTGGATAACACAATGACAGATTTGGCTTCTGCCATCAATTTTCCCAATTTTTTAGAACATACAATTAAGAATAATGCACCAATTGACCAAGAAAACCCCTATAAGGTTATTCAAGATGATGCAAAAGTGAATAATTCTATTAGTCCAAGTCAAAATTGGAAATTCCTAAATGACTAAAGCCAGAAATTCCTCATCTTGTAACCCATCAGAACTAAAGTTGAAATTGGTAATGGTTTTCTATTTTTCTTTTCAGCCTGAGGAAAATGGGTACATGGTCTGAAACCCCCCAATCCCCAACCCATTTTCTTGTATTTTTAGTTCTTTCTATTACTGCTCAGAAACAACAAACATGACAAGTCTTTTACATATGATGATCTATAACTTCTAAATTACACGGGGACAATGTCATAAATGCTAAACACGTGTTTTTTATTGTGAAGTTTGAATTTCTAGCTTATAATTGTTTCATTATTTTGTTGTATGTGGTTTTTTTCATATCATGGTCTATGTGAAATATGATATATTTTCTCTCTTTGTGGTTTTAAGAAATTGGATTTATATAGGGCATATATATTTTAGACATGAAATTGTTTCTATTTAGGAGGCTATGGAATGGGCCAAAGAGAAAATTCATATTGCAGGGTTTCATTGCTTGAGGTTCGAAATGTCATTGTATTTTGAGGCTAAATTTTATTTAGTTTTCTTATTTACATATCCTTGGTTTGATTATATCATTATCATTATCTGTCTTGAGCTTCCATTGGCACTGTCAAAATTCATGTCCTGTGGTTTAGTTTTGCATCTCAGGTCTGGAAATATCTTCATTTTTTCTGAGGCTATCTTAATATCTTTCTATTATTTCATAACCTAAGGCTTTATTAAAGAATTGTTACCTGAGATAACTTTCCCTGGCATTTTCTAAATTCACATTTTAGGTTCTTATAGTGGTTAAGTGCACAAGTATCCTTCTTGCAGGTTACAGGTTCAAACCTAGAGGGTAGGGTGTGTACATTACCGTGAGCAATTAAATTACAAGTTTTCCATATAACCTGAAATTATTTTGGAGCACAAATCATATACGACTATTTCCATTCTTATGAAACTTTTCACCAGTGATGGTGGATCAATTGCCAATCTTTCTGACAATCTCATTCCTAGCAAGTCGCCTTCACGAATTGATTTTGTAAATATTTTTTTTGACCATCCATTATATCTCATGACTTTCCTCTAGAAGTACATTAGTAAGGTCAAGGAATCACCTGCCCATGTTTAAATCCATAACACTCTTTTGGAGCTATACTTGTCTGATGATCTTGGAACATATACTCAGGTGAACATTGAATATAATTATGAGCATGGAGTTTTTCACTGTGGATATTTACTGTGATTATAGTTTCAGGAGTATCCAATAAACAATTTTCAGAGAGCATGAAGCACAAATTTTCACTGCCCAAAGCAACCCAATTCACAAGAACAGAGGAAGCACTACCTAAGTGCTCATTTCTCAAAGAACACAGAGCAAGGGTCCAAGATTTCAAATTAAAATAACAATGGGAGCAATTATAGCCTAGAACAATGCTCTTGTTTTGGTCCTTTGTGTCAATTCCTTTTATTTCCCTACCTTTTGTCTCGAACCAATAATTTAGGAGACTGTGCTGATGTGCTCTTTCAAGATCATTGTACATTTCAATATTGCGAGCTACCACAACAATAAGTAATTGGGAAACTAAGCACAGAGTGAAGTATTCCAGGAAGCTAAGGTGCCATGTACAAGCATATCCCTCAATGCTAGTAGTGGTGATGTATGGCCATAATCCAAGGCCCCATGTACGGGTGCTAACTACAAGAGTGAACTTTGAAGTAGTTCGGGAAACTAAGGTGCCATGTAGAAGTGTTGGCCTCAACACTGAAGTAGTCCAAGAAACTTGTCCATAAGCTCGGGTCACATGTCTAGGTTTCATACTGAATCCCAACTATGATACCTGAGCTCAACGAATGTCTCAGTTTTGTGCTCCAAATGCCCATAACAGTTGTGTATCCAAATAAATAGAGCCATCCGGAGCAAAAATATCCTCCATATAGTTGTAAAAGGGAGGCTTTGGAAGCAATTCTACCACTACAGAAGAAGCATACTGGAAATTGGTAGGCACCACCTTTTCGTGCCTTTTGTCAATGGTGTTCTCTCCATTTGTATCAAAGAGTACTGGAAGTAGCTATCTTGACACTTCCCATAAATGACAATTGTCCATTTACCAGTCCATACAAGCCTCCTTGTTACAACAGTCATATAGGTTAATGGTATAATCCTCTTCAAAGGGAACTATATCTACATTTCTTCGACAAGCTCCAATAGTTCATTATAGAGTCTCCTCTCTTATTCGAAAACTTGGATAAAGGCCATTTGGTGGTTCTGCAAAGGTGTGGGGGGGGGGATTTCCAAGCGCTATAGCGGGCTCCATATTGATTGAAAGTATATCATATAATATACCAAATGGAAGCCCCAGAAATATTCTTTCAAGTGGCATTGGTATGGCTACAATATGGGCACACTTATCAAAAGATATCTACCTCTGCAATACTCTTGGCCATCATTTAAAAGCCCTAAAAAGGAGCATATTTAAAACTGCAATATCTCCTTTGTCCGACCTCTGGTTCCAGCAATTTTTTTTTAAAAATCGTGTAAATTTGTGAGGAGAATACAGATCTACTGTTAGTTTCTATAAATTATGTAGGAAAATGCTTAGAAGCTGATCCAAGTGTTGTGCCACCAAATCTGCAAAAGAAATAAGCAGATTTTGTTTCCCTATTTGTGCTCCGGAAAGTGCTCTGATACCACTTGCAGTGTACCTTAGATCTGGAATGCAATTAGACATAAGATGTACAATAATGGGCAGAAAATACTTCAATACTTCGTATATCAAAATACCCTTTAGGTAGGGAAACACCTTACAAGGATCCTTTCACTTACCTTTTGAGGCGGAAACCTTTGAATGAGCTATGCTCCATTACTTGATCACATAAGGAGGATTCCTTACTCATTTAGAGCTACTAACTGCTAACTACCTAGTGGTCTTTTTGAAAGAGGCCACATTACATTTATTGAATGCAAACTGCTTAGTTGCCCTTATTAATAATAACTAACATTGTGGACCTGGATCACATTACATTAAATGGAAACCATACCTATTATATTCTCATTTCTAATGGGCCCATGGACCCCTATTACACCCGTAGGGAGGATCCCAACAAGAATGATGATTCTATTGATGTAATCTTATTTATTTATTTATTTTTTAATTTATTTTTTTATTTTCCGTGGAGCACTTATTCCACTGAATTAGACATTCTTGTCCCATCAGATTATGTATATGGAAAACCGCATGAACTTGATTATGATTTAGCTGCAAGAATTTTTTTATGTGAGATAGTGAGACAACTCAGAACTTAGAAGACATAGCTTCATTTACTATTAAATCTTATAATTTTCTTTCTCGATGTAGAGTTGACTACATTTCATGAAGGAATGTATGGTCCGGATTAAGGAAATACAAAAAAGTTTAGTAATTTTAAAGTTGATGCTTTTCCAAAGAAATTTTTAATTTAATCTGATACTGGATTCCCTTTCAGTATACCCTATTGTATAATGAAAGATAATAGTCTGTCATGGTAAACTCTTCATAGTATTCCAATCTGAAGGTCACCATTGAATTTGCCAAATATATATTCTTCATTTGTTGCTCTTTTATATGGCGCTACATTTTTCCCTTTGCAAAGCTTGCTTTTCATATAGCATGTTCCCTACCATTTGAGCTATGAGCTCACACTCTGGCAGCATTCACACCATAGAGATGATTGAAGAAATCCATACTTCAGTCTAAATTCATTGCACTGTTGCAAGGTGGCAAGCAAATCCCATTGTAGGAGTATTTTTCCATAATTAGATTATTGTCATGATCCTCTTTTGCAGACTTGGCACTTGATATTTATTCATCCATTTAAGAGTAACATGCTTTCATGTTTTCCAATTTGTGGGAATTAACGTGAAATTTTGTAACATACAGTTCTGGTTATTGTTTTGGAAAATATTATCCAAGCAATATAGGTTGCAAGGAAATGCCAACTAATGAGGTGGAATATGAAATAATTAGGCATGGCTGCTTTTGTTACATAAAAAGAAGCCTATGTTGTTCATGGATTTTAGTGGGACTTTCTTGAATTTCTTCAACATGGAGTGCTGGAGGTTACTCGCATCTTGGACATTTTTGTTGTCACATCTTGGAATTGAAGTTCCACATCATTAATGTTGTCCGTTGTTCTGAGAATGTTGTAAGGTAAGTGGAATTAGATCTAAATATAAAAACTAACATGGGTAAAACCTATGTTATGTTTTTGTTTTCTACAAAATAAGGCTGAGGAATTGCATCCAAGGATATGTCCTTGTCCAAATTAGGTAACTCTGGTTATATTTTCCATGTCTTGTTAGACTCCTTATAATTTGGTCAGGTGGCAATGGAAAAATACATGTGCAAAATCTTATCATTATCCATGATGGCTTAGAGAACATTAGCTGAACCCACTGATTTTATTGTGTCATTGCCTTATCATTGAGCATGCCACAGAGATGGACTTTGATCCCGGTGTTTAGGCTATTGTATTCCTTACTGCTTTGTCAACTTGGCTTTGCTTTTATCCAGTTGTTGGGTTTGCAATGGAAAATTGGCTCCATGATCAGCTATAGCCCCCCGCAATCTCCCTTCTCACAACAATAAATTTCCTCAGTAGATCTCTTGGCTTTACTTCCCTGTAATGGTTGGGCTAGCTGCAAAAAATGGACCCCATGATCTACAAAATGGAAAAGCTCAGGAATAAAAAAATATCTCATGTTGGGACTCCAGAGTTTCAGAAATGTTCATTCCTAAAATCAAGTCTCAGCTCAAGAAAATCGTTTTTCAGCCTAGAAAAATCTTAGTCTAAATATCTCTTCTTGACTCAAAAAGTATTTGCTTAATCCAGAAAAATTTGTTGTCCAAAACCTAAAATATTCCAAGTCTCTCAGTCCTATTGCTCCCAAATTTGGGTTTAAGCTGATCTCTTAACATTTTGCAAACAATTGAAAAGCACCTTATTCAAGGAAAAGTTGCATTTGTTTGTCAGTCGCATTATTTCTATTATTATTATTATTATTATTACTACTTATACAATTTTTTGTATCCATTGTTTGACGATGTCTCAGATGTACAAGAGTTAGCATCCCGTATGAATTCCTCCAATATATATTTTGAACATGAATCCAATTTTGATACATATCCATGATCGATTGAAATCCTAACCAAATCTAGCAACACATGTGTGGGACCTGGGTGTTGGTTCTTATATCCTAGATGAAAATATTTTAAAAAAGATTCTATGAAGAAAAGGGTGCAAAAAATATTCAATTCTATTTTTTTGGTTTATTGTTAACATTATTTCAAATGTGGGAATTACTTTTAATCTTGTTGGTGACAAGCTATAGTGTGAAGTGAAGGTTGACCCTTATAGACCATCCAAGCAAAATGTTAGACTTTGCTAGGAAGCTATGTGGCATGCTTGAGGAATTCTTGGATATCATGTCTCCTCCTGTCACCCTTTTGTAGAATAGAAGGTCGAACTGGCAAAAAAATTAATCTGAATCAATTCGCAAAGTCTCTTATCTATGTTCTTGGCACTTGGTCATTGTTATTTTAACTAGAAGCTTTCCTCTTATGTTATTTTCTTATATTTTAGATGGTATTTTTGTGAATTGAAACTCAAGCATATAGTTATTATTAGAGTACATGGATATACACATCACGATTCAAGGAAAAAAAATAATTTGTTGTTGTTAAGGTGCGTGTAGAACTTAGGAAAAGATATTTTCAAGGACATTCTGTTCTTAATGTCATGCCATCCCCTTCATCAATTTTTGTTTATAGTATTCTGACCTTTGGCAAGATGGTGTTAATTGTTGAAAATTTTATTCTCATATCAATCCATAAGGAATTCTATTTAAGTGTGCTATCTCAATGGTAGAGCACCTGCCTTATAGGCAGGAGGTTGGTGGTTCGATTCCACCGTGCCATATTTATATTCTGAAACCACTAAAAGAGATAAATGACTAAAAAAATGACCAAAGTTTGCATATAAACGACCACCAGTGCAACATGAGAGATAAGTGACCAAAAAAATCACCAAAATATGCTTATAAATGACCACTTTTGAGTTGGCGATCGCTAGTAGCAAATTAGTAGTCATTTATCACGTGACAAAAAATGTGGTCATTAATTGTGACAATTAATGACCAAATATATTAAAAAATTAATGACCAAATATATGACCACAAGATAAACTATAAATGACCAAGCTAAATATGACCATATTTTTGGTCGCGTGCTATATGACCGCTAATTTTCTACCAGTGGTCACCAACTCAAAAGTGGTCATTTATATGCGGATTTTGGTCACTTATCTCTCATTTTGTACTAGTGGGAACATCGACTAATTCCCATGTTTGATTCTTCTCAATGCATTCCATTTCTTCATCCATGGCTTGTGCCCACACTTTATCTTCTACAACTTCTTCAAATGTTTGAGGATCATTAATTTGAGAAAATAATGCAAAAACTGATAATGAATTGGGTGTACTAGTCTCATATATCTCACGCAGAATTCTTGTCTTTGTCGGAGTTGTTGATGTCAAACTCCGCGAACTACTTGATGGAGTTTGTTGCACTCTTGGTGTGCTTATTGGAGTAGCTTGAAATGCGACTTATGTCGAAGTTCCTTTTGCTGAAACATGTCGCGTTGTCCCAAGAGTAGATGGACCTGCGACATTATGACTCACATGTAAAGTTTCAATCACATGTTATTCCATGTCATCATGTTCAACATGTGACACGATTTTAAAAATTTTCTCTACGGTTCCATCCCATGCTTCATTTTATTCAAACTAAACATCTCGACTGATAATAACTTTTCTTGCAACATGGTTATACAACTTATATGATATTGTGTCTTCAGAATACCCAACAAAGATACATTTCTTTCCTTTATTGTCTAATTTCCTTCTTAGCTCATCGGGAACATATGTGTATGTGACACAACAAAAAATTTTAAATGAGAAACACTATGTTTCATACCTATCCAGGATTCAAGCGGAACTTTGTTCTTCACACTCTTTGTTGGACATCGATTCATGACATATACAGCAGTTGCCACTGCCTCGGCCCAGTATTCATTTGACAGATGCACGACTGCAGCCAACATACTGCGCGCCATCTACATAATGGTTATGTTCTTCCTCTCTGTGATACCATTCTGTTGCGATGTATAGCGTGTAGTGAATTTATTGTGTATGCCATGATTTTTACAGAATTTAAAAAATCATTTGAAACATACTCACCATCTCTATCTGTCCTTAAGATCTTGATGTTGTAACCACTTTGCTTCTCCACAAGTGCCTTGAACTGCTGAAAACATCCAAACGCGTCAGATTTATGTTTTAGAAAATATGTCTAGGTTTTTCTTATGAAATCATCAATAAACGTGAGAAAGTATGTTCATCCTCCTATGGATGGTGTTTGCATTGGTCCACAGATATCATAATGCACAATTTCAAGTAGTGTCTGAGCTTTATATGACTTTCCAACTCGAAAAGTCTCTCTGTGTTGTTTTCCAAAAATATAGCCTTCACAATTTCTCTCTAGTTTTTCAATCAGTGGAAATCCTTTCACCATATCGTTCATGTGAAGTAGGTTCATCCCACGAAAATTTAGATGTCCAAATCTAAAGTGCCACAACCAGGATTCATCTCGTATTTCTGATTGAAATGCTACTTGTATTTCTTTGTCGCTATATTTTTCTTTCTTGTCATAGTGAATGTTTGGTTATTTACTTTCTGTCTTGAATTCAACTTCTGAGTTTCCATTCTAACTTCCATGAACAACTTGAGTTGTTTTTCCTTTTATGTTTGGTCTTATCCTCAAGGAAAATGAGCGATTTCTTGTCATCTGCACTTTGGCTATTAAGCGATTGCTTGGATATATGTCCTTAATCAGACAATGTTTTCCTGTCATATAAAATTTGTAACATTTTTCTAATAGTTGTCCAAGGCTCATCAAATTATGCTTCAAACCTTGAACATAATAAATATTAGGCATAGTTTTCTGCTCCCCCTATTTGGTTAGAATATCAACAATACCCTTACCCAAAACAATGACTTGAATATTATTTCCTAGTGTGACATCGGTTTGAACTGATTTATATAGACTAGAGAATAGATTTAAATTACCAGTCATGATTTCTAGAACCTGAGTCTAAATACCATATGTCACTTGGACTTTCTTGGACAACATTGCATTCACGTGGAGATACACATGCTAAAAACATAGAGCTGGTCGGAATGCTGGTGTTGCTTGACTGTGTTTGACCTTGCTTTCCTTGGTCATACTGCTTCTTCCTATATTCATATGCGAAGTGTCCAAAGCTCTTATAGTAATGACATTGAATTTTTTTATTTATCATGCGTTTGTCCACTTGGATGATTGGGGATCTAATTCTAACCTCTACCAGCGACATATGCAGGGTTACTGCTGCGACCTCCTCTGAAAGAAATTCTTCCTTTGCCTCTAGAGTTTGGTATTCCCCTGCATATTCCACGACTTATGGATGACTATGCTGGATATGCACCTTCTAATGATGTATTTGATCTTCCTATTCTATGTTCATGATTGAGGAGTGAGGCTTGCAACTCATCAACAGTAAATTGGGATAGATCTTTGTTTTCCTCCAGGTCACAACAAAAGATTCAAATTTTTTAGGAAGACTTCTAATACTTTTTTCAACAACTCTTTGGTCACTTAGATTTTCTCCATAAGACTTTATTTGATTAATCATATCGATACCTTGAGTATAAAAATATTCCACTGGCTCTGTATCTTTCATTGACAGAGATTCAAAATCTCTTCTAAGGAGTTGTAGTTTGGTAGTCCTTACCTTGTTCAGACCTTGATAGGCAGTTTCGAGTGTATCCCACGCTTCCTTAGATGTCTATGTCATTGATACTCTTGGGAGTATGGATTCATGTGTTGCTTGATGTATGTAGAATAATTCGTTTCCATCTTTCTTCCTTTGTTCCCTCAATATATCCTTCTTAGATTGTGTGAGATTGTTATATGCTCTCAGATCTACTAGTTCTACATAGCCATTCTGGATTATTTCCCATACATCTTGACCTCTGAACAAAGATTTCATAGTTAGAGACCAATATTCATAATTTTTACGTGAAAATATTGGAGTTTGCAAATTAATGGAAGTGGAAGCCATTCTTAACTTTAATTTATTTTCCCTTTTTTTTGTAAATAGAGTTTCTATTCTCCATAAACCAAGCTCTGATAAGAGATCAAGGGAAAAGAACATTGCGCAGTCAATTAAATATTAACCATGCGGTAAGTATATATATACTTTTCTTCGCTTTGGATTTCGACGGACATAATAGAAAATCCCAACTTTTACTTCCCCAAGGACTTCACAACTTTGCGGAACACTAGCTTAGCGGAACATTAACTTAGCGAACTTCTTTAACTTCACAGAGATTCAACTTCGACAAACCCGCTCTTATAAGATGTGCAATATGCAATATTCAACATTCTTGAGAATGAATACATAAAACTATAGACTTATATATTACCGCAGTAAAACAGGGCAAGTTGGTCGCATTACACAGAGCTGGAATTTACTTCGATCTTTCACTTTTTACAGAGCTTGGGCTCTTAATATATTTTGCAACTATGAACTTATGCTCACAAACACATCCCCAACCTTTTCTTCTTCTCCTTTCTCTCTTGTTCTCTCTTCCTCTCTTTCTTTGTTCCTATGTGTATGTTTTTCATTACTTCTTCTTCTACATATACATAGACTTGATTTCGCTTCACCTGGAAGCTATCGAGTTATATTAAAGACTGTAATTAATTTCTACCTAAGAATTTTGACTTGCGGAATACAAACATGGTTAAATAAATACAAGGAAGTGTGCACCAAGCCTTCTGAAAAGATCGGCCAGATCCGCCACATACACAATCAACTCGTAATTACATTTTTCCAACAAAGGTGTTTACAAGGAGCTCTCTATGGTAGTTGACTAAAGCCAATGTGGTTGTGAAATATTTTTCCTAATATTATCAGTCACCGATAAAATCCAATTAACCACAACTAATAGAATGCATGTAGAGTCTCTTTAATATTTTACTACAACATTATATATAGACTCAACATGAGTAATGGTCCGATATTTTCATGTTCGAGATGTTTGATGCATCATGTTCACAAGCTATCGAGTCCGTATTTCCGGGAAACCTTGAACATTAATGCTCTAGATCGCCAAATCCTTATATAAATTGTGGTGGCATTTTTTTTAGAAAAGTTGGAAAGTATGCCATGGAGATGTCTTCGTCAATGTACAAGGACTGGAGGGTTCATGAACAAGGGTTACCTGCAGATCTCGAAAGCTTATCAAAATCAATACTTATTGAGTTTGATCAACGTATCATCCATTTGAATCTTGATTAATATATTTAATGTCAAATCAGTATGAGCATAAAAAATTCAACCACTTAATAAATTGGCCAGACGTTTTCGATGTTCAAATTTGATATTCTTTTGATAGGATTTCCATTGAATGTAATGTCGAATAAATCGGTCATATGTTTTCTTGCTTCTGGTACTTTCTGTGTGTTCTGTAATTTCCCGTGACAGATACTGGTATAGCGAAGTCTGGATTTTATTTTAAAAAAATATTTAAAGACTTTTTAATAAAAAAATGGAGCCCACCATACAAGAAAACACTTGATTTTTTTAAAATAATTTTAATTATAAATTTTAGTAAAAATTATTCAATTTTTATATTTTACATGGAGTTTTTTATTTAAGTGTTTTAATTTTTTTAAATAATTTAAACTTTTAAATTTTAGTAAAAATTGTTTATTTTTTATATTTGACATGGAGTTTTTTAATTTAAGTGTTTCAATTTTTATTCAAGAGGTTGTTAAACATTTTAAGAAGTGAGATTTATACTTTTCACTTTTCTTTCTGTCTGTGTGAAGTAGTTAAAAAATTAATTTTTATTTGTAGATGTAGTTAAGCATTTAAAAAGAATGTGCTTATACTTTTTGCATAAATGATTAACCATTTATTTATTTATTGAATTATTTTTAGGTAATTTTTTATGATATTCGTTATTAAATAAATTAAAATAATAATTTTATTAAAATAAATTAGGATAATAATATTAATTAATTTTTATTTATGCAATTTAGAAAAAAAATACTTAAAAAAATAAAAATTTCTATGTTTAAAGAAACTTTAAAAAAGCATTTCTAAATGATCATAGTTATCATCATTTAAAAGATCACAAATGTTTTGAAATATTAATTTTAGTATCTGTCTCATGATGAAAATCATAAATTCAAATTTTGATTATACATATATTATTTTTATTATTATAAACAAACAATGATAATGATAGAGGAGATAAATATATTTATGGATATTTTCATAAAAGTGTTTTTATAATAATAATAATAATTTATATGTAGATAATTAAAAATATAGAGTTCAAAATTGGATAGAAGGGATAATGATATCTATGGATATTTTTATAGAACCGTTTTTATAATAATAATAATTTATGTGTAGATTATTAAAAATATCATCTAGAAGCTATAGAAGCCAAGCTAATTGTTATAACTTTGTGTAGTTGGATAGCATTTGCAATGTCCTTAATTCAAAGATGTTTTTGTTTTGTCTTAATGTCTGCTCCTCGTCCAATTTCTGTCATTGTATCAAAGCGTCAACACTACTCCGCTTAATTCCCTCACCGGAGGCCTAGGGTCATGCAAAATTTGTTTGATAATCTCTTATAGGTGTAGATTAGTAGAGGAGGTAGGACTAGAAAGTGAAGTTCTATGTTGTTTTTGTGCGTGAGGCTCTTTACCCATGCGAGTTTGTTTCCCCCTCTATTAGAGCCTCGATTGCTCAGCCTTGTTCGGAAACGATAATGTGAGCCTGATCTTGCTCAGAGTGGAACATGTGACGGAAATGGCGCCAACAGGAATAACAATCAACAATATTATATTAAAGAGCCTTCAACCCAGAACTGATTACACTTCCAGAATATAATACAAGCATACATATTTATAGCAATTTCACTAGGCTTCTAGAGACCTCTAGAGCTTCTAGACCTTTCAAGTTGTTTCCTGGTTTCCACACCTTCTTTACCTACCACAATTACTCATGCAACTACTGCATTCAATACATAAAGGTTACTTAATGGAATTATCTTCCAACACTCCCCCCTAATTCCAACAATTCTCATACCATCAATTACATTTCAAAATACTTTGATATTTTGCTTTCTGCTCTACTATTCCAATCTTATTCCTTGGGCTTGCTTCTGCTTTCTTCTTTGGACATTCAAAAATCCTATTACAACCGGTCCAACTAACTACTCACCATTAATCCAAGATTTCATATCTTTGTACTGATCTCTGTCTATGAGAGATTCACATAGTGCTGTTGCGCTACAACTATGCCTCCAAAAGAGGTCTTACAACAACCTTGGGGAAACAAGCCTATGAGTAAGGCCAGCCTATGACTAAGGATTTTGGACCAAAAACACTGAGGTGCCCGTACAACCTATCATGCACCTCAAATACATTGCATGCCCATTAATTTCAAGGATATGCAGATACAAGAAAGCAAATTTTATAACTTTCATCATCTTCATTTCACAAAAATCATTAATGAAAAAATCAAAAACAAATTTAGTGCTTGTTGTCTATAGAGTGAAATCATCCCCTGGAACTTCATACTGGTCTTCAAATTCAACACATAGAGTGTACTCTATTCTTCACGACTAGGGATTCTTCTATGCTAGCCACTGAGCTCTCCATTTGCAGTTTGCAAAAGTCGACGGCACAGAAACATATCCAGGACACGAAGTATCCCATGGGGTCTCTCAATAATCCTTTGGGATACGACTCATCAATTGATCTCACTGGCTGCATGCAGGTACCTACACTCGTCGACGCCGATGCTCCCTTTATCTCATGGCCTTCTCCATGCTTTTACGCTCTCAACTAGATGAATGGTGGCTCTATTTTACACAGAACCCTAGCAAATGTTTCCGAATAGAACCACATCTCAAGCACTCCCTCAGCACATTATTGGATATGGGGTTCAAAAAAATATACATAGTGGTAGTGTGCACAACAAAAATGCACAGAGCATTCAAAATGGCCCCCAAAACACATTTAATTAAAGAAAAATGGAGTGCACACAGAGCGAGGTTACTTTACTAGGAGATCCCCTTACGTGGAAGCCAAAATCTCACTGGATCTTCAAAAATTTTGAGATTCTAGTTCATAGAACAACTGCTCCTTTCTTCATCAATTTATGGGCAGCACAACCTTACACCCCTTTGCTCTCGTATATGGAGCTCATCCAATTTTACCCGAGTCCTCTCCACACACAACTACACAACTACGATTGTCAAATTACTTTGAGCTTCTTCTCTACTTCAAGCTTTGGACTTCACAAATTCCATCCGCGGCTTCACACACAAGAATTGTGCCTCGCAACTCACTTGAGGAGATCTAGAAACTGCTCACAGGATAAACAGCAGCTCGACCATTAAATGGGAGCGCAGGCCTTCCTACTCAACTAGTACAATATGGGGGCAGTAAATTTTACAGCATAAACATAAATGAGGACCGAATATTTCTTCTTACCTTTTGCAGGGCTCGGATTTCCAATCCACCGGAGACAGAACTCAATCTGCAGGCGTCTTTGCTTCAAGCATAACTCGACTTCTTCCATGGGCTACGACCCTTCAATTTGAACTTGTAACTACACACAGCTACAGTGTAAATACACTGAATGACTATGCTCACAAAAAAAACCCTCACGCTCAGACACAAGACACTGAACTTTAGTTAATCCTACCTCCTACACTAATGTACACCTATAGTATATTACTGAACAACTTCTTCATGACCCTGGGACTCCCGTGAGGGAGTTATTCCCAGACCCAAAGCTCTGATACCATGACGGAAAAGGAGGAGAAGAAGAATAACAATAAACAGTATTAAAGAGCCTTCATCCAAAAACTAGTTACACTTCCAGAATACAATACAGATATACATATTTATAGCAATTTCACTGGGCTTCTAGACCTTTCGAGTTGTTTCCTGGTTTCAACACCTCTTTACCTACCGCAATTACTCATGCAACTACTGCATTCAATACATATAGGTTGCTTGTTGGAATTATCTTCCAACATGTAGAGGGTGTGCAAGGATGCCTAGTGTAAAAAGTAGTCGTGAGAGTCTGCCTCTTTTGTGTTTGTTGCTACCCGTTGAGGAGAAGAGTCGCCATCGTAAGAGAGTTCTCTCTCTTTGTTGGTTGAGTGTGGCAAGAGCCAAAATCTCAACCTTGTGCGTAGTTCGTGAGATCTGCGAATGAAAGAGCCATCATTTGAGACAACTCCCACCGCTTTTTTTTTTCTTTGTGATCTTGGTTGAGTCATTTGAGTCTGGCCGTGACTTGGGTAGAAGGAGAACCCTTGAACTATACTAGGAAATATTCGTAGACCATAGTTGTTGAACTGAGGGAGTCGCGGTCGCAAGATGGAAAGAGACCCCTCTCCCTTTGTTGGTTGATCATGGATGAAGCCAAAAGCTCTAGCCTATTCTCCATCTGTTGTTTGCGCTCGGTTAAGAAGAGAAAAGAACATGGCGTAGGTAAATGTTCTAGACACATTGTGGGTAGAGAAATATGGTAAGGACAACTATGCCTTCTTTATTTTGATTGTTGAGGGTTGTTGTTAAGCTTTTGATGTTGGATTTTATTGTGAGGTAGGCCCAATGCGTGGCCATGAAAATTGGTCATGGTGGCATGATTTGAATGACAGGGATATGATTTTCTTTGACAATGATTTTGAGTGTGCAAGTGTGTAGCTAGTTGAAGCTGTATGAAAAAGTTGAAAGTTCTTTTTGTTAAAAGAATTTGCTTTCTTGTATGTGCGAAATTATGGGCATGTAATTTGTTTGAGGTGCATGATTGAATGTATCTGAGTGTTTTTCTGTTCAAAAGCCTTAGTCATAGGATGACGTTAGTCACTAGTTTGTTTCTCCAAGATTTTGTAAGCCCTCTTTTGTAGGCATACTTGTAGTGCAGCAGCAGTGTGTGAAACTTGCATAAAGAGAGATTAGTTTGGAGATAAGAAATCTTTGATTCAGGGGGAATAGTTGGTTGGATAAGATGTATTTGACTCTTTGAAAGTTTAAAGGATAAAGCATAAAGTAAGTCCAAAGAACATGGAACAAGAGCAAAAGGTACAAACGGAGGAGTGTTGGAAGGTAATTCCAACAAGCAACCTACATATTGAATGTAGTAGTTAGAGGAGTAATTGTTGTAGGTAAAGAAAGAGCTGGAAAGTGGGGAATAGCTAGAATCATCTAGAAGCTCTAGAAACCAATGGAAATGTTATAAATATGTGTATTTGGATGGCATTTGCAATATAATCAGTTATAGAGCTGAAATTCCCTAATTCAAAATAGTTTTTGTTTTGTATTAATGTCTGCTCCTCTAATTTCTCTTAAGAATCAAGTATGTTTTTTTCGGATGAGACAAATGTATATGAAAATGTTTTAAAATAATAATATGATTGTGTTGGTTTTATAGTCTCCAAATATGCAGATATGCATGATATTATCCTCACTCATGTACCTAAAGACATAAATTAAGAGAGCAACCATGGCACAAGAATTACACACAAAACAATATTCGTATATATATCTTTCAAACTCAAATACAACACATTTATATAAGTGTTATCAGATCTAACTTATTCTAATCTTGGAAAGATAGGTTGAGAGAATATCTCAACAATCTCCAACAACCCTAACAAGTCTCAAACCAAATCTATTAATGAAAGCATTATTCCTAACACTCCCCTTTAATGCTTACATTACAAAACACACATCAATACTAAATCACAAATATTTTATTGTCTGATTCATAGTCTGGTTGGTCTTCACTAGCACCTACACCTCTGATGCCTATGGACTGCGCTCTTTCTCATCCTCATCTTCGAGGTTACCATTCAACTCATTTAAGTTGCAACCGCTTCTGACCATCATTGATGTACACATAGAATTGACAATATTGACAAACTCGTCCTGTCGGGGATTTCGCAATAGAGTAGTCAAGTAATGAACCATCCTATGGACATTCCTCCATCTGTCAAATATTTTTCTTTCGACTGCCAGTTTATATCAAGAAACCAGAATTATTTTACATAAATATATAAAACTTTAAACATTAACACGTACACTTCATACTTCAGGAATTACAGTTGTTCTCTACAGCCAACAATACCAAACAACACATTGGCAGCGACTTTCTAAATCTCTGAAACAACAGTTGTGCTCGATGGAACAAGGAAGAGCAGCAACATAGATATTCAATTACAAATAAAAAATAGCGCCCATACCAACATCCCAATCTCTCTTCAGCTAGGCGTTTCTTTGATGGAAAATCCCCACCGGTCTTCTCTATTCAGCGCTACAACGGAAGGCCACATTTCCTCCACGGAATCCTCCGTGCACTTGTTTTCTGCAGTTGTTCGCCCATGCAGCAGTTATATAATAGATATCTCACAAAGCTCACTCTAGCACAAACAATCTATCCTTCAACAATTCACGCAGCTCCCAGATACATTAGAAATAATACTTGAGGCTTCTCAAATGGATGGCGTTTTCTAATGAACGATCAGCTGCGATCTCAGCTCCCAAATCACACAGAAAATTAATATAACTCACAGTTACAAACTATCTACTCCTACTCCTACAGCGGATAAACTCACATCTCTATTATTTTCCTTGGCCCTCCCGTGAGGGAGCTAGGCCAAGACCTGCTCTAATACCAAGACAGAAATTAAGAGAGCAGTCATGGCACAA
Organism: Larix kaempferi; assembly: GCA_027924585.1. Classification (NCBI taxonomy): domain Eukaryota; kingdom Viridiplantae; phylum Streptophyta; class Pinopsida; order Pinales; family Pinaceae; genus Larix; species Larix kaempferi. The sequence continues at coordinate 11,796,759 of BSBM01000437.1, forward strand.
GAATTACACACAAAACAATATTTGTATATATATCTTTCAAACTTAAATATAACACACTTATGTAAGTGTTATCAGATCTAACTTATTCTAATTTTGAAAAGATAGGTTGAGAGAATATTTCAACAATCTCCAACAACCCTAACAAGTCAAACCAAATCTATTAATGAAAGCATTATTTCTAACACGTAAAGGTACCATAGATTCATTGAAAGGTACTTTACATTCATCTGCAACCTATGTTTATAACATGATTCAAGAGGTTTTATCGTAGAGACGACTAGGACAAAATAATTAAGATGGCAACAATCATCGGTTGTAACAGTCCATAGAAACTCTTCGTCATTCGTGAGTCTCACAACAAGAAAATCCATCTTTTAGCACCACAAGTTAGCACCACTTATAGTTTGTGGTGTAAATGTGGTGGTATTGGCACCACTTACATTTAAGTGGTGTTAAAGTGGTGTTAGTAGCACCATTTATATTTTGTGGTGTTAAAGTGGTGGTATTAGCACCACATATATTTTGTGGTGTTAATATGGTGTTATATTAGTTAATATTATTGGAAATTGAGTTTTACCTTTATGAGAAATGCCATGTTGGCAAGTACCATAAAGTGGTGCTAATCTATTATTTTCCACATGGACATGTACACATAAGATTTAATTATGTGGATTTGCACCATAAACAAATTCACAAATAATTATTTTGAAAATAACTCAATTCAATATTTATTTATTTTCTCATCAATTAAAATAAACGATCAAAGATTAATTTATGAGTTTTGCACCATATTTACAAGAAGTTGAAATATTTATATTTAGAATATTTAAGCAAATAAATTCACGTAGAATATTTAAGCAAATAAATTCACGTGATTCATTTATGAGGTTTACACCACAAGCTCAACAAGTTCAAAAAAAATATTTGGAAAAGAGCTCAATTCATTTATTCATTTTTTATATTATTTAAACATATAAAGACAATCCATTTTTTTTATGGAAATTAGTATTATTAATAGGTTTTTAACACAAGACATGGGTCTTAGATTCATCTATATGATCCATGGATAAAGCCTCTAGCTAAGGCCCTAAAAGAACCTTTTAGGAATCTAGGACCAATAAAGACACCACAAGATCCCCACACATATTCCTAAGAGTATTCTTAGCCTCCAAGTATGGGCATTCACACTATTATAAGTTTTTAATCACTAAGGATAGGTCCAATGGCCCTCAACATTGGTGAACGAAAAATCATAGCCCTTAGCCTAAAGGAATCATAAGCATAAATAAATGTGATGTTGTCAAGTACCATATAGTGGGGCTAAGCTCATATTTGTCAAATGGACATGTACAAAAGGATTTAATTATGATGATTTGCACCATAAACACAACAACATCACAAATAATTATTTTGTGATAACTTAATTCAATTATTTTCATTCAAATAAATGCCCATGATTAATTTATGAGGTTTTAAACCACCATCACAACAAATTCAATTATTCAATTATTTGTTTTATCACTATTTAAACCAACAAGCTCACATGATTCATTTATGAAGTGTTGCACAACAAACACAAATTCACAAATAATTATTTTCTAAATAATTAATTAAATACAACCATTTTTAATTTATTACTATTATAAAATATTAATAAAAATGTTTTGAATTGAGATTTCATTATTTGATAGGGCATATTTTTATTGATATTATTAAATTTTCTAATGGATATTAATATCATTACTATGCTTGGTGCACAAGGCATGGGTCTCAAATCCTTGGAGATGTTCAAGGGAGGAAACCTCTTCCTTGGGCCCTAAATGAATCTTTTAGAAATCTAGGACCAAGAAATATGGTCAACACACATATATTCCTAAGAATATTCTTAACATCTATGTGTGGATATTGACTGTATTATAAGGTTTTGATCCCCTCAACCTAGTTAAGAGAAGAAACCTAGGCCTTAGCCTAAATTAAACTTCTAGGCAAGTAGGGATAATAATGATTTGTCACACTAACACAAATGACGTTTTGAGAAGATCTATGGCCTTATAATTGGGATAATGGGGGGAGTTGAAGGAACTAAAACAAGGTATAAGTCTTTAGGGCATAAAGATGATTAAGGAAGGAACCCCATGCCTTGGACCTTAGAGGAAACCTCTACGAATATAAAATTAACAAGTATACCTTGAAACACCACATAAGGCCTCTTAAGGGTATCTTTGGCTTGCTATTGGGGGTATTAATCTAAGTAAGAGGTTGTTTTTAAGCACTATATATGGGTGTTTAGGCCCTTAACATGTTTGAGAGAGGAAACCTAAGCCTTATTCCCTAGTAAAATATTTTGTGCATCTAAGGAAAAATACAATAGCTTCAAGCACTACACGTGACATATTGGGGATATTATTTACCTCTAAGAAAGGAAATCAACACCATTATGAGTTTTTTGCTAGTATGCACGAGTCTTAGGTTTTTGTATAATGTAATAGGAGGAAACTTGGGCCTTAAACCCTAAGGGAAGCTTTAAACTGCACCCATAAACTCCAAACAATATCCTTAGCATCTGAGCATTCATATAAGTGACACTAGGTATGCAAACCTTAGACATAGTGATGAGAGGAATTATAGGAACTAGGCCCTAAAGGACGGATTTAGCCATATCGGGCTAATAGCAATGACTCAAACTATCAATTAGCAAATCATGCAATGTATAAGATATCATTATTCTCAAAGTGGGATATGGGCGGAAATATGTGGTTTTGCGTACTAGCGATTGGTCTGAATAAATAGTTGGGGAAGAAATTGAAAGAATTATACCCTAACATAATATTATTGGGGTAATGGGAAATGATCAAGACCACGAACCATAACATACACCATTTAAAGTTGATATTTGACATAATAGTTGGATATAAGCATAATCAAGAGTTTTTGCATAGAGGGATGGATCTCAAGTTCTTTATTGGAGTCATAAAAGTAAAGCAAGAGCCTTATGTAGGTGCCCCAAGGCCTTCAAAATGATATTACATAGAAGATTACCATGACTTTATCCCTAAAGAAACCATTAAGGCATCCAAATCCATTGAGACACTATGTATCTAGGTCTTATGGCCTTTTATCCTTAGATAAGATCAATGGAGGAGACCTAAATATCGACCACTAAAGGAATCTTCTAGCCATCCAGGGCTAAGAAGGTTTCCTCCAACAACAACACATGCTTAGTGGAGGATACCTTAACCTTTGCCCCTAAAGGAAGCTTGCAACTATCTAGGGGTAAGAAGTTTGCCTCCACCAACCATAAAAAACCTCATAGTTGTATAATTGGACTATGATTGAAGATGTTGTTATAGTTAGGTGTTGTTAAGTAGCATGCACATGTCTTAATCCCTTGGGAATTATGTTCCATGGAAGAAGACCATGTTTTTAGCCCTAAATAAATCATTGACACATCTATATCCATGAATACTACTTGAGAAGGTTGCCTATAACAACCATACATGGCCTTCTTAGGGTATCATTAACCTATGATTGAGGATGTTGATGCTATTAGGTGGTTTTGAGAAGTATGTATGTGTCTTAGGGCCTTCAAAATGGTGCTATAGGGAAAAATACTATGCATTTAGCCCTAAATAAATCATTTAGGCATCTAGAGTCATGAACAATTCCATATGTAAATGAATTCGTAGGGGTGTACAAGGCACTATGTATCTAGGTCTTGTGGTCATGGAAACTTCAACATGGTCAATGGAGGAAACCTGAACTTAGGGACCTAAAGAAAGAACATGGCCAACAGACAACACCTAAACCTCGATCCCTAAAGGAATCTTCTAGCCATCCAAGGATAAGGAAGTTGCTTCCACTAACCATACATGGCATTCTGAGTGTATCATTGGCCTATGATTGAGGATGTCAGTGACATTAGGCGCTTTTCAAAAGTATGTAGGTGTCTCAAGGCCTTGGGATCGGTCTTCCATGGAAGAAGACCATGCATTTGGCCCTAAATAAATTTTTGAGGCATGCAAAGCCGTGAACACTTCCTTGAAGCACTATGCATGAATTTGCAGTAATATCTATCGCACTATGCACCTAGGTCTTGCGTCCCTTAGGCCTTGGACATAGTCATTGGAGGAGACTTGAACCTCCTGATCTAAAATAATCTTATAACCATCTAGGGTTAAGTAGGTTTCCTCCAACAAACACACATGGAATTAGGGTATCATTGGCCAATGATACAAAATATTAACACCATTAGGTGTTTTTTAGAAGTATGTAGGTGTCCCGAGACCTTGGGAATGACATTCTACGAGAGAATACCATGCCTTTGGCCCTAGAGAAACCATTGAGGCATCTGGATCCTTGAACAATGCCTCAAAGAACCATGCATGGTATCCATGGTTATATATATCAGTATCCTTGAACAATTTTCCTCAAAGAACCATGCCTTTGACCCCAAAGAAACCATTTAGGCATACAAAGCCATTAATAATGCAAACAATCACCATACATGGCTTCAGAGTGTATCCATGGCGCTATGCATCCAAGTCATTGGGACTTGGGGCATTGGACATGGTCAATTGAGGAGACCTAAAGCTCGATCCCTAAAGGAATCTTCTATCCATCCAAGGATAAGAAGGATATCTCAACCAATGACACATAGCCTCCTGAAGGTAGCATTGGCTTATGATTGAGTATCTTAGTAAAATTAGATGATTTTGAGTAATATCTGTAACTTCTGTTAAGGCCTTGGCAATGATATTCTAGGGAAGAAGACTATGTGTTTGGTCCTAAATTAATTCTCATGGCATTTAGATCCATGAATAAAGTGTCAAGGCATCATGCATAACTTCGTAGGGGTATCCATGGCACTGTGTATCTATGTATTTTTCCCTGGGTCCTTAGACATGATCAACAAAGGATAAGGAAGTGGCACTAGCCATCTAAGGCTAAGGAGGTGGTATTCACCAACCACACATGGCCGCTTGAGCCTATGATTTAGGATGTCAGTGACAATACATTTTTTTGAGTAGTATGTATGTGTTTCAGGGCCTTGAGAATGATGTTCCAGGTAAGAATACTATGCCTTTATCCCCAGTGAAATTGTTGAGGCATTCAAATCCATGAACATTTCCTCAAAGCAACATACATGACTTTGGAGTGGTATCTATAGTGCTATGTATTTGGATATTGTGGCCTTAGGGCCTTGGACATGGTTAGTGGAGGAGACTTAAACATTAGGCTCTAAAGGAATCTTCTAGGAATATAAAAATAAGCAAGTTTCCTCCACTGACCACAAAATGGTCTATTGAGGGTATCATTGTCCTATGATTCAAGATGTTGGTGCCATTAGGTGGTTTGAGAATTATGAAGATGTCCTAGAGCTTTCATAATGGAATTCTAGAGATGAAGACCATACCTTTAGTTCTAAAGAAACCATTGAGGCATCTAAGGCCATGCACAATGCTTTAAATAAACACGCATGCATTTTCATGTGTATCCATGGTGTTATGTATCTAGGACTTGTGGTCTTAGGGCCCTCAACATGAATATGTTGTTACCTTTAGGTGCTTTTGATTAGTATGTACATGTCTAGGGTCCTTGGGAATGGTTTTCAAGGGAAGAATACCATGCCTTTGGCCATCAAGCAATCATTAAGGCATATAGAGACATGACCACTACCTAAAAGTACCATTGAGCTCTAAATGAATCCTCTATCCCTATAGCGATAAGAAGATTGCCTCCACCAACCACGCATTCCCATGGTATCATTGGATACCATGTGTGACTATGCAAGGGTATCCATGGAACTATATATCTAAGTCTTGGGGACTTTGGGGCTTCGACATGGTCATGGGAGGAGGCATCAAGCTCAAGACCTAGATAAAGTTGTCTCCACCAATGACACATGACCTTATGAGGGTATCATTGGCCTATTATTGAGGATTTTAGTGCCGCTAGGTGATTTTGAGTAGTATGTACATGTATCAAGGCATTGGGAATGAAGTTATAGGGAGGAAAGGCCTTTGGACCTTCAGAAATAATTGAGACATACATAGCCATGAACAACGTCTCAAAGCACCACACATATGAATTTTTTGGGTTATCCATAGCACTATGTATCTAGGTCTTGTGGCCTTAGGGATTTCAACATGGTCAGTGGAAAATATCTAAACATAGGACCCTAAAGGAAGCTTCTATCCATCCATGTCTGATAATTTTTCCTCCACCGACCACACATGGTCTCTTAAGGATATAATTGGGCTATGATTGGAGATGTTGGTGCCATTAGGTGGTTTTAAGCAATACACAAGTGTATTGGGGTCTTGGGAATGACATTCTACAGAATATGGTCATTCCTTTGGCCATAAAGAAACTATTTAGGCATCCAAAGCCATTAATAATTCCATAAAGCACCACACATGGCTTCATAGTGTGTCAGTGGAGCTACGCATCCAAGTCATGGGGACTTGTGGCATTGGACATCGTCAAGGGAGGATTCATCAACCTTAGTCCCTAAATGAAACTTCTAACCATGTAGGGATAAGGGGGATACTTAAACCAACAACACATGGACTGCTTAGGGTATTATCAACTTATGATCGAGGTTGTTAGTGCAATTGTATGGTTTTTAGTAATATCTATGTGTGTCAGGGCCTTGGGAATGATATTCTACAAAATTCAACTATGTGTTTGGCCCTAAATATCCTTTGAATCTCAAGGGCCATTAATAAACCCTTGATTTACCACACATAGCCTTTATGTAGGATATTTGGCCTCTAAGTGGAGACATGGCACAATTTGAAGGTTTTGAGCACCCAGGCTGGGTCATGAGGCCCTAGACATTGCCAAGAGAGGAACTTAAGCCTTGGGATCTAAAGTAACCTTTTAGGTAGCCTACTTCAAGAACAAAACCTTGAACCACCACACTCGATTTCCACATAGTATCAATTTCTTGTGAGTTGGGATATGGGTAGACGGGGCCAACACCATCACCTTTAACCATTGCATATGATCTCTTAAGGATATCCCTAGCGTCTTTTGTAGATATGGGAACCATTACGATTTATGTATCACTAGGCTTACGTGTTGAGGTCTTAACCATGGTTGCTGTAAGAAGCTTAGGAATTGGGATATATATTAAACTTTTAGGGATAAAGGTATATGAATAATGTCTCCAACCATCAAATATGATATCTTGAGGGGATATTTGGCCTTATAGTGAGAATATGGGAACCATTAGAATTTTTTGAGCATTAGGTATGGGTCAAGGGACCTTAGACATGGTTAATGAGGGAAACTTGGGCTTTATGACGTAAAGGAATCTTCTATCTATCTATAACCAAGAATACCACGTTGAACAAGTACAATGGACCCTTCCATGATATCTTTGGCCTTTGAGTGGGGTTTTTTCTATCACAGGGAAATTTTTAGGGCTAAGTATAACTGTCAATGCCTTGGATATGCTTGGGGTGGGGAGAATTTGTCTTAGTCCCCCCTAAAAGAACCATTTTAGCAACTTGGGCTAAGAATAATTCTTACAACCACCACACATGACCTCCTAAGAGCATCATTTTCATCTAAATTGGTATATCAATGCCATTATAATTTTTTGAGAACTTGGTATGGGTCTTGGGTGCCCTAAACATGCTTGAGAGAGAAAAATTGGGCTTGAATCCCTTAAGAATGCTTCTAAGAATCCATGGCCAAGAAGTACAACTTGAACAAACACACATGGATTCTTTGGGGTATCTTTAGCATTTGGGTAGGGAATTTATACCATTAGATGGTTTTGAGTATTAGTTATAGGTATTGAGACTCTATACATGATCAAGGAAGGTATCATAAGTAATGTTTTAAATAAGTAATATTTAAGGTGTCCAAGGCCATAAGTAATATTTTAAATAAATGCACATGATTGCCCTAGGATATCCTTGGCTTAATAGAAAAGATGCCATCAACTTTTGGAGTTTTTGAGCATTATATATGAGTTTTAGAGCCTCAACATTGTGAAGGGAGGAGATCCAAGACTCAACCCTTAAAGGAAGCTTCTAGCCATTCAAGGACAAAAATAATGCTTCAAACCACCACAAAGGACCTCTTAAGGGTTTTGTTTGACTATCAATGGGAATCGATGAGTGTATATATCATGGATACCAATATGTATGGGTCTCATGTCCTAGAGATGATGGGGGATGAAACTTAGGCGTATTCCCTATAGGATTTTCTAGGCATCCAGGGCCAGTAACAATGTCTATGAGCATCACACATGACCTTCAAATGGTATATTTTCCCTCAAACTAAGATATGTGTTCCATTAGTATTTTTTAGCACTATATATGAATCCCTAAACAAATCGTTAAGTCAACCAAATCCATGAATTATAATTCCTTAAAGCACCATCTATGACTTTGTAGGGGTATCCATTGTACTATGTGTCTAATTCTTGTGACCTTGGAGCCTTCAATATGGTTAATGGAGTATACCTAAACCTTCACCCCTAAAGGAATCTTGTAGCCATCCAGGGGTAAGAATTTTTCCTCCACCAAATACACACAACCTCCTAACTGTATATTTGACATGTGATTGAGGATGTTGTTACCATTAGGTGGTTCTAAGTAGTATGCATATGTCTCAAGGCCTTGTGAATGATGTTCTAGGGAAGAATATCATGCCTTTGGCCCTAAAGAAATCGTTGAGGCGTCTAGAGCCATGAACACTACCTTAAAGCACCATTTATTACTTTAGAGGGCTATCTATGGCACTATGTATCTAGGTCTTGTGGCCTTGGGGACTTGGACATGGTTAGTGGAGGAGACCTGAATCTTGGGCTCTAAAATATTCTTCTATCCATCTAAGGATAATAATATTTCCTCCACTAACAACACATGGCCTCTTGAGGGTTTTGAGTAGTATTTACATGTCTCACGACCTTGGGAATGATGTTTCAGGGAAAATCACCATGCCTTTGTCCCTAAAGAAATGATTGAGGCATCGAGAGTGAAAAACAATACCTGAAGTTCCATATATGCATGACCTTGCATGGATATCAATGCCACTATGTATCCATGTCATGGGTCCTTGGGGCCTTAGACATGGTGAAGGGAGGAGACTTGTACCTCTATACCTCAAGGAATGTTCTATCCATCCAAGGATAAGAATATTGCCTCAACCAACCACACATGGCCTCATGAGGGTATCATTGGCCTATGATTGAAGATATTAACACCATTTTGTGGTTTCAAGAAGCATGTAAGTGTATTAGGGCCTTGGAATGGTGCCCTATAGAAGAAGGCTATGCCTTTGACCCTAAATAAAATATTAAGGAATCTAGAGCCATGAACAATGCCTCAAATCACCGTACTTGACTTTGCAAGGGTATCCATTGAGATTTTTATCTAGTTTTTGGGGCCTTAAGGGCTTGGACATGGTCTGTGGAAGAGATGTGAATCTTGGGCCCTAAATAAATCACACATGGCCTCTTGAGGGTATCATTGGATTATTATTAAGGATGACGATTAAATTATGTGGGTTTGAGAAATATGTACATGTCTCGATGCCTTGGGAATGACATTCTAGTGGAAAGAGCATTCCTTTAGCCCTAAAGAAACCATTGAGGCATCCGAAACCATGAACAATTCTTTAAAGCACTGTGCATTACTTTGCAAGGGTATCCATGGCACTATGTATCCAATTCTTGCAGACTTGGGGGATTGGACATGGTCATGGGAGGAGGCACGAAGCTCATTCCCTAAACGAAACTTCTAGCCATCTAGGGCTAAGAAGGATGTCTCCACCAACAACACGTGGCCTTTTGAGGGTATCATTTGGCACATGATTGAGGATGTCAGTTCCATTAGGTGGTTTTGAGAATTATGTACATGTCTTAGGGTGTTGGGAATAAAGTTCTAGGGAGGAAGACCATGCTTTTGGTCCTAAAGAAATCATTGAGCCATCTAGATCCATGAACAATGCCTTGAATAACCACACATGAATTTGTAGGGGTATCCATGGAACTATGCATCTAGTTCTTAACCAACTAGTAGTTAAGAGTGTGAGCAGAGCTGTGAAGCTAAACAAACTAGTTGTGGAGTGCAACTTTTCTTTCATTTTCATTCATTCCCAAACGACACAAAAAAAAAGATAAACAAGATATAAAGAGTATATTCCAGAATTGTGTGCATGTAGTTGTGCATAAAACTTGTCACCAAATGAAAACTTTTAAGACCAAATAAAAACTTTTTAACCCTTGATATTATACTTTTAGTTTTCAATTTTAATGAGAATTATACAATCCAACCAAAAAATGAGTTTCCTGGTCATTACTATCATTCATACTAGGTTTCTTTAGTTATCCATATAACATATATACATCCTCAAGATAAAAGTGAAGAGGAATGGGTAGCGTTGAAGGGTTTTCATTTATACATAAGTTATGATAGTTTTCATGGATTCAATTATATATGCCATGACTTCCTCTTGTTCTATTACTTATCCATATAACATATATGCCTCTTAAAGATAAAAGTGAAGAAGAATGGGTAGTGTAAACTCATCAATACAGCTTAAATCTTAAAACTTAATTACGCACTTGCCATCACTGGCATGGAACTTAGGCATGCTCCCCATGAGTGAAGATTTAAAATGCTACGTACATGAAAACCAAGGGATATATCCAAGTTAGAGTTTAATGGAAGAAAGCATATTATATTAATGCGTGGAAGACAAAAAGTGCTTCATGGCATGAAGACAAACCCTCTTTTTATTTTAAATACGAGAACATTCTATTTTAAAGGGTTGATTAATAATAGGGAACACATTAATAGAATTTGAATTAAGGGTTTTCATTTAACTTATATGAAATTCTATCTCAAAGTACGAAAAAATGAGAAGAATTCAATACTCTTAAATATTGTTGCAAAAGCATGGTTGGCTTCAGATGCATTCCGCCCAACTCTCAATTTACTATTGAAGGGCGCATAAGCACATGAAAAACAAAAAATACAACAGAACACGTGGAGGAAAATTGGGTCACCACTTGGAAATGAAACTAAAGATGGAATAAAACTCGCCTTGAAATTCAGCAACGTTAAGTTATTAAGATCTTAAATATTTTCTTAATTATGGAATAACTTGAGTCTTCTAGGTTTAGGGTTTTTTCTCTTGTTCTCAAACCGCTTTCGTTATGGTAACCAACACCACTTCCCTTCCATCATCTTTCAAAGCAGATTGCGGCATTGAAGAAAGATGCATTGGTTCCAGGTTTTGCAAGGAGAGGTCGCTTTAGTTATGGTAACCAACTCCACTTCCCTTCCATCATCTTTAAAATCAGATTGGGGCATTGAAGAAATATGCATTGATTCCAGGTTTTGCAAGGAGAGGGGTACGACCAGAATCAAGGAAAAAAATTTGTTTTTGTATTTTAGTCATCTTTTATCCTCGTTCTTGTTCATAGTTTTTAACTCAGTTTGTTGATAGCAGGCAACTCTTTGAAGCCTACAGAGGCAGGAAAGAGGTCGAGATTTGAGTTTGATGTGACTATTTAAGGTATTTTTGGTTTTCCTTATTCTTTGCACTGATTTTGTCATCTTTTTTGGCATTAACCAGTGAAAAAGTTGTGTAGGAACATGAGCTTAATCGACCTGGTTACTGTAAAATCGAATTCTCAGAGATTGGAACTATAACAAGGGGTCTCTTTTCTTTTAGGGTAATCTTTCCATTTTTATAAGAATTAGTTGTATTGCTACCTTGTATTTCATGTATGTATTAAAATAACACTAGATGAATTTTTGCAGATGCTTGGGAAAATAGAGAAACCGAGGTTGGAATTTCCATTTTGTTTTTTCCTATGGATTCTTGCCTAGTAATATTACAATGTGGGTTGACCTTTTTGTGGTTTTCGTACCACATGTATTTTTTTTCTCATTAGTGACTGTTTTTTTATTTCCTATTCCGGTACAGGGTCTGCTCCTGGCTGCGGGCTTCCTTGCATCCCTCTCACTCGGAAGTCTTCGAGTATCCCGAGTATGCCAAACAAATGTGCTACTCGGATAGCCATTTCACGGTAAATAAATTGGAGAAAGGGAGGGGGTTCCATCAACTATAACTAAGACTCAGGACCGGTGATTGATTTTTAGGTAGAGGTAGGTCAGCCCTCGGTTCATTTACGAAAAGGAGAACAACCCCGAATTCGACTATGTAATTGCTAACCCTTTTAAGTTTTGTAAGCATTGGGTTTCCCAACGGCTCCAGGGTATTGGGTTTTTGATTCCCATGCATAAAAGTGTAACCGGGTGATTGTCTAAGCATTTTGTTGTTTCACTTTACCCATTTAGCAAACAAAATCGTTCACTGCACAAAAGTATTTTGCATTGGGTTACTCATAAATTTTGTTTTTTTTTGTTTTGTTTTTTGAAGCATACAACACAAAATCTAGATCCTTATCATGTTTTGTGAGTTTTTCCAAAAAATAGAGTCAGATAAAAAGATACTAGAAAACAGAGATTTTGTAATAAATTTGTTCTAAGCATTTTATAACCCATCAAAGAATATTCGGCCTTCCCTCGCTTCCTTTCAGACGCCTTATACGCTTCTTCTTCCACTTGGCCCTCATCTTGGAACAGTAAAGAGTTTCTTCTCGACGCAAACAGCTCCTCCTTTCCGTCGGCTTACCTGGTCACTCCTAAATTTTGTTGAATTGAAATCCATTTCCTATGTTCCATTCCATTACTTTTATGTATAGTTAATGATTTCTGAATTCGATTTCATTATTAACTCGGGGAAGTAGGTTCCCCTTTTTTTCTATATCGAATTTTTGCAGTTGCCCCATCAGGCTGTGCAAACTTATGACAGCATATTTGGCAAATTAACATTGTAATTTTCCACAAGATGATTTTGATTTGGACGGTGGAGATTATTCGTCCAAGAAATATGATGATCCAAGAGATTTGGTCAAACATATTAGAGTTTTTCTTCTCGCAGGATCTGGTGCGTCTTCCTTAAGAGCCTAAATATAAGTGCTATCGGCCTAAATAGAGCCATCTGACTAAATAGAGCACTATCTGTATAAATATAGGGCTATCTTCCTAAATAGAAGGGGCTTCCAAGCATTAATACATATAGAAAGTAAAGCCTCACTTGACATGTAATGATGCCTATATATAATCCCATCCATATGTAAGTAAGGTCAGGCCTAACGTATTGAAATCTCCTTTACAAATGACTAATAGTACAACAAACTAACTATTAATTTACCACAGCCCTGAACATATAAACCCAATCAAATTAGAAAAAGAGTGATGAACAATGGAGATGATGATTCGTTGCTGTGTTGACAAATCTCATGAAGTCTAACCTCTTGCGGCCTGATAATTATTTCAGTGATCTAAGAGTCTCTTTGACTATTAATTATTAGCATCTTCGTTTGATCTACAGTGGGATTTCAGTGATCTAAGAGTTTCTTTGACTATTAATTATTAGCATCTTTGTTTGATCTACAGTGGATTCTCAGGGCACATTTCATTACATTTTTATAGTTTATATTATATTTTAGAATTTATGGTGGATTAGAAGGATGATAAAATAAGTATACTATCAAAATTGTTTATATATAAATAACCAGCACTTTATGACATATTTACAACTATACCACTTAATATTCACACTATATATAATTAACCACCAGAGATCATCCCATCACCAATCCAATGGGACCTCACGCTCCACCTCTAAAGGATTTGAAGTTTCCTCGCATGCTGGTGGCCATTGCTGACAGAGACCTTATGCGTGATACACAGCTGGAGTATTGTGAAGCCATGAAAATCGCTGGACATGGAGTGGACATGAAGTGGAGGTATTTATTTCCGAAAATGTTGCCCACGGCTTCTTTCTCAATGAGAATGTTGTCAAAGATGATCCGCACACTGCCCAGGAAACGTCTAATAGTTAACAAATAATTTAACACTTAGATTAGTAACACTTAGCTTGTGAACGGTTACTATTCACACTATACGAAATCTACTTATCAGCAGATCCATAATGTATTGCTTTGATAATTGCAGTGAAAATCCTGTTATTATTAATACATGAAGTATGTGTCCTATCCGCATTTTATCTCAACAGAAATGGTAAGTGAAGTTTGCAATTATTTATTGTTTTATTTGCAGAAAGAAAACAACACAACGCCCTTAACTGAAGCGAACAATTCTTGTGTTTGGACTCACCACAAAAATCCGCAATTTAATAATCTTATGACAACATTTTTGGCAAATTACATTATTACGACTTACGACTTCGTTGTGGTGTAAAAAAATATAAATCACATATTATATATATTTATATATAATATATGATTTATATTTTTTTTGCACCACTTGTTATTTTATGGTGATTTGCACCACTTGTTATGTTATGGTGCTTTGCACCATATACAAGTTTGTGTGTATTAAATAATAATAATAATAATAATTTTGGTGTTTTGCACCAAAAAGTCTCAATCCATGTTGGATTGGTTTTGGTGTTTTGCACCACAAAACTTCAATCCACCTAAGATTGGTTTTGGTGGTTTGCACCATACACCATGGAATGCCACATATTCATTTAACACCAAAAACAACTTTTTTACAAACACCACTTTTGCACCATAAATCTTAGCACCACTTGCGTATCCCCACATTATCACCACTATTTAGAAATTGAGGATTTCCCAAATCCTTTACAAATAGTAGTGCTAATGTGAGGCTAAAGTGCCCTTTTTCTTGTAGTGTCTCTTCATATGTCCGTGGTCGTCCCTTTTCTTCGTCTCTGCTTTGTCTTCAGCTAAACCTACGCTCTTGGATTCGGATTCGAGGGGTCGCGCCCCACACTCAGTGGTTGTCTCCAGAACTGCATGGCTTTGAGTAGACCAAGATAAAGGTTGGCCACATCTCAATTTTCACCCTTTAAACCTATCTCTATCATCGAACAAAATACATATTCTTATGTTCAATCTTGACAAACAAACAAACGAACCGGCATCTTTTCCTAGTTCCAACGATCTGTTTCGATTTTATATTCATGCATATGGCCACAGTTATATGTGTTATGAGATTACTAATATTCTATCTACTTTCCTGTGGGCCGAAAGTAGGAAAGCAAGTTGGGTGGTTAGGATGACATGGTCTGCGTGCCAAAGAAAGCGAAATTAGATTTTTCTTTGGGGAGACCATTCGATCGCTAATTTACATGCCAATATAGATTTAAAAGGCATTGATAAACAATCAGCGAATGGAATGGAGTAGCCGACAGTCAAATCCGAATCCTACATCAACCCTGTCTGTGATAATTGGCACTCAAACTGGGCAACCAATATCGACCCCCGCAGCAGAGTGTTTAATGCTCTTGCTGCGGGGGTCTAACGGTATGTCAGCGCCGTAGGACATGGACACTCTGCCGAAAAAATGGAGCCGATCACCGACCATCGACGGGGATGCATTGCCATGCATCATGGCATCATGCCTCATGCCATAGCAGAGTCGATATTGGTTGCCGTCCCTCTATCACGTCGTGCAGGAAGAGTTAATGCCCCGATCCATGCAGATCCTCCCGTGGGCAGATACTTTACTCCGGCGACTGGACACCCCAAACGCCGTGACACAAACCGCCGCCGTTACCGTTTGTCACCACTTCCGTCTCTTTGAAATATGAGCGGGATGATGTAAGGCATTGGATAAACAGGCGGTCTTGAAATTCGAACTTTAGGGCGGGCTCTATTTGAATTTGAATTCAGCGGTGTCCTTTCACTGATGGGCTATTACAAAATATGGGAATTTGTTTTGGTTTTAAACGCTGCAATGTTTATGAGCTTATGCATACAAATCGCTGCAGGATTTATGCATGTTGCTAGTTTGTTTAGTAGTGTTCGTGGCTGATAGTATTAAAATGCAGGTCAATGGATCAATGGCTTATACACCATTTCTTGGCATTTATTCTTATCGGTTCAGTTACGATTTTAAATAAAACCACCCCCGCTTCAAATTCTAATCTCTCATCGTGTTGAGTGGAAGATTAATATCTCGTCAGCATGGATTTGTAACTCCAATGGAATTTCTTTGAGTAAGAAAAAACATATCGGAGAGTGAAGGATGAGAGGGCTTCACCACCAGTCTAGGCATGTCCATTTTGCGTTACCATGAGTTGGCTCGTGTATTTTTTATTAGATGGGCAATGTTTGATCGCACATAATGTAATGATACTTCTTCATATTGGAAGTCGAAATCCATGAGTAAATGACTTTGGATTCGAACCAAGTGCTTTATTTTTTTATACAGGGTTCTTGTTTTGTGTTGTTCACTATCGCCTTCACTTGTTCAGAGGTATCTCTATGTGAGAGCTTTACGTGTTTTTAAGTTTTATTTTTATAAAATTTTCTATTCAAATATTCAATGGAAGGTGGAAACTTCATATTATGTAGTAGTTCAATAATTTATTTAGCATGAGAAGTTCAAATCAGTGTATCTCTTTGTGTAGATGGATAAATAATATGTTTTCATGAGATTATATATGTCATTACGTTTTTCTTTCTTCTCTCTGGTTACCATTACCATGACATTATATATGTCATTACGTTTTTCTTTCTTCTCTCTTGTTACCGAAAGCAATGATACGAGTCATTATCGACTTTTAACATCCCAATACTTCAACTCATCTCGATACCAGAAACGGTGATGGCAGAAAACTACCCGTTCACTCAATTTCATTCTTCGGATCCTATTAAAAGACCTTTTGAGGGAGGCCCCGTTAAAATACCATTTGAAGGAGGCCCAGACTCTCTTTCTCATTACTTTACTGGCTTCAGTGAAGTGTTCTCTAAATTTATATCTTCATATTCTCTGTTGATCAATTTTGGATATTTTATTATGAAAAGCGGAAGAATTAACAGCTTAATGTTTGATAATAATGATAATTTAATGAGTGAATAAAAAAATTCATTATGAAAAGCCGATTAACAGCACCGGAAATAAAAAATTGAGGGACAAGTGCATAGCTATTTCGTAATACGGTTCTTTAAATTCTTTATAAAAAATAATTAACTTCTAAATTTATTTTTTAACTAAATAGCATATAATTCAGTAGTATGATCACACCATCAAATACTTAATAAGCAAATCTGAAATAACCGATCACAGTTGGTTATAAATTTAAAGATTATGTTAAATATATAATTGAAATTAAAATTATATTATTTTTTATTTCATTTATTGAATTTGAATTTGTAATTTATAATTTTAATAAATTTATTTAAAAATAATAATTTAATTAATAAAAATAAATTTTAATATTTTATTCATAATTAAAATTAGATTAATTTTTAAAACTTTTTAAATTAAATTAATATTATAATTAGAATAATCACTAGTCAATAGGTAAACATGGATAGGCTACAAGTTAAGTGCCATGGATATGTTATATGTTATTTGTTCTCTTTTTTCTACTTTAACTCTGCCATGAACTGTCTATTATCCATATATCACATGTATTACTAAGTGACTCTTATTTATAAAATTAATATGGACAGTAAACTTGTCTAGTCCTCATTAAACATAAAAAAAAACATGTATTAATAAATTTTGTCTAAACATTCTATGTTTTTGTGTGCTATTTCTTTCACCATTTGCCTAATTCAAGCCAAAGACAAAGAGTATAACTCACTAAATTATCATTATTATCAAACATTACTTTATTAATATTAAAAAAATAAAATAATATAAATTATTTATGCTTGGTTAATAAAATGTTAATTCTTTTAAAAAATTAAGTCTCATGATAAAATAAATGAATTTAATGAGTATAGTAATATTTAAGTTGAAATTTATTTTATGTTTAAAATAAATTTATATTAATTTGTTATTTTTTATTATCATATATTTACTTTCATTTTTTAAATTTATTGAATGTGATGTAGATTTAAATTAATAAAATAATAATTTTTTAACTTTTAAAATATATTTATATTCAATTGTAATTTTTATG
The DNA here is from genome assembly GCA_027924585.1 of Larix kaempferi. NCBI lineage: Eukaryota > Viridiplantae > Streptophyta > Pinopsida > Pinales > Pinaceae > Larix > Larix kaempferi. The sequence goes on from BSBM01000437.1 coordinate 11,814,762, forward strand.
TTTTTTAATTTGATTTTATTAATATTATTTGTATAAATAAAATTTGGTTTGAATGGATGGTGATAATAATCATAATATATATGATTCATTATTTTTTAAAGAAAACTTATTTGTAAGAAATTATTTGAAAAGTGGTTTATGTTTTTTCATTAATTTTAAAATATCATTAAAAAAAGTATTGGTAAGAAATTATTTGAAAAATTGGTTTATGTTTTTTCATTAATTTCAAAATCTCATTTACAGATTTGTAGAGTATTATAATAGAATTAAGAATATAATTTAACTTCTTAAAGCAATGCCATGATGTATTTAAGTAAAATTTAGGAACATAATTGCAAGTCTCAATGAAACAAGGGTCAATCAAATCATGAACATAAGTGTTAGTAATTCAATGACAAGCAAGTTGTCACTATAATAAAAGAGTGAATAAATATATACTAGCAATGTTATGTGTTTATATAGACAACATTTTGTAATACAGTATTGATTTGTAAGCTTATTCTTTTTCCTAAAAACAAAAGCAACTTTTTATTCATCTTTGAGAGAATCAAAGTTACATCTAACTGTTCAAAATAAGCCATCTGAGGTTGCATACTTACTTCCCAAAACAAGACAATACAAACAACCCCTACTCTAGTCATCCTAAGAAAACATAACATATCTAATATGACTATTTCATTAACCCAGTAACCCAAATACAAAACTGTCATCATAGCACCACCAAATAAAATTGAGTATCAAGTCTGCTATCAAAGCACAAAGGACTGATAAAGTTTCATCTCCAAAATTGAACTTGAATAAAAAAAAACTAGAAGAAAGAAATAGACCCAAAATCAATCAAAGAATTCTCCACTGATTCCTCGAAGAGAATTAAACCATCCATAACTCCAACAACTTCCTTACATAGGCTATTAGCCTCATAATTAAACTCTCTATAGATATGAGTAAAGGAAATAACTAAAAAACTCTTGATAAACTCCTTTACTCTGCATGCCCACTGTTCCAATTATAGCACCCGTAAATTTGAATTTCCTATTTCCCAATCAATAATTATCCTATAGTCACCAACAATCTGTAAACTGAAAACACCCTCCTTTTGAGCACACCAAAGGAGCCCCCATAAGGCAAGCAACTCAACCTTAGTGTTAGTTTCAGGTCCAACGCCCATTTTTACTCTGATAATATGATCTCTTTTGATTTTAAGAATCATTCCAAGCCCACACAAGCTATTGTTTTCTACACCATCAAAATATCTTATGGAAGAGGATTCAATCTAGTAGTGGTAAAGGATGAATCTTAATCCATTTAGACTTCTTTTATTTATGGTAATCATAAAACAAATTGATGGATCTTGATCTAACAAATGAGATAAAAGGATTTTCATTGTAAAAAATGCATCTATTCCTGGCTTTCCAAACTTCCCAGATAATAGATAGTGGAAGTTCTTTAAATTTGACTTTTTTACTAAACCAAGAAAGTATATTGTCGTGATAATTCTGAGACTCCCACATATCATTGGAATTAAGGAATCTACAGCATTCATCCCAAATATTATTGAAAAAATGTTTGAGAACAAACAAATGGGAAATTGTTTTCACATCAGATCTACAAAGAACACAGATACTCGGACCACTGAACCCCCGCTTGACAAGATTGCCCCAATTTAGAACCTTGTTTTCTAGACAAAACCATAAGAAACATTGCAATTTGAGTGGAATTCTCCACTTCCAGATTTTCTTTATCCACCACTTAGGAGAAAAATGAATTTCCAATCTTCAATAATAGCTTCATACATGCTTTTTTAGAAGATATAATCCCATTTGCATCATTCCAGTCCCAAACCAACAAATCCTCCTCATCACATAGTCTAATACTTGCTTTATTCATAATCATGACAAAGTTGTTCCATTCATCTACAATATTAGCAGGCAGCCCCAAATCAGGAGCTAGATACCAATAAGACAAAGAAGTGTTTGACACAGTATGTCTTCTAGCTTGAGCAAGAACCCGAATATTTATGGAAAGGAGATATCAAACCAACTACTAAGATAACTTGTATCCATCGCCTGCCCCAATAAAAGGATCGACGCCAACAAAAACTTGAGAACCTCTACAAATTTTTCAACATCCCATTGTTAGTGAAAATCATCTCACACATGCACCCACAATTACATCTATTTCATTTCACGCTTAACTTGGTTATATGATTTCATATTCTTCAATTAATATACTTGCATCTTGGATTGGCATTAAGCACACCAACATTGTTCAATGTTTCTTAATTGCTCATGGTTCCATAAATATTTCTCATGGTTCCACCAACAATGCTCATGTTTCCATTAACTTTGTTCATCATCATCATCATCAACATATTCATTTTGATCCTCATCATCAACGCCATCACCCTACCGAAATATACTCATCATCATCATCTTCATCATCATCATCATCATCGTCATCACCATCTTCATCATCATCATCGACATCGTTGTCGTCGTCATCACCATCACCACCATCATCATCATCATCGTCGTTGTCATCACCATCTTCATCATCATAATCATTGACATCGTCCTCATCATCATCATCATCATCATCATCTTCATCACCATCAGAATATACACTGGTGTATATACCGAAATATACACTGGTGTATATACCGGAATATACACTGGTGTATATACCGGTATATAGACTGGTGTATATACCACGGGGGCTTCACTCAATAAACCGCTATCATAGCACATTCGTTCATGGCATATGAAACAATACCCCTAATTTCACTAAATATTGGAAAATACCTTCCAAAATCGTTTTTTTTTTACCCCCTCCCAATATGCCTTCCCAATTTAAAAAACCCCTATTTTCACTAGATATTGTATGTATCAATTTTTTCATTTACATTTTTTATACCCCTTTATATTTCTACCTAGTATTTTGATATGATACCCCTCTTATGACCCCAAATGAATTCTATAATGCACCTTGCTTCTTTCAATGTATATTATGTATGCACATTAATTCACCCACAATGCAATTACTCAACCACATATCATTATGATTTGCAACATATAATGGTCTAATGAAGAGATAGGAGATCACTTCTTGTATGTCACTAGAGCCAGTGCACACATAGTACAACATTTAGATTGCATGTTGTAGTTCCCCAATCATTGAGTAAGCCTATTGTGGGCTAGGTATCCAATCCCCCAGGGCCTGTAACAAGCTCTAAGAGGCCAACTAAACCTCCCAAGGCCTGTAATAGGCACAAGTGGTTGGGTATTCAAGCCCCCAAGGCCTATCGAGGGCCTATAACAGGCCTTGAAGGCTTAGAACCTCCCAAGGCTATTGGTAACAACTGGCTGAGTGTTATTGGTAACAATTGGTTGTCAATGACCACTGTCTCTCGACTATGATCAATTAGAAACTCACTTCACCACAAAACCCATGGCCTCAAGCATGCCTCAAGACATGATTTCCCTACGTACTAGTAAGCGTGAGCCTTGCCTCAACCTAATTTCTCATCCGAATGTGATCTCCCCATCTCCATTTGGGGGATATTTGTCAGCCCACCCATATAAAAAAGACCCCAAAGTATTTTTGTATTGTTACATTAAATAAAAAAACCCTTTTCCCCTTAATATATAACCAATATAATTTTTAGGTATTCATGAATATTTAATACCACAATATGAATGAACGTGATATTATATTGCCTTCTAGTGAAGCCCCCATGGTATATACCCGTATATACACCAGTCTATATACCGGAATATACACCAGTGTATATACCGGTATATACACTGGTGTATATTCCGGTATATAGACTGGTGTATATACCGGTATATACACCAGTCTATATACCGGTATATAGACCAGTGTATATACCGGAATATAGACTGGTGTATATACTGGTATGCCTATATACCGGAATATACACCAGTCTATATATCAATATATACAATAATCTATATACCGGAATATAACCCAGTCTATATACTAGAATATACACTGGTATATATACCGTGTACATCATCATCATCAACATATTCATTTTGATCCTCATCATCAACGCCATCACCCTACCGAAATATACTCATCATCATCATCTTCATCATCATCATCGTCATCACCATCTTCATCATCATCATCGACATCGTTGTCGTCGTCATCACCACCACCACCATCATCATCATTGTCGTCGTTGTCATCACCATCTTCATCATCATAATCATTAACATCGTCCTCATCATCATCACCATCATCATCATCTTCATCACCATCAGAATATACACTGGTGTATATACCGGAATATACACTGGTATATATACCAGAATATACACTGGTGTATATACCAGTATATACACTGGTGTATATTCCGGTATATAGATTGGTGTATATACCGGTATATACACCAGTCTATATACCGGTATATACACCAGTGTATATATCGGAATATAGACTGGTGTATATACCGGTATACCTATATACCGGAATATACACCAGTCTATATATCAGTATATACAATAATCTATATATCGAAATATAACCCAGTCTATATACTAGAATATACACTAGTGTATATACCGTGTACATCATCATCATTAACATATTCATTTTGATCCTCATCATCAATGCCATCACCCTACCGAAATATACTCATCATCATCATCTTCATCATCATCATCATCATCGTCATCACCATCTTCATCATCATCATCGACATCGTTGTCGTCATCATCACCACCACCACCACCATCATCATCATCGTCGTTGTCATCACCATCTTCATCATCATAATCATTGACATCGTCCTCATAATCATCATCATCATCATCATCCTCATCACCATCATCATCATCATCATCGGGGGTTAATTTCTGGTGCCGCACCATCAACGTCGTCACCCTACCAGAATATACTCATCATCATCATCATGCTCATCCTCATCCTCATCATCTTCGTCATCACCATCTTCATCATCATCATCGACATTGTTGTCGTCGTCATCACCACCACCACCACCACCACCATCATCATCATCGTCATCACCATCTTCATCATCATCATCATCATCATTGACATCGTCCTCATCACCACCACCACCATCATCATCATCTTCATCATCATCATCACCATTAGCATATACACTGGTGAATATTTTGGTATATACACTGGTGTGTATATTCCAGTATATACACTGGTGTGTATATTCCAGTATATACACCAGTCTATATACCAGAATATACACTGGTATATATTCTAGTATATACACTGGTATATTCTAGTATATACCGGTATATACACTGGTGTATATTCCGGTATATACACTGGTGTATATTCTGGTATATAGACTGGTGTATATACTGATGTATACACTAGTCTATATATCGATGTATACACCAATCTATATACCGGAATATACACTAGTGTATATACCGGTATGCCTATATATGGGAATATACACCAGTGTATATACCTGTCAGTATATACACTGGTGTATATACCTATATATACACCAGTCTATATACCGAAATATAGACTGGTGTATATTCCGGTATATTCCGGGAGTATATACATTGGTGTATATTTTGGTATGTAGACTGGTGTATATACTTGTAGATACACTCGTTGGTGTATATATTGGATTATACACTAGTGTATAAACCAATATGCCTATATCCCAGAATATACACCAGTGGATATACTGGAATATACACCAGTCTATATACTAGAATATTCATACACTAGTGTATATACTCTTGGAATATACACCAGTGTATATTTCGGTATATAGACTGGTGTATATACCAGTATATACACCAGTGTATATTCCTGTATATAGGCATACCGGTATATACACTAGTGTATATTTCGGTATATACACTGGTGTATGAATTCCGGTATATAAACTGGTGTATTCACTGATATATACACCAGTCTATATACCAGAATATACACCAGTGTATATACCAGAATATACACCATTGTATATACCAGTACATACCAGAATATACACCAGTGTACATATTTCGGTATATAGACTGGTGTATATACCGGAATATACACCAGTCTATATACCAGTATATACACCAGTGTATATACCGGAATATACATCAGTGTATTATTCCGTTAGGGTGATGGCGTTTATGACGAGCATCATGACGAAGATGTTGATGATGATGTACACAGTATATATACACTAGCGTATATTTCGGTATATAGACTGGTGTATATTATAGTATCTAGACTGGTGTATATTCTGGTATATAGGCATACTGGTATATACACCAGTGTATATTCTGGTATATAGGCATACCAGTATATACACCAGTGTATATTCCGGTAGATTTGATTGTTTCATATTCATCATCATCATCATCGTCATCACCATCTTCATCATCATCATCGACATCATTGTCGTCGTCATCACCACCACCACCATCATCATCATCGTCGTCATCGTCATCACCATTTTCATCATCATAATCGTTGAGATCGTCCTCATCATCATCATCATCATCTTCATCACCATCAGAATATACACTGGTGTATATTTCAGTATATACACTCGTGTATATTCTGGTATATACACCAGTCTATATATCGAAATATACACAGGTGTATATACCGATATATAAATTGGTGTATATTTCGGTATATAGACTAGTGTATATACCAGTATATACACCAGTGTATATACCAGAATACCGGTATATACACCAGTGTATATACCGGTATATACACCAGTGTATATACCGGTATATACACTAGTCTATATACCGGTATATACACATCAGTGTATATACCGATTTATACACACCAGTGTATATACCGGTATATACACTGGTGTATATACCAGTATATACACCAGTCTATATACCGAAATATACACAAATTTATATATCGGTATATACACCTGTGTATATTCCGATATATAGACTGGTGTATATACCAGAATATACACCAGTGTATATTCTGATGGTGATCATACACCTGTCAGTATATACACTGGTGTATATACCTATATATACACCAGTCTATATACCGAAATATAGACTGGTGTATATTCCGGTATATTTCGGGAGTATATACATTGGTGTATATTCTGGTATATAGACTGGTGTATATACTGGTATATACACTGGTTGGTGTATATACTGGATTATACACTAGTGTATAAACCAATATGCCTATATCCCGAAATATACACCAGTGTATATACTGGAATATACACCAGTCTATATACCAGAATATTCATACACCAGTGTATATACTCCCGGAATATACACCAGTGTATATTTCGGTATATAGACTGGTGTATATACCAGTATATACACCAGTGTATATTCCTGTATATAGGCATACCGGTATTATATACACTAGTGTATATTGTGGTATATACACTGGTGTATGAATTTCGGTATATAAACTGGTGTATTCACCAATATATACACCAGTCTATATACCAGAATATACACCAATGTATATACCGGAATATATACCATTGTATATACCAGTACATACCAGAATATACACTAGTGTACATATTTTGGTATATAGACTGGTGTATATACTGGAATATACACCAGTGTATATACTGAAATATTCAATAATGTATATTCTGATGGTGATGATGATGACGAAGATGATGATGATGATGATGGTGGTGATGAGGACGATGTCAACGATGATGATGATGATGATGTCAATGAAGAAGATGGTGATGACGACGATGATGATGATGATGATTGTGGTGGTGGTGATGACGACGACAACGATGTTGATGATGATGATGATGATGGTGATGACGACGACGATGATGATGAAGATGATGAGGATGAGGATGAGGATGATGATGATGATGATGATGATATTTCTATAGGCCCATGTGATATAAGATGTTGTATAACTATTCCGTATATAGACTAGTGTATATTCCAGTATATACACTAGTGTATATACCGAAATATACACCAGTCTATATACCGGTATATACACCAGTGTATATACCGGAATATACACCAGTGTATTATTACGTTAGGGTGATGGCGTTGATGACGAGCATCAGGACAAAGATGTTGATGATGATGTACATGGTATATACACCAGTGTATATACCGGAATACCGGTACCGGTATATACACTGGTGTATATACTGGTATATACACCAATCTATATATCGGAATATACACTAGTGTATATATCGGTATACATTGGTGTATATACCGGTATGCCTATATACCGGAATATACACCAGTCTATATACTGGTATATACACTAGTCTATATAGTCTATATACCGAAATATACACCAGTCTATATACCGAAATATATGCAGGTGTATATACCGTGTACATAATCATCATCATCATCATCATCCACATCTTCCTCCTGATGCTTGTCATCAACACCATCACCCTACCGGAATATACTCCTCATCATCATCGATGACATCATCATCTTCATCATGGTCATCATCATCATCATCCTCCTCATCACCATCTTCATCATCATCATCATCATCATCATCATCATCATCGTTGACATCGTCCTCATCACCACCACCATCATCATCATTATCTTCATCACCATCAGAATTATACAATGGTGTATATACCGGTATATAGACTGGTGTATATACCGGTATATACACCAGTCTATATACTGAAATATACACTGGTGTATATACTGGTATATACACTGGTGTATATTTTGGTATATAGACTGGTGTATATACCGGTATATACACCAGTCTATATATCGGAATATATACTGGTGTATATACCGGTATGCCTATATACCGGAATATACACCAGTATATATATCAGTATATACAATAATCTATATACCGGAATATAACCCAGTCTATATACCCGAATATACACTGGTGTATATACCGTGTACACCATCATCATCAACATATTCATTTTGATCCTCATCTTCAACGCCATCACCCTACCGGAATATACTCATCATCGTCATCTGCATCATCATCATCATCATCGTCATCACCATCTACATTCATTGAGTGAAGTGTCAAGTTTGAAGAACCGCTTCAAAATCTAGAGCTAATCGAGGAAGAAACTGTCGATTCACCGCCTCCACGAGAAGAAGAATTTGAAGAAGATGATGAAAGTATTGGTTATGATATTTTTGATATTTTATCAAACTTTCATGAACATGATATATCAGGTTTAGAATATGATCTAGTTATGCCTCCACACTTTCCAAAGTGGGCCCAAAATACACTCGATTCTACTGGTCCAAACATTGGAAATCTTGCTGATCCAAGGAGGACTCGAGCAGACTTTCAAAGAGAAGGTATGGCTCTTTCTTTCTCTGATCCTTTGATATCTGAGAAATTCTTTTTGATGATAGGTTCATATCCTAAATCATATTATCATGCCCATCGAGATCTGAGATGGAAAACCATCATGGATGAAGAGTACAATTTTCTTCAAAAGAATGCTACTGTGTGCACTTACCACTTGTTTTTGATAGGTGTTGATCCCCTTCAACACTACCTCTTTTCCATTTTCTCCCTTGAATATCATTTCAGGAACTTGGTAGTCTATTCAGTGCTTCCCAATGGAATACAACCATTGTACTCCCAAAACCATGTTAGTATCAGCCACATCAACAATATAAAATCTATCTGTAATGGTATTTTATCCTACACAAATATGCAATTTAGGAATCCATCTACAACAGTTCATGGAATAATTACCTGGAATGATAACAATGAAGCCTCCAAATTTTTCAGTATGTATCTTCCTCCTTTCAACCTGAGTTGAATCAATGAAGTGATGTGTTGCTCCTCCATCCACTAACACAGTGACTGATTGTCCTTGAACCACTCCTTTGAATCTGAGTGTATGGAAGCGAAGCACTCCTGAGAGTACTGCAATCTTTCTCACCTCGGTAGTAGGTTCTTCTTCTAGTCTCATAGGCCACTTCTGCATCTATTGGGGCCTCTTCTTCTTCTTCCTCAACTTTACTCTCTGAGTAAACTTCAATGTATTCTTCCTTTCCTTTGGCACATCTATGTCCTGGAAACCATGGCTTATGACAGGTGAAGTGCAAATTCCTTCTTCTCAATTAATCTCAATCCTTAGCATAGTTATCCTTTCTCAAATTTTCAGACGGACTCTTAATGGGTAGCCTCTGATTCTTGAATTGAGTAGGACCAACAGTCCTAGGAGGAAATATGGTCCCTGGAATAGAATCTTGCAAGTATCTAGTTCGACTTAGTGTATCTTGCAAGGTAGAAAGTATGTAAGACTTCACCAAACCTTTCAAAGGTTCTGATAACCCTTCAATGAGCAACGGTATCAATCTAGATTCTGTAATATCAAAAACCACCACAGCTAGTTTTTGAAACTCATATATGTAAGCTTAAGGAATTCCAGTTTTCTTCACATGTTCTAGCTCTCTGAAGGTGATCTCAGGATATTTTCTTTCGAATATTTCAGATAACCTTATTGTGAACTCTTTATAAGTGGTCACTTGATCATACCCCAGAGCTTTTAGGACATGAAACCACCAACCATTTGCTTCTCCATCTAATTGTAGAGTAGCCATCTTGATGGCATCTCTTTCATCCATAGGATTCAACTAAAAATATTTTTCAATATTTTGAATCCAAGAGTCAGCAGTACATTTATATGAACCATCAAACTAAGGTAGAGAAATTTTACCAATAGAAACTGTAATTTGCATCCTAAACCCTAGTTTCTATTATAAACCATAAAAACCCTAGATCATAGCCTAAACCCTAGATTAAGTTATAATACATATAAAATTTAAATCATTTTCACTCTACATATGTGCATCCATTTGAATCCACAACATTATGCAAAAATATGTAAATTTTCCCATGTATATAGAAAGTGTGCACAAAAAAAATAAAATCCAGTGCACTCAATGACCGACCCAAAACACATAACCAAAGAGGTTAAATGGCGTATAGATTCCATAAAACTTCATGCCACGACAAATAATTACATATCAAATTCCTTGCCTATATTGGCATCTCTTTTAGCAAAAGCACCCTGTGCCCCCTCCTCTATGATCTAGGCCTTACCTCTACCTTGAATCTCGATGTTAGTCCTCCAAGGACATTAGTCAAAACCGCAAGTTTTCATAAAAAATACTAATGCAATTGTTAAAATAAGGGATAATAAGCCTTGGATGCTTAATAAGTTATCTTTCTTGAGTGAAGGGCACATTTTTGGTAAGGTCATCGTAGAAGAGTTCAACATTAAGTATGTAAACCTAGAGCCTCAAGCCTAGGCTACAAACCCTAGCTTGCAACCACAACCCTAGTTTCTATTATAAACCCTAGAAACCCGTGTTCATAGCCTAAATCCCAGCCTAAGTTATAACACACATAAAATCTAAGTCAATCTCAGTATAAATATATATGAACATGTGCATCCACTTGAATCCAAACAATTAGTAACAGATATGCAAATTTTCCCATGTATATATCAAGGGTGCATAGAGTGAAAAAAACATCAAGTGCAATCCATGACCGACCCAAAACACATATCCAAAGAGGCCAAATGGTCTATAGAGTCCATAAAACTTCAATCCACAAAAAATAATTACATATAAAATTCCTTGCCTACATCGGAATCCCATTTATCAATAGATCCCTGTTCCACCTCATCTACAATCTAGCCTGATCCTATACCTTGAATGCTGAAGTCAGTATTGCATGGACATTTGTCAACACCCCAAGTTTTCATGAAACTTCCTAATGCAAGTTCTAAAATCAGGTATTAAAATATCCCCATTCTTATTAAGTGGTTTTGCTTGAGTGAAGGGAACAGTTTTGGTAAGTTCATCGTAGAGGAATTGAACATCAAGCTTGTAACCCTAGATCCTCGATCCTAGCCTATAAACCATATTTTGCATCCTAAACCCTAGTTTCTATTATAAAACCTAGAAACCCTAGTTCGTAGCCTAAACCCTAGCCTAAGTTATAACACATGTAAAATTAAAATCATTTTCATTGTACATATATATGAACATGTGCATCCACTGTAATCCAAACCATTATGCACAAATATGAAAATTTTCCCATGTATATAGCAACTGTGTAGAAAATAAAAAAGACATCAAGTGCAATCCATGACTCACCCAAAACACATAGCCAAAGCTTGGCTAAATGGCCTACAGAGTCAAGAAAACTTCAAGCCACAACAAATATTTACATATGAAAGTCCTTACCTAAATTGACATCTCATTTATCAATAACACCTTGTTCCCCTCCTCTATGATCTAGCCCCTTCCTTTACCTTTAATCACGAAGTTGATGGAATCCAAGGACATTAGTCACCACCCCAAGTTTCCATGAAACTTCCTAATGCAAGTGTTAAAATAAAGTATGGAAATATTCCCATGCTTAATAAGTGGTTTTGCTTAAGTTAAGGGCACATTTTTGGTAAGGTCATAGTAGAGGAGTTCAACATTAATCCTCTAAACTATAGCACAATTTTGGAAATATTTCCATGCTTAATAAGTGGTTTTTGCTTAAGTTAAGGGCACATTTTTTATAAGGTTTTCTAGTTTATAGGATTCAACACTAATTGTGTAAACTAGAAAACCTAGTTTGCAACCTAAACCCTAGTTTCCATTATAAACCCTAGAAACCCTAGTTCATAGCCTTAACCCTAGCCTACGTTATATCACACATTAAATTTAAATCATTTTCACTTTATATATATATGAACATGTGCATCCACTTGAATCCAAACCATTATGCACAAATATGCATATTTTCCCATGTTCATAGGAAGGGTGCACACAACCAAAAAAACATCAAGTTCAATCCATGATCGACCCGAAACAAATAACTAAAGAGGCTAAATGGCCTATAGAGTCAAGAAAACTTCAAGCCACAAGATATTTTTTGAGATAGTAGTGTATGTAGTATTTGGGCTAGAAGCTTTACTCTTATGAAGGATGAGTTTATGTAGCTTTGATTCTCCCTATGGATAACAAGTTGCATGTTTGGTTTTTTTAAATGACGATCTTTATTGATGTCCACTAATACCAACTTTGACCTATTAGGTTTTAAATAAAAAAAATACAGCATTTTAAAAATTGTTCAAAACCTTGATGTTATTTTAACAATATTAATTAATATATAAAATTAAAGTTAAATGGTACTTATATTTTTTTGGATATTATATAAGGTATACATTTTTTGATGGTGTAATAAAACTTAAAAACAGTTTTAATAGTTAATTGTTCAAAGAATTAGATTAACAACCCCATCTACAAAACACCTACCAAGAGTTAAACTCCTCTAACCCTTAGATACCAACAACAAACCTGGTTTACTTTCCTTGAATAATAATAATAATAAATTAGCCCATTGCCACCAATATAAATGTCCTCTTCCTCATTGACAATCGAATTTTAAATTTTGTCCGACTTGAACACACTATACATACTAGTTTACATAAATATGTCATTTAGTATTCTTGGTTTGTGATGCGACCGCTATGCTTTATAAATTAACAACTTTAGTTGCTTCACAATCAGAAGCATACTTTTGTCTTATTCTCTCATAATGCTGAGAGAGATCGACATTGTGGCCGCCATGAGAAAATATGTGGCCATCAGAGATGCGTGCAAATATCTTATAGCCAAATTTTCCTGGTGCTCTTTAGGAACTATGAATATACTTGCTACTAAACACTCCTTTATTGATGATGAAGGAATAACCTCACATATGATCACAACATAAAAACCTTTCTTATACATGCCATTCATCCAATGATCTCCCGTTGAATCAGTTGAATATAGTGCAGAAAGTGCAAAGCTGTTGGCCAAATAAATACCATCCCCCAGACGATTTCTAGTAGACATTAATTTTGTGTTGCTTAAGCACCGCAAGCCGTTTCTGTCAATGACAACGCAACGCATTAGTATAATCTTGTACAGTATTGAATAACTTTATAATTATTTTGATATTATAGCTAGTAAACGGATACACATACCTCAGAATTGAATACCAGTTTTCACTGGGACTTCAATGAAAACCAAATCTGGAAACTTCATGCTTGTTTCTAGACGTAGACACAGCGTCGCTATCAGGAGTATCCTGAAGCACCGCGAACTGATGAAACTGCGAAAGTTTTAGAATTTTGTCATCGTCATCAGATAGAAATATAAGCGACTGTCTATTCGTACTCAAGATGAATCTAAGAACGTTATATGAAAGCTGCCAAACTTACTTCCCAAAATATTCCTCTCCCAGTTTTTGGGCCGATTCCCCCTCGGTGGTAGACAACCATGATTTCGCCAGCATTGCCTTCAACTCAGCTTCATCGGCGGATAATCTCATCTCCCAAACTGAAGGGAACGATTTTATAATATTCCTCATAGCAACAATGTTTTTGTTTTTGTTGAAACAAATACTCATACTATTCGTGTCGGCATTAGGGTTTGCAATTTGGTTCGGTTTCGCTTTAGGGTTTGCAATTTGGCTAATATTTAGGTTTTGCAGTTTGGGTGATATTGGCATTAGGGTTTGCAATTTGGTTCGGGTTCGATTTAAGGTCATGCTGTTCGTGTTGGCATTAGGGTTTGAACGCTGAGGACTCTCCCTTTTTAAAAGAAGAAAAGGGGGAAATGGTTCGAACACATCACGGCAGCCGTTTGAGGCGGCAGAAGCGATGGAAATTTCTAAATCGATTAATTCTAGTGGCATTCGGACCACTTTTTTGCAGTACTTGCGCTTCCAGTCCCAATACTTCGAGGCCGAACAATCTGCAAAACCCAGTAATCCTAGTGTTATAATTTTAGGCTGTAACAGAACTAATGAATGGAACTGTCTGGTAATATGAGAGAGAAATGTCAAAATGAAATATTACATACCATAATTCGTCGAAACAACTACAAAGCCTGGAAACGGTGAAAGGGAGCTCTTTTTCGTAGACAATACACTGCTTAAGTAATGAGGCCAGACGACTTCCAGTAAATAGCAAAAATCTCACAAATATATTGTCCTCGGATGCCAACAATACATTATTAGCACTATCCGGATCTCGCCCCACCCTTGGATGCCAAAAATCTTTAGCAATTCGAGGCAATAAAGATCGAAGACCATACATATCCATTGGATTGTTTTCACTAAGATCGATAAGCTTGGCAAGCTGCTGATATAGATCATCTTGTTCATCACATTCATTATAAACAAATTTGACCATCTTGTCTCCCTGCATTGCCGATAATCCTCGGAAGGCCCCCCTTAGGGACTCCCCTTGTGATTCCAGCCGGCTTATACTTTCGACGGTGCTGCCAAGGGACTGAAACATTACTTCAATTAAAAGTGGCGTGGCAAATGAAAAGCCAAGTGCCTCAAGCACATGTCCATTCCGATGCCCATAGTATTCAAACAAACCAGTGAGTTCAATCTCAAATCCAACACACCAATTACTCTCTGAAGATAAATAAACCTTGCACCACCTGAGAATGCCATCTCTTATGTTCTCGTCACAGGGCATTACAACTGATCGAGCCTGATTGCACCTTTTATTGGCCTCATCTATAAGTTGGTCAAAATAACTATTTTTCAGGCCAATGGCCCTGGTATTAGCGGCTTCGGCATCCTTAGCGAGGGTCCTCTGCATCTTCACAAGTCGAACATGTTCATCTCCAGCATCTTCACGAGTACTATCGACTAATAGCAGCCATAAAAAGGACGGTGTCAAGGAGTGGCGCGGGCATTTTAAAATTCAAACGCGCGCAAATCAAAATTCAAAATTCACAACTGGCAGAGACCTTCGGCTACGGCGATCTCCTTGAGCCTCGCGTAGCAATGACCAGATCCACATGGCCAAATGGCTATGGCATGAGGCATGATGCTATGATGCATCTCCGTCGACGATCGGTGATCGGCTCCATTTTTCCAGCAGAGTGTCCATGTCCTACGGCGCTAACATACCGTTAGACCCCCGTAGCAAGAGCATTAAACACTCTGTTGCGGGGTCGATATTGGTTTCCCTCAAACTGTTCTGGTATTCCAGCCTGTGTGAAGGGAAATTTTTTAACCGAGGCATAGTTCTACCTCTTTTAGTTATTTTTTGGAATTTGAACCATCTAGACCATTTTAAAATGGACCAAAACCCATCAAGTTACAGTTCCATGACATAGTTACGCAATAAATGAAATAAAACTACGATTCCACCATTTTTATAACCGAATTTAGGGAACCATTGACCGGATAGCTATCCTCACGAATGGCAGCGTTTTCTGAACTGTTATATGACACGCACAACAAGAAATGTTGTGTCGGTCGTTGGCGTCTATTGCATGTAGGAAGCAGGGTTCAAAATTGAGGCCGTCAGGGCCCGTCAAAGGCCTCTCAGCCCGTCAGTGAAGGGGTATCTCAATTTTCCCCATCATATAAAATGAGGTTTGGAATTTTTGACATTTAAAAAAAATTTATTTATTTAAATATAAATGACATTTAAAGGGCTGTCATTAAAATCGCCCGTCATTAATTTTTTTATGGGTGAGTGGTGACAGGCAGTCCTGACTCCTACCAGGCTGCCAGTCTTTACTCTGGAATTTAATTCCAGACAGATGTGAACCAGCCGGTGGTTGAAACTAGGCAGGTGCTTGAAATCCGAGACCAATTTTTCAAACCTCACATTGCAGCTGCTGAACAACTGGGCCCTATCCCAGTCCGAGCTTCCAATTGTCTCTGGAATTGATTTAAACACAAATCCCTCATGTCGTTGGTGGGAAAGAGGAAGGAACCGATTGTGTGCATCCATGAAAAGTGAAGGTTTAGTAATGGTGGATACAAGAGGAAGGCGGATTTTCCCACCCTCGACAACAAAAAACGGGGGAAGAGAATCCACCCAAATGGTGCCGAACTCCTTTCGATCAGTTTCCCTTCTCCTCCCATAGAAAACACGAAGAAGCCATGGGATGAGAATACCCATATCGAGAACGATACGCCTGTGTCGTCATCAATATGCCCAGAGCTCGATATCGTTGTGGCATTGCCTCTGACTCCGCCTTCATTTTCTTTGCCTGATACTGTTTTAGATATTTCGCATTCTGAAACCCCTGAGAGTGCGAGCCTAAAAATGAGATCTCACATAGAGTCTCCGGCTCGGGAGAATGGTAGGGTTTGCTTTGAGAATACCCTATCCGTGTTCGAGTCTTTCAATTTCTACCTGACTCTTGATACTGATTCTGAAGATCAAATCCCATGGCTGCAATGGGATTTGAGCAGGAGTTCCCCGCCTGATGCAGAAGGAATTAATATTAAATCAGAAGAAGATGGCGTAGGATTTGCACCGACGAAGCCTCTGGGGGTTTCGGATGCCTGTGACAGACTTGACAAAATGCCTGACCTAGGGAAAACATATGTTCAGGCCAATTTGCAGGTGTGCGGGGAAAATGGCCCTCTCTTGAGGCCTGTTAAAGAAGAGCCTTCTGATTCTGATACTCCTACCAAAAGCTGCTGCTTGGAACCGTGTTCTGGCAACTGGAATCCACGTAGCAGCATGGAAGGGAGGGTCCATCATACAAACCCTCGATTCACCCTTGGCTCTGCGTTGTTTGCTGCTGTGGTTTTTGGAGAGCACCATAGAGTGCTGACACTAATCTTGGCGCTCTGGTCCTGCTACTAGCCTATACATTACTCCAGTCGCAGAAGCTGTCCATTAAAATGCTTCGTTGAGGTAATACATTCTTTTCTGTGTCTAAAAGCCAATACTATTTTCTCTGGTTGTAATTTTGTAGCCATTTATGATAATAACATACTGCGTTTTGTGGTGGTGTAACAGGAGGTAACTCATAGCAGCAGTTGGAGGACATCTACCTAGAAGGGGGCATCTACCCTAACGTTACTAGCGTTGCTTTGGACCCTGGTAAGACCTGGGGTCCCGAGACACACCCTTGTTTGATAATAAAAAAATAGTGTTGTAACTTTAAAAATATAATTACTGAAAGTGGCTTGGGAGGCACAAGGGGTAGCCCACACTGAGTTGTTAATTCGCAATCGCCGGCGTTTAATGATTTCGGTTGATGGCTAACTGCCCATTTGGGGAGATATTGACTCTCGTAATTTCTTTTGAACATTTCCAGTTGTTTTAAGAATTTAAACTTCAATGTAGCAGGTTTTGCATCGTCTTATTTTGATTTTGTGACTATTGGGATTGTGGTAAGCGTTTTAACGCTATGAACCCCAAAGTGGCCCTATTTAGAAAGTAGTGTAATACTTCGTTTTAAATGAGACCTCTGTGTTTGATAGGTTAAAGACTCCAGGAAGAATGTTATTTGGTTTTCAGCTTACTCCATCCATAACCACTATTTTGGGAAATATTTAATTCCTGTAGATGAAGGGAAATTTCTGCATAGGTTCTTCTTAAATGTATTAAATCTCAGTTTGAAATATTTATGTTTTAAGCTCAGTCTATAGTTTCAATTTAAGGAGTCATTAAGTGGATTATGGGCGTAAAGAGATTCATGGCCCCGTTCCTGTAAATCGATGGAGAAAACAAATCTGCTTGTTTTAAGTAAGAGTTTCGATATGTAGGAAAAATGCTTACTCAGTCTCGTCTTAAGATTCTATGAATTTAATTGTAAAGATATAATAATGTGTATCTTTCTACTAGGTTTAGGAGTAAAATCGCCTTTCGGATAAACAGACTTACAGCCCTTGAAATTCCTACTCTGATGCACTGGTGTGATGAAATAAACTATATGCTGTAGCTTGTCCCACCGGTAATCTTCAAACATATCTTCCGAGAGTACAACATGCTAGCTGATGGTCTTCAAAAGCAGGCTCTGAAAATGGAATTGGGATCTGGATATTTCACTGAAACATTGGATGGGAAGGTCATTGAACATGGCCAATTCATACTTTTTTAGCTGCTGTTTATCATCTTTTTTCAGCGTTTGAATGACATGCAGATGTACTTCTTTCTTTGTCTGTTACATAGGAGACCTATCAGCTAGCAGGTCTTGCTTAGGAGTGTATGTTTGTAGGTCACTTTTGATTATACAGCATATTCTGACCTAATAATTCAGGGATGATGAGAAAAGTCTGCTACGATCAGACTTTGTTTCTATTTTGTTGACTGGCAGCTTTGCAGACTTTTCTTTCTATTTGTCTATATGCTGAACTGGAATGTTACTTC
Source organism: Larix kaempferi (assembly GCA_027924585.1). Lineage (NCBI taxonomy): Eukaryota > Viridiplantae > Streptophyta > Pinopsida > Pinales > Pinaceae > Larix > Larix kaempferi. The sequence goes on from BSBM01000437.1 coordinate 11,833,939, forward strand.
CTCCTCTCATGAAGATGGTTGATGTATAATATGTCTTTTGATTCATATGAATAACAAAGACTGGTATTTTTTCCTGTGAAAAAAAAAAGTTTTATTTAAAAAAAAATTTGTGTCAAAAATTTAATTGAAATGCATTATCTTTTTTTAGCACATTTTTTTAATGAAGTGTGCAATTAATCTATTACTGTCATTTGAAATGTGAGTTTTTTTGAAAGCCCTTCATCAATAAAGGGCTGCATGAATATATAACGTTCAATATGAAATTAAGACCAGCCCTTCAATCTTGATCCCTGGTAGGAAGCATAATTGCGCCTCTTCGAACCTTGCGACTAAATCTGAGCGATTCCACATGACATTCTGGTGCAACAGGAAAAAGTTGCCTTTTTCTGCGCAGTTTTCATTTCCAATGTGATGAGGTGTCTGTTGCTCTTGACACGCATGTAACAAGACAGTTCTGTCCTTCTCTAGGTTAGACAAGTGGCATGGAATCTACACCATTTTTCGCCCACACGGGGAACGGCTACATAGATATAACTTCTCAACGATCTGGTTCATGTGCTTTTCAATAGTTTTTTTTATCTCTGTTTTGGTTGGGTTTGGTAATACATTGGGCAAGTATTCATTCATGGAAAACAATCTCTGCAACTCGTCTATGAACCACAAACAAACGGAAATCAAATGTAGATCCAGAAAGGATACTAAGAAACAAAAGGGAAGAATAGAATGCTGCATGTGTGGCGACATTGGATTTCAGGAATGCTTGTTCAGATGCCACAGATGCCACCACCGATTTCAGCATATGTGAGATTCCGTCTTTGCCTCTAATGTTCTGTTTTTTTTTGGCATACAATTAGTTTATATTAATTCTGATATGTCCATTATGAAGCCAATCTTGCAGATATTGCAGCAGGTTGTATTCTGATCAACTGGAACCAGACTACGTAAATGCATGTGACTGGTGCCTCGACTTGGAAGCAAAACAGGAAATTCAGACCTACAAAAAGAAAGTTGAATTGCAGGAAATGGAAAGTAGGAGGCGCAAGGAGGTAGCTGTCTGGAGTGAAATTGTGTCCATGTCGGCATCCACAAGTGCCATGAAGCAACCTGCATGCGTAAGCATTGATAAACCCAAAAATGATACCCTTAAACTCCGCGTCAAATTAGGAGAGACCAATCAGAACCAGCAATCGAGTATCTCACAAGACTGCAAGAAGTTGAAAGCTGCAGAAACTTGCTCGGTACTTCTACACAGAGAAACACCAGAAAAGGTGGATTGGTTCGTCGGTATAAGCTTCTCTCGGACGTGCTCGGTACTTCTACACAGAGAAACACCAGAAAAGGTGGATTGGTTCGTCGGTATATGCTTCTCTCGGACGTGCTATGCTCTTAAGCAGTCTTTCTGTTGTATTCCAAAACATATTTTCACTTTCACAAGTTTCTCCATAGCTCCGCAATCTATTTTATGGCTGAAAATAATATTATAAGCGAGCTAGATTTTCCTATACTGTATATAGCATATATACAGTACATAGCTCATGAAGTAAAATCATGAGTATAGATTTAAACTCTCTATAGTCATTGTGAGCTACATATGTAAATATTTCTGTTTTGGTAACGATACTTCATATGTAAATATTCATGTTTTAGTAATGAAACTTATTTGTCCATATGACATCATAATTTTTGGGTTTCATTTATTTAAGTTTCACGGTAGTCAGAATTTTCATTTTGTTATTAGATAGAATCATTGCTCTTAGCTCAGGAACATTACTAATATCGCTTCTCATGGTACAAAAAAAGCCATCCATAATCTTCCTTGACACTCATCGAGTCATATAATGTAAAGTAAGACGCCCATGGCTGAAGAGTATTTTTTGATACTTGAATGTTTATATATTGGAGAATTGCATATAAGGCATACCTTCTGGATGGATCCATGAAGATGGGTAATTATTTTTGGCCAAATATGACGTAAAATGGAAATTTTATCCATGTATTAAATTGAAGTCGTTAAAACTCATATTTGCCAAATGAATTTTGACATGCACTTGAAAAAAGAAATGTAGAGAATTATGTTGGCTTTTCAATGATATTTTTTTCGAAATATTTCAATGTCATTTATCATGTCTAATTTTCATTTAATAAAACATGTGTACTTAAAAATTTGATGAGCAATTAACAATTAGTTTAATAATTAAAAAAATGAAATATGTGAACATGATCTAGATAGAATGCACTAGGGCTTACATATTTTTCTTTTAATTTTTCTCCAAAAAATATATTTTTTATTATTTTTCGAAAATGACGAATGAATATTTCAGTCCAAATCTTTTAATTTTTTACATAATTTGAAAAAATAAAAATACCCTTTGTGTATTTTTTCAAATTTTTTGGATGTTTATTTTGAATTTTGTGGATTTATCTTTGACCTCAATTGAAGTTGTCGACATAGTTTTTTAGGGCAAGTTTTAGTAGAAATTTAAAAACAAAAGACATATGAAAATAAAAATCCATAAATTTTATCTATCTGGATAGAGGATTCGTTGACGAATCCAGTGGTATTAAGTCCACTCATTAATGAGCATTTAATGACATGGTTTAACTTTGTGGAAGGCAGACAAAAACACCTCGATCAAGGTCTTGTTAAACCCTTGATCGAGGTATTACTCGATCGAAGGACTCGATCTAAGGTTTGTCAAAAAGGCTCGAGGGTTGGTGTGTGTAAAAAAAATATATATACCAACCGGGGCTAAACCGCGAGAGAAATTGGCAACAATTAATGTTGCCAGAGTTGGCAACAATTAATGTTGCCAACTACCCTTTCCTCGTAAAAACTAACATGTATATAACCACTAAACAAGAATTCACAAACAACAATTTACCTCATTGCTGTTTTTTCTCCATTAGAGATTTGTCAATTTGAGCTTATTGAATTAGAGATTTGTAATTTTCATATTGCTAAATTATATCTCATTAGACATGTAAGATTTCTTTGTAGGCATAATTCAAGATTTCCTACTAACATTTTGTTGTTTGTCATAACAATTTAAAAAAAAAAAAAATTGTTTTCTTTGTAAATTGATTCATGTAAGATTTCTTTGTAGGCATATTTGAAGATTTCATACTAACATATTGTTGTTTGTTATAACATTTTGAAAAAAAATTGTTTCTTTTCATTGTATATTGATAGGGAATAAAAAAAAAAGACAAAGAAAACATGCTAGACAACAAAATGCCAATGAAGAACGTGAGAAGAGTAGAGAACGAATGAGACAACAAAAAGCAAGGTTAAGAGAAGAAGAAGATGCAAATTTGGTGCAACAAATTCCAATGGAGTACAACCAAGGTAAATTATTGAATTGCATGCTATCATAATTTAAATATCATGCTACATAATTTACAAAATTAGTAACAATTTTCCAATAAATTTAACTAAATTACATAATTTAATTTGTTTCATATTTATTTGTAATGATATTCTTATTTATTTCATTAATTTGATACCTAAATTTAAAAGTTTGCAACAATTTTTATGTTAAATGAACAATTTTCGAGTGGCTTTAAATAAATGTTAAATTAGAACAATTTTCAAATAAAATGAAACATGTAAATTTAGATTCTACTTTCATGTTAAGATATGAACATATTTTTAACTATTTTCAAATTATTTCAAAGTTGCTAACAATTTTCAAATTATGCTTCAAAACTGCTTTAACAATTTTCAAATTATTTCAATGTTGCTAACAAATTTCAGTTTTATTGTCCAACAATTTTCAAATGAAATTTGTACACAAGTAGATTATATTTTCAAGTTAAAATGTATGTACATATTTACTATTTTCAAATTTATAAACTTTACTAACAATTTTCAATGTTATTAGAATAATTTTCAAATTAAATGTACACTTGAACATTATTTTCAAGTTAAATTGTACATATTTAACTAATTGCAATTTTTTAAGTTACTAACAATTTCAAGTTAAATGTAATTTCAATTCTTGTTTTGTTAAAAAATTCAATTTCAAAACAAATGAATGAATATTTTAAAATGAACATGTTATGATAGTTATGTACTAGTTAAAATTTATTCAATTTAAAAACAAATGAATGAATATTTTCATAGTTATGGTGGTTGACAACATTTTCATAGTAATGAATATTTGAATACAAATAAATGTTCAAAGAGCTATTTAATTATAATGTTTACTTTAAAAAAATTTCATCAATCACATGTACTTTTATTTCCATATAAAATGACATATCACCATGATAAGATTAATGATTAGAATCATATATTTTCTTAGGGCAAATTGGAAATAATTATTTGCAATGTTTGCAATCTTGCATTGATATGTGAAACATTATTGATAAAAATTACAATTTCCATAATTGTTTATTGTTGAAATTGTAAAATCATCAACTATTGAAATTCTAGGGTAGAAGTGTTGTAATCATTTATTCTTTGTGGTGATTCGCAACTTGTATTTTAAATATTTATTTGTTTATTTTATACCATAAAGTTAAAATAACATTTTTCTTGTAATGTATTTAAGTAAAATGGACATAAATTGCATAAAGAAAATTTGGCCACAATTATGTAATGTGATGATTATAAATGATATTAATTTTTATGCCCACAATAATTTTTATCAAGTTATTAATAATTATCTTGAGTTAAATATATATACTTGATTTTCAAATTTTACTAGTAATTATCAAACTAAATGTACAATTTCAAGTTGCATGTACATATTTAGTTGTTTTGAAATTAAGTTGTACAAACAATTTTCTTGTTTTAATGTATTTTCAATACTTGTACATTTTTCTCAAGTCATTAGCAATTTTCAATTTGTTAATTTACATGTACAACAAATTTCAAGTTAGTAGCAATTTTAAAGTTAAATGTACAACTTGTATTTAACATGACATATCACCATGATAAGATTAATGATTATAATCATATATTTTGTTAGGACAAATTGGAAATAATTAAATTTGTAATGTTTGCAACCTTGCATTGATATGTGAAACATTATTGATAAAAAGTCCTTAAATTGCAATTTATGATAAAATTACAATTTACATTTAATTGTCTATTGTTGAAATTGCAAAATCATCAACTAATGAAAATGTTATTTTGCATTAAAAATTATGAATTTCTCCTCAATCATATCACTATGTAATGTTTTTAATTAAATATCGTATTCATTTCTAAATCAATTTTTTTTCCCCGTATAATAGGTATGTTATTATGGGTAGAAAATCAATCTTAAATTTTTATTTCATGTATATACAACATGGGATGCATGATGTTGTCCTTGAAATTCTAGGGTAGAAGTGTTGTAATCATTTATTCTTTGCATGGTAATTTTCAAATTGTATTTTAAATATTTATTTATTTATAAATTATACCATAAAGTTAAAATAACATTTTTTGTTGTAATGTAAAAGTAAAATGGACATAAATTGCATAAAGAAAATTTGCCCACAATTATATAATGTGATTATTGTAAATGATATTAATTTGTATGCCCACAATAATTTTTATCAAGTTATTAATAATCATCTTGACTTAAATATATATAGTTGATTTTCAAGTTACTAGCAATTTTAAAGTTAAATGTACAAGTTACTACCAATTTCAAGTTACAAGAAATTTCAAATTTTACTAGGAATTTTAAACTTTACTTCTAGAACAATTCTCAAGTTTAATTAAGTTAGCAATTACAAGCATCTATTGCAAGTTCGGATCTGGGAATAATCCCTGTCCGCTTAATTGTGGGAAGTACTTGGGCATAAGCCCTAAAACTCATTGTGAGGAGTACCACAGGAACCCTGACGCAAGTCACCTTACGAGATATTTTCTTGCTTAACAATACACACGACACAAACCACAATGCTCACACAAATAAGGTGTAGAACAAGATGCCTGGATTGGCTTATATTACTTCTCTGGAATCGGTTACAATGTAAAATAACTGTAAGCAAATAACTAACTACAATCGACCTCAACCATTACAACTTAGAAGTAACTATGGCGTGTTCTCCCTATGTGTCGACCTCACCCTCTCCTGGTTCTCCACAGAACTCTCAGCTATGGTTCGATCTCAACTTTGCACTCGACCGGTGTGACTCTTTACAATGCTCTCGGCTCTGCACTTTGCTCTGTTCAACTCTTCCACCATGTCTAGACTAAAAGCCTTCTCCTTTTCTTCTACTCTACGGGTGCTATTTTCAAGATTATTACAATCCTGAGACACGCGTTCCCTCCATTCGCCGATCCTGTCCAAATCCTGCGAATCTGCACTGTCAGCTTCTAACCATACTGTATAGATTCTGTCCATGACGTCCTCTGTCACATCCTTCACCAGCTCACAATAACTGTAATAACTTCCTTCGCAACCCCGAACAGCTACTGGTATGGTCCCTTGAATTTTCTATCCTTCCGACCCTGCTACAGCAGTCAGTCACATCTCGACTATCCTGTCGGTTCAATCCTTTCCCCCAATTCACTTGGTCTCACCACCCTGTTGTGTCGTAGTTTGACCACTTGTCGACTAACTGACCTCTTACATCGCTCTTCATCTGTCGATCATTTCTTGTCGATCCTTGACCTCCCGCAATATCTATTGTTCCTTCAGTCGGCTGCACCCCGACTGCTTCTGCTCGACTTATTGACTTCGACAAGTCAACCTGCTCCCCGCACCAGTAGTCATCGGCACTCCCGCTGGTCGGATCCCTTCAACCGATCAACTTCGACTGATCTTCCTAGGCCCCGATGCTCATGCATCAAACTCCCTAGGTGAAAAAGAATTCGACTGCTACGTTAGTCTCCTGAACTCCTCTTCAGAAATCCACGTCGCTTCTTGCAACTCATCATTGGTCCATCGCACCAAGTATTCTTTCATGCGTGATCTACGAGTATGCTCCACTTCATGCTCATCGATTACTTCTACAATCCCTTCTTTAGGTCGGTTTGGAATCTGTTCTGTCGAGTCGAGATTGGTTCCTTCCCCTTTACTGCTGCTTGACCCTTCTTCAAATTTATACAGGTCCGAGACATTGAACATTGCTAAAATGTTCAAGTCTTCCGGCAATTCCAACACATAGGCATTGTCTGAAATCTTCTTCAGAATCCTGCATGTTCCTATCTTCTTCAACTTCAACTTGTTGTATGTTCCTGTTGGAAATCGCTCCTTCCGCAAATATGCATAGACTAAGTCCCCCTCTTGGAATGACAATAGCCTCTTCCTCCGTTCAGCTCTCAATTTGTAGGCCGCGTTACTCTTCTTGATGCGCTTTCGCACATTTTCATGAACTTCATGCATATGCTCTACGAATGATTCTGCATCCGCGCTCTTCCTGGTTTCTGTCGGCAATTCGACCAAATCTGCCACTACATGTGGACTCCTCCCTTAAACAATCTGAAATGGGTTCAGTCCTATCGACTAATTCACAGAATTGTTATATGCAAACTCTGCCTATGCCAACACATTCTCCCACTGCTTGGGTCTGTCGGCTACTAAACATCTCAGAAGGTTTCCCAAACTTCTGTTTACAACCTCAGTCTGTCCGTCTGTCCGCAGATGATATGCCGAACTAAACTCTAACTTTGTGTCGAGTTTTTTCCATAGGGTCCTCCAGAAATGCCCCATGAACTTCGTATCCTGATCCGACATGATACTCTTTGGCAACACATGCAACCTAACTATTTCCTTAAAGAATAGTACAGCGATTCCTGTGGCATCACTTGTTTTCTTACATGGTATGAAATGTGCCATCTTCGAAAACCTGTCGACTACAAAAAATATTGAGTCGTTCCCCTACTGTGTCCTTGGAAATCCCAACACAAAATCCATGCTAAGATGCTCCCACGGGTTCTCTAGTACTAGAAATGGTGTATACAGCCCCATGTTCTGGCTCCTTCCTTTGGCCAACTGCAAAACTTGACATTGTCGAACCCATTTTCTGACATCTGTCGACATCCTTGGCCAGAAATACTTTTCGTCAATTAGTGCTTTGGTCTTGTCGATTCCAAAGTGCCCTGCTAACCCTCCATTATGAAATTCTCGGATTAGGTTCCCTCTCACCGATCCTCTGGGAATACACAACTGACTTCCCCTAAAAAAATAACCTTCTTGAATGAGATAACTCAAATATGGAGTTCTGTCAATGCTCCAAGGCTCACAACACGCCTTCCATGCTTTCGCAAAATACTCGTCGGTTTCATACTCCATCTTTACCGACTCTATTCCTGTTGCCTGAATAGTCATTGTGCTCAACAGCGCAACTCTCCTGCTCAACTCGTCAGCAACGTTGTTCGACTTGCCCGAACTATGTCGCAACATGAAGGTATATCTCTGGAGTAGCTCCACCCACTTCATTTGTATCTGATCCAACTTCGACTAAGTATTCAGATACCTCAGCACTTGGTGATCTGTGTATAACACAAATTCTTGTGGCAACAAATAATGCTTCCATTTCTTCAATGCTTGTATGATAGCATAAAAATCTTGGTCATAGACCGAATACTTCCACTTCGCTCCATTCAGGTTTTCACTAAAGAATGCAATTGGTCGGCCTTCCTGGCTCAACACTGCTCCAATTACTGTTCCACTTGCATCACAATTGACCTGGAAAATTTTGTCAAAGTCTGGGAGTGCCAATACTGGGCTCTCAGTGACCTTTTCCTTCAATTTGTCGAAAGCTTCCTAGTCCTTATCCGTCCACTTGAACTCGCCCTTTCTCATGCATTCTTTCAATGGTGCACAAATCCAACTGAATCCCCAAATGAACTTTCGGTAGAAACTAGCAAGTCCATGGAAACTTCTCACTGCAGTCGTACTTGTCGGTTCCGGCCAATCTACTATTTCCTTCACCTTCTCAGGGTCCATCTCCAACCCTTTACCTGAAATTACAAATCCCAAGTACACCGACTCCTTCTTCATGAAGAAACACTTTTGCAGGTTAATCATCAGCTTTTCTTCCTACAATTTCTGCAATACTTGTCGAACGTGCTCCAAATGTTCTGACTTGGTCCGACTGAAAATAAGAATGTCATCTAAATAGACTATGACAAACTTTCCTAAGAATAGTTTCAGTACTTCATTCATCAATCTCATGAATGTACTGGGTGCATTAGTCAGTCTGAATGGCATGACTAACCACTCATATAACCCTTCTCTTGTCTTGAATGTTGTCTTCCATTCATCTCCTTCTCTGACCCTGATTTGGTGATATCCACTCTTCAGGTCTAATTTCGTGAAGTATGTCGCTCCACTTAGGCAATCCATCAAGTCATCCATCCTTGGCAATGGAAATCGATACTTGATTGTGATCTTGTTAATGGCTCTGGAGTCAGTACACATCCTCCATTCCCCGCCTTTCTTTGTTGTCAATACTGTTGGTACTGCACACGGGCTCAAACTTTCTTGGATCAATCCCCTATCCAACAACTCTTGGACCTATCGGTTGAGCTCCCGTCCCTCTGCTAGACTCATCCTATATGGTGCTTTGTTTGGTAGACTCGACCCTGGAATCAAGTGGATCTGATGCGATATGCTCCTTGTTGGTGGCAATCCCGTCGGTTTCTCATCAGCCATTATGTCCTGAAACTCTTCGAGCAACTCCTCGACTTCGATCGGAATGCTCTCCCGATTGGTCGTTCCTTCGACATATGGTCCTTTTGGAATGATTGCATAACATCCCGACTGCTTTTCCTCCTCTACGAGGAATTCTTTGGCGATGCTCATCAACACTTGCTTTTCCCAAAGATTGCTCTCGCCGTCCTTGCTGTCGATGGGCTCTCCTCTCCTCGGCTTAAGAGTTATTTTCACGCCATTCTTCCACACTATGACTGTGTTAGCTCGACCATCATAGATCATCTTACGATCATATTTCCATGGCCTCCCTAACAACAGATGGCATGCATCCATGGGAACTACATCACACAATACACTGTCTTCTAATCCTTCAACTCTAAAGTTGATCAGGCACTGTCTGGTCACCTTAACATGGTGACTTTTCTGCAACCATGAGATCTTGTAAGGGTGTGGGTGTTCTTGACACTTCAACTTGATCTTGTCGATGACTTCTGTCGACAAAATATTCTCTGTGCTTCCACCATCAACTATCGTTTTACAATGCCATTCTCCGATTCGCACCTTTGTTCAAAAGATAGCCTTCCGTTGTACTGGTTCCATCGGATCATGCTGATCTTCTTGGATCAAATCTCTCTTAACCATCAGATTCCGGTTCTTCTTTTTCTCACCTCCACTGCTGTCTGATGCCGATTCTTCCCTCTCATCGACTTGCTCATCCTTTCGACATCTAGGTTTCGACTCTTCTGCAGCATGTAGGTTTTCTGGGCATTCATATGCCTTATGGCCCGTTCCTGGACATTTGTAACAAATTATAGCTGGCATGTTAACTCCTTTCTTGTCGAATGAACCACTTCGACCATACACGCCTAAACCATGGTTTTCACAACCATCGCGTCGGTTCTCTTGCATTCTTTCCTTCATCGATGTCCCTTCTATGTGTCGACTATCTTCGACACCTTCCTTCTTGTAGCCGCTACCTTGACCTTTCACGAATACAGTCTTTCCACCCCGACCAGTCATCCTGCCTCTGGTCATTGCGGACTTCCTCGAAATTTTATCTTCCGCCTTCAGAGCTAGTTGATAGGCTTCTCCAACTGCTCTGAATCTCAACATGCTGAGTTCATCTTGAATAGTGTACTTCAAGCTGTTAACATATCTGGCGACAGCTTCTTCTCCTTCATCAGTTTGTCCTGTCCGAATCGACAATCAGTAGAACTCCTCCGTGTACTCTTTCACGGTCATCTCTTTTTGTCGAAAGTTCTGTAACTTCCTGAACAAGGAAATCACATAGTCATTTGGAAAGAACTTCCCCTTCAACTTGGCAACCATTCTGTCCCAAGATTTTATTTTCTCCTTGCCTTTCTTGAGTCTGTTAGCCTGTACATTGTTCCACCACAACGAGGCATGACCCTTCAATCTTAGACATGCAGTCTTAACCCGTTTAGGATCCTCGATCTGCTCCACATCGAAATATTTCTCCTCAAGTCTTCTGGGTCCAGGCTTCCCGATTACGTACGCACATCTATCTTCGCCCGACCTCTAATTTTTGTCAGAAGCTTGATGAGTTTCTCCTCTGGTTCTTTTGCTGCGGCTTCCCAAGCTTCCACTTCCTCGACTTCCTCGTCGCTGTGCTCTAGCGCTTCAGGAATGAAACCACACCTCTAGTTTTCTATGATCGCTGCGAATTCATTTGTCAAAGTCCACATCATTCAGACGCATTCGTCGAACATCTCATGATCTACTGTGATGGTTTCTACGCCATGCGCTCTTCTTCCTTAGAAATTAACGCCTCTTTGAGCCATTTTGAACTTTCGCTGAAAATTCTCACACGTTCAAGGTCCTGATACCAACTGATGCAAGTCAGGTTGGTATAGTCTTCTCTGCAACCGGACTCGCTTTCGGGCTTTGATACCAATTGACGCAAGTTGGGTTGGTATAGTCTTCTCTCCAACCAGACTCGCTTCCGGGCTCTGATACCAACTGACGCAAGTCAGGTTGGTATAGTCTTCTCTCCAACCGGACTTGCTTCCGGGCTCTGATACAAACTGATGCAAGTCAGGTTGGTATAGTCTTCTCTCCAACCGGACTCGCTTCCAGGCTCTGATACCAACTAACACAAGTCACCGTACGGGATACTTTCTTGCTTAACAATACACATGACACAAACCACAATGCTCACACAAACAAGGTGTAGAACAAGATGCCTGGATTGGCTTATATTACTTCTCTGGAATCGGTTACAATGTAAAATAACTGTAAGCAGATAACTAAATACAATCGGCCTCAGCCGTTACAACTTAGAAGTAACTGTGGGGTGTTCTCCCTCTGTGTCGACCTCACCCTCTCCTGGTTCGCCATGGAACTCTCAGCTATGGTTCGATCTCAACTCTGCACTCGGCCGGTGTGACTCTTCACAACGCTCTTGACTCTGCTCTCTGCTCTGCTCAACTCTTCCACCACGTCTAGACTGAAAGCCTTCTCCTTTTCTTCTACTCTGTGGGTGTTGTTTCCAAGATTATTACAATCTTGAGACACGCATTCCCTCCATTCGCCGATCCTGTCCAAATCCTGTGAATCTGCACTGTTAGCTTCTAACCGTGCTATACATTTTCTGTCCATGACGTCCTCTATCACGTCCTTCACTAACTCACAATAACTGTAATAACTTCCTCAGCAACCTCAAATAGCTTTCGGTACCATCCCTTGACTTTTCTGTCCTTTCGACCTTGCTACAGCAGTCAGTCACATCTCAACTGTCCTGTCGGTTCAATCCTTTCCCCCAATTCACTTGGTCTCGCCACCCTGTCATGTCGTAGTTCAACCACTTGTCGACTACCTGACCTCTTACATCGCTCATCATCTATCGACCATTTCCTGTCGATCCTCGACCTCCCGCAATATCTGTCGTTCCTTTAGTCGGTTGCACCTCGACTGCTTCTGCTCGACTTATTGACTTTGATAAGTCAACCTGCTCCCCACACCAGTGGTCATTGGCACTCCTGCTGGTCGGCTCCCTTCGGTCGATCAACTTCAACTAATCTGCCTAGGCCCCGATGCTCTTGCATCAAACCCCAAAGTAGCTGGCGCATTGAGAGGACTCGCTAGCGAGAAGGGCAACAACCCCTATCTAATTGAGTAGTTTTTCCCCATGAGGTAAACCAAGAGTTGTCGTTTGTGGCCAAGCGATTATTAGTTTTATTTGAGCTGTGGAGTGAGGGGTACTGCTCCAATACACAAGTCGCTAGATAGGATTGGTGGCCAAGTGAAACACCTGAACTTTTAGGAAGCCGAACATACATGAGGTCCATATCTATTTTTAGTTGAACTGTTGTCGATCACTTCCGCGCCATTTCACTAACACCTCGGGATTTTGGTGTAACGGTTCGTATCACTTGATCCAATTCAAATTTCAAGTTACTCAAGAGCAATTTCAAATTTCAAGTTACTAGCAATTTCAATTTTTACTTAGAACAATTCTCAAGCTAAATGTATTCATTGGAAAATTCAATTCACATGCAATTTCCAATTTTTCAATTTCCACATCAAATTTAAAGTTACTAGCAATTTTAAAGTTCAATGTATAACTATCAAGTAACCAATTTTCAATTTGTTAATTTACATGTTATGTAGGGAGAGATTATGGTAAGAAGTCACATCATGGTGATCAAGAATCACATGACCCTGTGCCCCCTCATGATCCTGATCAGCCATCACATGACACCTTTGTTGGCCCGGTTTTGCAACCAGGCTTAGTGCTATGGGCACCTGCTAACTAGTAGCAGCAGTTTCAATGGAATTAAATAACAATAAGCTAAACTAAACTAATCAAATCATGGATCTATGTAATAATCTAAGCAAATAATTTAAACATTTAAAAACAAGAACAAGAAAATATTAAAGAATGAATTTGTATTGAAAAATGGGGGGCAAGCAAGTGCTTGCGATAATACCTTCAATGGTGAAGGTTGATGTTGAGCAACTCCCAAGATGAGTAGCTCCAAACTCCAAGAGGTCTCCTTCTCCAAGGTTGCTTCAATGGCTAAAATGCTCAAGGGAGATTTCAGCAGCATAAGGATGAGATAATGGATGGATGGGAAATGAGGAGCCCCTACCACCTTTTTATAGGTTTTGGTGGTTTGGAATACCATTTGTGGTTTTGTGGAAACCAAATGGTATTGACCAACATGGTTTAGGTACTTTTCCCTCCTTTTTCCTTTTTGAATAAAAATAATATTTAATTCCCTTTTTAATATTTTTGGGAATTTGGACCCTTTTTGAGGGTTTTTTATGCTTTTCAGGAAAAATAATCTTTTTTAATGGAAAAAGGGGTGTACTAAGGTCTTTTGGTGACCTTTTGTTGGTTTCAGAGGCTCAGATTGTGGAAAAGTGGACAAATGGGTCATGTGAATAAGGGAATGAGCTAGTGAGCACTTTTTAGGTGTTAACAGATTGCCCCCTGATGTGTGAGGGCAGGAGCTCATCGTATGGCCGATAGACATCATAGTTCTTTTGTCTTTTTTCAGGAGTTTGGGGGAGAGAAGAGACCGGTTGGAGACTGGAGCCACGGCCCTTGGAAGCTGCAAAAACAAAAAATATTACATGGCCTCAATATGAATGAGGTATAATCTTTGATAATGGACGAGGCGGGCATTCCCATGCTCGTACCAAGACATATACATAACAATTAGTCCCAAGAAGGGGGATCTAATACATAAAGAATCTACTGGTACATCATAATGGTCCAGGGGGGACATTATTTTGTGATATACTCCTGATCATAACTGATCTCAATAACTGATACACTGGACTAGCTGATGAACTGCTGAAACTGAAGGTGTCCAATATCTGTAGGGACTCAAAGACTATGAGTCATCTCTGAGAAATAATATAACTGTATACTCAAGGGAGTATGAAACTGGGGTATATCTGAATACTGTCGCCATGCGCAACCCGGATATCTATAGAAAAAGTGTAACTGGTTTTATCCATAGGAAGACTCTCAAATGTGGAGGAGTCAGGAGGTACCCGGGGTCTTCGACTAATAAGTGAACGGACGAATGCCCTGTGCGAGTCTCAACGATGCGATCAAGGTGTTGAAGTCGAGCATGTGAGAAACAACGATTTGGAGAGGCACTGAGGACTCTTCTCGAAATGATTCGTAGGCACTCATCATAAATGGTGATGAGTCCAAGACACAGGGACCTCTAGGTCTATCCTCTGGAATAAATTTGGTTGTTGTCGACAGAGGGAGACCAGCAACTAACAAGGTAATGATGTTTCCTTGATAGGAGCGCGAGGTGTAGAACTGAAGTGTGGTAGTACTGATGGTAGGACTGACATACTTGTGGGGATGGGAAGTAACTGGGTTAAAAAGTGGGTAGACTCAAACTTCCTTTGTTCAGAGCATGATGGCATGGTTGACCTGGCAGTGTGGGGAACTGACTTGTAGGTGTGGGGATCATTGCTTTGACTGAATGGTATATATTGACTCTGGGGGGGAGGACGAGCTGGTAGGTGCCGTCAAGGGGTTATCAAGGTGACATACTACATAATACTCTGAACAAAGGCGACCAGAATGGGGAAGCTGCCTGATGAGTAGATTTGATCTGTCGTGGCGCCAAGAGGCACCATTGATTCCTTCTTCGTAGTTTTAATGAGCTCCAAGAAGGGATAAAAGTGTGCTCTGAAATGGTACGGTCCTTTGGATTTTGTGAGCCCAGGACGACTCACGCTCATGGTTGCTTTCATGTTTAGAGAGTCTAAAAACGGTAAGTGGACTCTATTGGTGTTTCTTTTTCGTAATTTTAGTCTCCAAGGCCCGAAAAAGCATAAGATGATGCGGATGGAGAACTCTTCTAGCCGATGTGACTAGAGTATACCTTTTTCGTAATTAGTCTACAAGGTCCGGAAAAGGGGTAAACTTATACCAGGTAGACGCCCTTTCAGATACGTTTAACGAGCATGAAAGGAAGCAAGGTTGCTCGGCAATCTTTTCATTGTTTTAAGAGTCAGAAAAGAGCTTAACAGAAACTCCCTAAGTGCCTTTTTCGTAAAAGGGGTTGCTCGGCCCGAAAAAGGGGTAAAATTATACCGAACAAAAATGGATTGATGAGGGCGAGAAAAGGTCTCAAGCATCGTCATCGGTGCGGAAAACTGGATCCGACGATATAAAGCACGTCAAAAAATGGAGAACGACCGATGTGGCACGCAAACCAAGGTGACGGGGAAGTATGGAAGAAATGGCCAAAAAATCTAAAGGTGAGAGCGAGAAATGATCTCAAGCATCATCACGAGTGCGGAAAACTGAATCCGACGATATAAGGCATGCCCCGAACTGAGAACGGCCAATGTGGCACGCAAATCGAGGCGACAAGGGGGCATGGAAAAAATGCCCTGAGAATCGGGACGCAACAGTGAGAAATGATCTCAAGCATCATCACGAGCGTGGAAATCTGAATCCGGTGATATATAGTACGTCCAAAACGGAGAACGGTCGATGTGGCACGCAAACCGAGGCGAAAAGGGGGCATAAAAAAATGCCCGAAAAATCGGGACGTGACAGCGAGAAATGATCTCAAGCATCATCACGAGCGCGAAAAACTAAATCCGGTGATATAAGGCATGCCCCGAACTGAGAACGACCAATGTGGCACGCAAACCAAGGCCACGAGAGAGGCCCAAAAACTGGTCAAAAAATGGATCCCGTGAAAACGAAAAAAGGAAGGAACCTATATGAAGTTGTCGCTGTGCTGATTCCAACGGTACTAATGGTTTGAGAAATGGACTTCGTATGATACCGCAATGGTTGTTGGAAAATTGGTAGAATTTGGGGCCCAAATCACTTGTCATTGTTACGTGCGAGTTTGATAGAGCGGTCAGAGCTTTTTCTCGATTTTCGGGAGATTTCACCGTTGGTTTTCGATTCAGCGAGTTGCAGGTAACGCTATTTGCCTTAGCCTTGTCAATTATGTCTTTTTTGTTTGGTGGCGGGCCCCCGAAGGCCGCGAAATTCCATGTTGACTCTCCAACGTGGAACCGCGCGGGTTTCGGGGCTGAACCCGCGATGAACCATGCGGGTTTTAGGCTGACAGTCGCGATGTTCATCGCGACTGTGAGGCTGGAACCCGCGATGTTCATCGCGGGTTCATGGGGGATAGTCGCGATGTTCATCGCGACTGTCTGGCCAGAACCCGCGATGGTGTCAGACAGACCTTTGCCCGGATCCTAGCTGGACTCCCTGAGGATGGTTGGAGAGACCTGGATCGAGATATTTTGCAGGGTTGTTTCGGTGCGCCGCCTGAGTGGCAGTCGCTCCTATTGAGGATAGCGGTATTCGTGGCGAGGCACAGGGATGGTAGACGAGATGATCCGGCAGGGCCGGGTCAGGGGAGGATACGTCTGCGGGATGATCCAGCGGGGCCGGCAGAGCGGAGAGTTCGGGCTCGCCATGACCCGGCGGGGCCAGTGGAGGAGGAGCCGGAGGAGGAGCCGGAGGATCCTAGGGATCCAGATGAGTAGATGATATTGTATCTGCCCCCAAATGCTGATGAGCATATGGGGAAGCATTTTTGTATGACAGATGTATATTTATTTTTTGTATATCGGGTGCTGAGGGCACTTATGACATGTTGACTATTTGGCTTATATATATATGTGGATATATATTTGGATATATTGTCTTGTATGCACGTGGATGCACATTTGTCTTTTGTATATGCCCGTGGAGGCACATGTTATGTACTTGGATGCAGCATGTGTTTTATTTTTATTTTTATGTATGCCTGTGGAGGCAGATGTTATGCATGTGGATGCATTATTTGGTTGTTTGTTTTATGCCCGTGGAGGCACATGTTATGCACGTGGATGCAATATTGTTTTTTGTATATGCCCGTGGAGGCACATGTTATGCATGTGGATGCATTTTGTTTATAGTTATGACATGATGTGATTGGTGTGCCAGTTGAGGACACTGTTGGCCATATTATCTGCCACACTATTGAGGTGTCTTGGGACATGTGTGAATGAAATGGATTCAAACTGTTTAACCATTTGTTTAGTGCACAGGAATTTTCTGAAAAGACAGGGATCGCGTACCTGGTAATCATTGTTGAGCTGGGAAACTAGGAGCTGTGAGTCCAAGAAAACATTGAGGTGACGGATGCTCATTTGGAGAGCAGTGGCCAGGAGACCGGTCACGGCATCGTATTCAGCTTGATTATTGGTAGTGGCACCTAAACATACTCCGTTAATGTGAATTAACTCATGTGAAGGGGAGTATATTACCCAAGCTGCGGAGGCGAGATTGGGAGACCAACGGCTTGCACCATCAGCGAAACCGACATGGCAGAGTGGAAAAGGCTCCATCTGTGGTCATGCAGAGAAAAACAAATATTTAGGTTGTTTTTTTTTTTTTTGAATTTTTTGTGAACAAAGAAAGTATGCCTATACTAGAATGGACGATGGTGTCCATCAGATTTTCTATGGGTAAAATCTTTTAAGGTACAACCCATTGCGTGGGTTGCGTAGGGGATTGCCTTCTGAATCGGTCAGAATGTATGCCCCCTACCCAAGGCAGGTGTGTATGATATAGGGGCCTTGCAACATAGATACGAACTTTCCCTTCCCGGTTTTATCATGAGCCTGATCGTAAGCAAGGACAAGGTCTCCCTCAGAAAAGGTTCTCGGGTGGACGTGTTTGTCGTAACTTAGTTTCGATCATTGTTTAGCTGCTTCCATGTTTTGAATGGTTGTGCGCTGATCTTCATCGGCCTACTCTAGGAGTAGTAAACGTTGCTCGATCGGGGAAGTGTCCGGTAGGAGTTCAACGGCGATATGTAAGGCTGGGATCTGGCACTCAATAGGGAGGACGGATTCGACACCGTGAACTAAATGGAAAGGGGTAAAACCGGTGGTAGTTTTGGTTGAGGTGCTGTAGGCCCATAGTGCCGGGAAGAGCATGTGGTGCCAATTGGATTTTTGCTTGTCTACAGTACGTTGGAGAATGGTCTTTAAAATTTTATTGATCGCTTCGACTTGGCCGTTTCCTTGGGGATAGTAAGCGGAAGAGAAATGGTGTTCAAATTTCAACATGGTTGATAATTCCTTCCAGACAACATCTTCGAAGTGAGAGTCGTGGTCAGAGACTAGTTGCTTTGGCACTCCGAAACGAGCGATAACATGGTTGAAGAAAAACCGTGCTGCAGTGTCGGCTTTGCAATTATAGGTCGGCATGGCTTCTGCCCACTTGGTGAAATAATCTACAGCCACAACGATGTGTTTGTGACCGCCGGCTGACGTGGGGTTGCAGTCGAGAAAGTCGATGGCCCATTTGCAGAATGGTCCGACAGTGATGACTGGATGAAGGGGGGCGGGGGGGGGTTCTTGCTTTGGGGGCAAATAGCTGGCAGTTCTGGCAATGCTTGACTGCGGTGATGCAATCAGTAAACAATGATGGCCAAAAATAACCGGTCCGAATGATTTTCTGGGCGGTGGCCATACCGGAGAAATAGCCTCCGCAGGCACCGCTATGACAATCATTGAGGACTTGTTCCGCCTCACTATGGGATAGGCAGTGGCGTAAGATTGTATCAACGCCGCGTCGGTAAAGTACATCCCCTAACAAGAGGTATCGGGGGGCGTGGTGTCGTATGCGACGGCGTCCATCACGATCGATGTGTGGTTGAAATTTTTGTGTACGAAGGTAAGTCAAAATGTCTCCATACCAAGGGTCGTCGGACGAAATGATGAAGATCTGCTCGTCAATCAGGTCCGTTTGGATAACGGGTGATGTTGAAGAGGATGGGAGGTCGGTGATGAGGTGAGCAAGCGCGAGGGCTTTGGTGCTTTTGGGGGTTCTGAAAGTGAGGTCATATTCCTGGAGGATAATGACCCATTTCGCGACACGACCTTGTAGGAGTCGCCGGGTTAGGAGGTAGACCATAGGGTTCGAGTCGGCCACGACCGTGGTATGACTGAGTAGGATGTAGTGTCGCAATTTTTGTATGGAAAAGACTACGGCTAGGGCTAATCTTTCCTCGTATGGGTAACGCAGAGGCGGGCCAGACAAGGTCTGGCTGACGTAATAAATCACATGCTCTTGGTGGGAGGTATCTTCTTGGACCAAAACTCCTGACACAGCATGTTCAGATGCCGAGACATAAAGGGTGAAGTCTTGAGAGAAATCCGGTGGGGATATCAAGGGGGCTTGTGTGAGAGCTTTCTTGAGGGCTTCGAATGCCGTGTCTGCTTGCTCATCCCAAACAAAGGGTATGTGGGTACGAAGTAAGCGTAAGAACCCGTGGACTTTGGTGGCATAATCAGGAACGAAGCGTCTAAGGAAATTGGACCGCGCTTGCAGACTTTGGAGTTGCCGAAGCGTGCGAGGAGGCGAAAGTTCTAAGATGGCTTTGACCTTCAGGGGATCGACAGTGATTCCCTCTTGGGAAACAATGAAACCCAACAACCGGCCTGTCGGGACGCAAAAGACACACTTGTGTGGGTTCAACCGGATTTTATATTTGCGACAACGCAGGAAAACTTGCCGAAGGTCGTTAAGGTGGTCTGATCGTTTTCGGGAACGAGCTGTGAGGTCATCAAGGTAGACTCGGAGGATATGCACCAAGTCGTGAAAGCAATAGGTCATGGCCCACTGGAAAGTGGCACCAGCGTTTTTTAGGCCAAATGGCATGACGCGGTAGGCAAAGGTGCCCCATGGGGTGGTGAAGGCAGTCTTGTACTGATCCTCTTTGCGGATGTGAATCTGGTTATATCCGGAAAACCCGTCCATGAAGGATAGGACTTCATGGCTCGCACACTCATCAATGAGTTGGTCAATGAATGGCGTGGGGAAATTGTCTTTCTGACAAGCGTGGTTTAAATCACGGAAGTCAGTGCATACTCTAAGGGAGCCTTGCTTTTTGTTTACGGGAACGGAGTTCGACACCCAGGTGGTGTACGGAATAGGATAAATGAATCCTGCTTTGCGAAGTTTCTCGACCTCAGCTTTAACAGCGGGGAGTTTGGAAGGATGAATGGGTCGCTGTTTCTGACGAACAGGGGGTACCTCAGGCCATGTATCAATGTGGTGTTCTATAATGACAGGGTCGAGACCAGGCATCTCGGTATAGGACCAGGAAAAGACATCACGGAACTCTTGAAAGAGCTTTTTGTACGCCTGAGTTTCTGCTTGAGTGCAAGATGCGCCCAGTGAGATGAGCTCAGGTTTCCCTGGTGTTGTTGAAATGTCTATCTGTATAGTGGGGGAAATGTTCGACATGTTCCCTTCTTCAAAGGCATCCAGTGCTGGGATGGGGTCCTTTAACCAATCGACCTTAATGGGTATGAAATATTTCGATTCGACCGATAGCTGGTTGGATGCGGTGGATGTAGATGCTTCCGGGAGGAAGTACGAGCGATGATGCATATCATCCCAAGGGTAGTCGGGTGTAGTGAGTGTCTCCAAAATTTGCTCATCAGTATTGAAGTAGTCAGACCATAAATCAAGGGGTTCTGGTTTGAAAGTTGTTGAAATCATATATATTGTATTGACTTCTTCCGACTAGGATGATGGCAGGGGGTAGATCTCCTCGATTCGGGTAGGAGATATCTCCAAATCGACATTGTTTAACTCGTATAATGCTGCTCTATAGTCAGGGAGATCGGGACAATGGTGAGAGTAGTGGCTGTAAACACTGCATATGGCACAAGGATGGTTGGTGCGCAGTGATTTGTCGCGAGGTTGAGGTGGTGGCTCAAGTCTAACGACTGGGATGCCGGCGTCATCGTCCAACATATTCATATGCTCTTGGAGTGCTGGTAACTGTGGGCATTGATGAGTTGGATGGCCTATCTCATCGTACAACGAGCATTTAGGGGGAGCTCGAAACACCGGTGGGGGTTTAACTGCCTTAGGAGGTGGTATAGCAGTGTATGGTTGTGGACATCTGCCCCCAGTGGGCTTGATAGGAGGGGGAGGATTCGTTGACGACAAAGGGATATTGAGGCTAGGAGGAGGTTTCGTTGACGATGAAGGGATTGCGACACCAGGAGGAGGTTGATTTGTGGTAACAATAGGTTGTACCGATTGGAGGATGACATTTGGTGTCGGCGGTCGAACGGGAGGCGGAATATACCACACGGGTAATCCCAATGTTAACCCGGGTAGACTAAGGGTAGCCATAACCGGGGCGCTTACTACACCCGAAGGAGGAAATAGGAAGGGGATGGTGTGGATGGGTGTAACACCAATGTGACTGGGGATCAATGGTGGTTGACTACCGGATGTTTGTGTATTCTGTGAAAGAGTACAGAGGTTTGCGACTTGGGTCTCCGGTGACGGTGGTGGAATGGCCTGGAATGTAGAGGTCATTGGTGTATCTGAATAAAGTCCGGGTCCCAAAGAAGAGAAAAAGGAGGTAGTTGCACTAGAAGTTGGTTGTTCAATCATGGGAAGAACATTTTCGGGTGCTGCGGGGGCATTGGGATCATAGTATGTGAGTTGGTCAATTTTGACCACGCGTCCCTCGTGGGGGAACATCATGGTGCGAAAAACGGATGAGGCGACCGCTTTCATGGCGTACATGTAACTGCGGCCGAGTAAAAGGTTATAATCAAGCTGGGCATTAATGACCTCTATGTCAATGAGCACAGTTTTCCCACCTAATTGGACGGGGACCTTGGGTAGTAAACCTTGAGGTTGAGCTGACCGGCCGTCGTAGGCCCGCAATGCAGTGGTGGATTGCTGGAGAGTAGGGGATCCCAACTTCTGCCAAACAAATGTGGACATGACGCATGTGGAGGCACCCTCGTCGATGATACATCGATGGATGACAAGATTCCGAATAGAAACAGAAACTTGGACTGCTATGGTGGAAGGCAGACGTGGTTCAGACTGGTCTAAATCAAAGGTCATCAATTTCGAATCATTTGGGTCAATCGCCCCAATGGCGGAAAGTAAAGTCTTGCGCTGAGTAGGACAGTTTTTCAAGACTTCTAACGCAGACATGGCTGCAGGAGATTGAGCTAGGTCATCTACGATGTTGTAATTTGACGCAGCCCGTGCATTGGGGTTGTTGTTGATACGACGGAGTGGGAAACGAGGTGCTTTAGATGCGCCATCAAGTGGAAGAGGTGGTATCCGTAACGGTTGATCGGTGGGATGAGCGTTAGTATCCTTGTCGGTGGGGGGGGCTTCGGAGGTAGGGCCATACTGGTTCCGGCGGGTTTGGATATTGACGTCGGCAGTGGACATCATCAATAAGTGGTGAGTGCCTGAATCACACATGGGTTGATCAGGAGCGGCGTACGTGATTTGTTGTGGTTGAACGTTGCCCTGTGGGGGGGCTAACGGCTGAGTGTTCACCACTCCTTGTGTTGGAAAAGGGTTTTGTAGCACCAAAGGTTGTTGTTGAGGTGGTGGAGGGTTGGGTGGCGGCTGGGGAGCCGACTACCCTTGATGATGGGCGTCATCTGTCCATAGTTGTCGAGCTCGCTCCAGATGTGGGCAAGCGTGGGTATAGTGGCCATAGACACCGCAAATAGAACAAGGATGGTTTGTTCGTAAATTAGCATTTTTGGCTTGCTTAGGTGGCCGATCAGGATTCTGATGAGCAGGCGCCGCGTTATTGTTTTGCGGAGGATGGGTAGGTTGTGGAGCTTGGTTATGGTTTTGGTTGTTTCCACGGTTACGTCCTCTTCCTCGGTTTGGTTGCCCACCCTGGTTGCGTTGGTTATTTTGGTATTGGGGCTGATGTTGTTGTGCGTACACATGCCCTTGAGCATTGGGGGGATTCTGGGGAGCCGCAGGTGCGGGAGCAGGTTGCGGTGGGTAATATGCAGGTGGAGCTGGAGGTGGTCTAGCTGCCTGTTGGGGTTGTTGGTACCCCTGAGCTGTTGGAGGTGCGAGATTAGCTGGTGCAGCTGGTTGTGGGTAATGCATCTGCTGTTGTGGGAACTGCATGGGGGTATGTGTGGTAGGTTGAGTATAGTATGTAGGAGGTACATATGCTGATGGCGCTTTCCCATAGCAATGTTGTGGACAAGAGGGCCCATGAATGTGATGGGTCTGGTTTGTTGGAGCATAAGAAGTTGTCGCTCCGGAACTGGATGTATCCCTAGAGAGGTCTGGGGCAAGCATGGTACTCACCATGCTGAAAGGTTTAGCTTGGGGTGTGATTTGGCCAATAATGCCATCGGCGGCATGAGATGCCCCCGGCGTGTCACTGCGTGAAGAGTCACATCGTGGGGCGTCTGGTATGATGGTGTATAAATAACCTGACTGGGCGTAGATGAGATCAAACTGTTGGGCTTTGAGGATGGCCTCTTCTTCAGACTGGGGTCTTTCAGATGCCACATCCTTCGCGATGAGCGGGAGGAGGGATTTTAGAAACCAATCTAAAAAGATACGGTCGTCTAACTTAATTTTGCAGAGGCTCCGGCGTCGACGCCACTCATGAATGTGGTCAGTGATGTGGGTGGCCGTATTCTGTCTGTAAGACAGTAGGATCTCGACGCCCGCATCATAGCGGACAGGTAACTGAAAGAACTATAGAAAGGTCGAGGCCAGGGAGGTAAAGGTGGCATGCGTCCCATGGGGTTGCTCAATATACCACTTGGCTGCAGAGCCAGTGAAGGTGCACTGTAAGAGCCGGAGGCGGACAGAGTCGTCCACTATGGAGTTGGAGGAACACCATAGATGGAAGGACATGATATGGTTCTGGGGGTCTTCACCCGTCTTACCCTCAAACTTAGGGATGTCAGAGGGGAGTTTGGTGGGCATGTGAGGCCACGCAGGATCATGTCTGATGGGGTCATTTGTGAGCCTAGCTAAGTCTGGCAGGTTCAGACTCGCCATGTATGGTAAGCTAGCATATGTGGTGACTGGAACTGGGATATGCCTAGTCATTGTGGTGTGGGGTCCAGTAGCACCTAAAGGTATGCTAGGTATGGAGGGTATGTGCCCTCCAATAGGTGTAGTCTGGTATGGGCCAGCGCCTCCAAGTGAAACATGGGTTACACTTGGGTTAGGAATAACAGTGGGGATTCCTGGGATAGGGTTTGTGGGAACCAGAGGGGGTGTGACCCCTATGTTGGGCATGCCCATAACAGGTGGTGGACCTGTGTTGGGAATTCCTATAACAGGAGATGGCCCTGTGTTGGGCATTCCTAAATGTGGAGTGTTGCCCATATTGGGCATACCCAGGGGGGTGGTTGTTGCCGTGGACGGCACTGTAGTAGAAGGGTCTGTAGACGTCTCTCCTATGGTGCTGGTAAAGAGTGGATCAAATGGTGTTCCAGCCATAATGGTGGTTGGTGGTAACTCTGTGGGGTTTTCAGATTCTACTTCCAAATCAAATGTGAAGTGAGGTGTGTCAGAATCGGATGACTGTCGAGCTGATTGACGATGTGTCGAATCAAGGGATAAGGATCTGCATCCGTGAAGTGGAGAGCCAAGTGGACTAAACTCTGGGAGTTCACCCTGTAGACGACGAGAGCGTCTAAAATTCTCAATGGTGAGAATTAGGTTTCTGTGTGAAAAATGTGTTTAAGTATCAGGTGGTGATATATATATAAAAGACTCAAAACCCTAATGCAACCAAGGGTGCAAGAAGGGGAGTGAAAAAGAAGGCTCTCAAGCCAAAAAATCAACCTCAGAAAAGGCACTTATTCTAGCAGTTGTGCTACAATAAGTGGAGGAAAGCAACAAATGGTCAGAGTACCAACATGCAAACGGCTTCTAGAAAAAATAGGTGTAACTAGACCAAAGGTGGGTTGAATCATGCAAACACCTAACTAAAAGTATTGTGACTCAAACAATCGATATCCTCTGCAAGGTGATGAAATCCAAGTCAGACAATATGATTGTTGAGACAACGGCTAGATATCCCCCTACCGGGAGGGACACCGGGTAATCAATCCTAAAGACAGGCTACTAGGATACTCCGTTCATGACGCGTCGAGAAAAGGTAAATCTGCCGTTTGGTCCTTTGATCGCAATATCCCAATACAGGGATATCCCGAGAACTGCGAATGGTAGCCCTTCGGTTACTGAATGGATTTTGGTATTCCACTCAGGCTTCCGGAACCATCCTCGCGACTTCAACCCTCCTAAGGGAGAGGCCTTCCCACAAACCGGTTGTGACCGCGCCAAAAAGTACTAAGAGATTTTAGCTCCCTAATTGGACAACTTCTATGTCTCAGATGTAATAACTGAGGGGTGTTATTGGAACACCTATCCCCCCAATACTACCTAGCTACAAAGTTCTTTTAGTGTTCCCCAAGTGGGGTTAAAAGTGTGTTTAAATTAGGGTACGTTTTAAGGCTTAATTCAATTAAGTGATCGAGTGAGTGCACGTGAGGTATTGTAAACTGAACTTGAAAGAAGTAAATGCTTTATAGGAAATTTTCAAAAAATAAAGGATCTTTCAAAAATAAAAAGCAAATATTTATGACTTCTTTCAATAAGTGGAAACTAAATGCTTTGCAAAATTAACTCAAAAAACAAAGAATTTTTTGAACTCTGAAAGCAAATAATAGACTTCTTTAAAAGAAATAAATGGATTTCTTTTTTCAAGGAAATTGCTAAGGGCAAGATTTTAAATAAGTAAACAGGAAAAAGTTTTAATCTAGATAAAAATGCAGAAATAAGTCTTTCTTTTACTTTCTTGAAATTTTTTAAAAAGATTTCTAGATATGCATTTTTAAATAGTAAAAAAAAATTTCAAAGCTGTAAAATATGCAGAATTTAATACTGTAAAAAATGTTCTATGGGCAGAAGGTACAGTAAAAATTAATTTTTAAAATCGGAATGGCCGAAATGAAAAAATCAGCAGCGCGGGTTTTGACAGAAAAGCCGCGATGGACCGCGCGGGTTTCTGTCGCACAGTCGCGATGGACCGCGCGGGTTTTGGTTACGCAGTCGCGATGGACCGCGCGGAAAATATCTGCGAAGCCGCGGTGTGCAGCGCGCAAATAGGCCGCAAAGTCGCGGTGGACCGCACGGAAAAGGGGCGCGCAGTCGCGATGTGCAGCGCGGTAAATGACCGCGATGCTGCGATGTGCAGCGCGGAAAACGGCAAAAAAGACGCGGTGAACCGCGCGAAAAAAAGGCCGAAAGCCGCGATGGACCATGCGATTGTCAAGCTAAAAACCGCGAGGCGGAAGCCGTGCACGGAAGCTGAAAAACGAACCCGAAAATCAAGAATTCCGGGCTGTTAATGGCAATAGATGAGGCCAAAACTTAGAGCAGCAATGGATCTGCTGTCTAAGATGGCAGATCTATGGATCTAAAGGTTAAAAACTAATAAAAAACTAAGATTAAAAGCAAAACTAGAGATCTATTGTTCAAAACCAAGCAGAGTCGCCAAAAACTGTTGGCCCGATTTTGCAACCAGGCTTAGTGCTATGGGCACCTGCTAACTAGTAGCAGCAGTTTCAATGGAATTAAATAACAATAAGCTAAACTGAACTAATCAAATCATGGATCTATGTAATAATCTAAGCAAATAATTTAAACATTTAAAAACAAGAACAAGAAAATCTTAAAGAATGAATTTGTATTGAAAAATGGGGGGCAAGCAAGTGCTTGCGATAATACCTTCAATGGTGAAGGTTGATGTTGAGCAACTCCCAAGATGAGTAGCTCCAAACTCCAAGAGGTCTCCTTCTCCAAGGTTGCTTCAATGTCTAAAATGCTCAAGGGAGATTTCAGCAGCATAAGGATGAGATAATGGATGGATGGGAAATGAGGAGCCCCTACCACCTTTTTATAGGTTTTGGTGGTGGGGAATACCATTTGTGGTTTGGTGGAAACCAAATGGTATTGACCAACATGGTTTAGGTACTTTTCCCTCCTTTTTCCTTTTTTGAATAAAAATAATATTTTAATTCCCTTTTTAATATTTTTGGGAATTTGGACCCTTTTTGAGGGTTTTTTATGCTTTTCAGGGAAAATAATCTTTTTTAATGGAAAAAGGGGTGTACTAAGGTATTTTGGTGACCTTTTGTTGGTTTCAGAGGCTCAGATGGTGGAAAAGTGGACAAATGGGTCATGTGAATAAGGGAATGAGCTAGTGAGCACTTTTTAGGTGTTAACAACCTTTCCCTCTCACATTGAAAATATAATTGGGAGTTAAAGTGGGGATGGAAGGGGTGGAAATTTTCTAGAGGATTGTGCAGTTGTTTTTGCACAAGAAGAGATTGGAAACACGATCCCTGTTCGGAGAGTTAGAGAGCATGTCAATAACATAATCAAGTCATATTTTGAACAACATTCAACGATGTTACAAGCTCAAATCCTACATGGGTTGATAAAACACAAAAAATTGAAACATGCCACTTGCATTTTCAAGATGTTAAAATAAAAAAGACATGCCAGAATGCAATAGAAAATGTAAGAACTGCATTATCTTCATTTGGAAAATCAAGAAAAAATGATACCCGAGCTGCTCGTAAGGCAATTACATCGGTTGTTGTGGCACAAAGCACCTCAAGAAATCGAATGGTATCAACAATGGCATCATTGCTCAATGTTTCAAAAAGAACATTGCTCAAATATACTAAATTCAGGGTCCAGATAGATGAAAGTGATGAAGCTGCTTGTTGGACTCTTATTTGCAGGGAACCCTATCGAGATAGGATGGCAGCAGGCATTAGAGAGAAGGTGATAGAGTTTTGGGATAGTCATTCTCGTGCTATTCCAGATCGAAAGCATGTCCTGCGACAAGGTTTATCCAGAGGAATTTATCAGGAGTACTGTAATCACGTGATGGAGATGACGGGAGTTTCACTTTATGAGGAATTCCAAGAAACCAATCTTGGTGTTTAAATATTATTTAGCATGTTCAACAAATTGAAACTGTGGTATATTAGGCCGAATACAATTTGTGACACTTGTTGCTGTCGGTACCACGTTGAATTTCAACTATAGTATGACACATTTCTAGATTTTTGCAAAAGGCACTGGAACGGTGTACTAGCTCCTCACACAGTGCGAGATTTTATTTGTATGATACTATCCAACATGAATCCTGAACACGTGTTTTTCAATAAGAGGTGTGTAGGTAGGAGAAAATGCCATGAATGCAGTGATTTGGCATTGTTCCATGGGAACTTTTCTATCGATCCAGCACACCATGGATTGTCAGATATCACTGTTAGGTGGAAGAGGTACGAGTACGTCACCATGAATCCAACATCTTCATCATCTATGCCATCCAAGAGGATCGACTTGCTCAATGATGAGATTCATGTTTCAAATTTCATGGAGAAGTTTCAAAGTCAGATTTATAAATACATAAAGCACTCCCATAGTTCCAGGTGGCAAGCTTCAGAATTCAAACATTCCAGTGAGGTATTTGAACCGGGAAAAATCTTATCAGTGGTAGAATTTGTGGAGAACTACACCTTTGCTCCTCAGAGAGAGATACAGAGTGAGTACTATCACTCCGACCAGGTGTCTATCTTCGTACATGTATTATACAGACATGCTCAGGAAAACATTGATGGTAGGGATAGCACTCCTCAGTCACGTGAAGTGATCAAGGAGTACCATTTTTATGTTAGTGATGATCGTGAGCATGACACATTATTCGTTCAACACTGCTTTGGGTTGATTTATGATTCATTCAGATAGAGAGACGTATCATTTACTGAACACTGGATTTGGTCAGATGGGTGTGCAGGGCAATTCAAATCGGCACGCTTATTTTATTGGTTGAGTCGCCTTCACAAAGAGACAGGAATCCGACACACCTGGAGATTTTTTGAGATAGGGCATGGAAATGGTGAACATGATGGTGCAGGTGCATATGTGAAACGAGCACTTTGGAGGTGCCAGATGAGTAATGGTGCAACCCGAATCAAATGCTCCACTGAAGTAGTTGATTGGTGCACACGTCATTTGGGACATCAAGGTCGCGAACAAGCAAGGCCGATGTACAGGTAATAAACTCCAAACTCAATTAATAAGCTAATAACATTCAATATCATCATTTCCAAAAGAACACATGTACTCAATAGGAATTTGCATATGACAAACTGAATTCCATGTAGGTTCTTCTGGGATGTTTTCGTTGGAGATGTTAATAGATCCATGCCATGGTATTGTGACACCATCCCTGGTACAAGGGAATTGAATTCTGTTCGAAGTAAGATATGGGGGACCTATTTTCCATTGAAACGAGGAAGTATGCCTGCTTTTGCGATTTTTGCATTGATGCAAATGGATGAGGGCTTCATCACTGTGAAAATGATTTATATGTCAAACCATGGAAATATGTATCTCTTAATCCAAAGGGCCCACATCCAATTCCAACATGGCAAGAGATGCACACTGAAGAGGCAATGGTCTCATTAGATCAAGATTGAGTTTTCGATATGGTTAGGAAAGGTACAAGAGTCTTCATTAAGTTAATTAGTTCATTATATCTTATACATATAAAAATGTTGTAGAAATTTGCACGTAGGACATTTGAATAATATTTGTAATGTATCTTGTAGGTGATGTATTTGTTGTCATTGCACCCCTCCACAACTAAGAAAATGTTGCATACTATTTGATGCGGTGCACGCAAATAAAGAGTAGGTTGGTGTGACCCTACCAAGATGGGGACTTCACATACCAGACTGGAGACATGGTTCTAATGGGACACTTTTTTGAAAAAGTGAAAAAACAGGGTGCTCACATTATTTATAGAGATTTTATGCCTGAATATATATCATGTCAATACAGTCATTTGGTGGTTGCAGCTCGGATACCTCTAACAGAAATCAAGGTGAAGAGAGGTGATCCAAAGAGATGGAAGATGACAGAAGCTGACCATGATCGTATTATGGAGACTTTCATTCATATAACCCATTGGCCAGATGAATGAGTTACATGTATGCCACTTGCATCATTGGCATAGTTTTCATGTTGTCTTGTGTTATATTTTTTTGGAGATTTTTGTGGAGGTTGTTTTATAAATGTATTTTTGTAGATGTTTTAATGTCAAGAATACAAATACTAGATGGGAGGCTTTTGTGAAATTTGGGTCATGGTGCTCCAATGTGAATACACTTGAACATATACATGTTCTAATTTTAAATTCTGATTTCAAATACAATTGTAATGTAATTGAGAATTTAAAATACATCTATACAATGTGGAATTGTAAAATTTAAATTTTGAATTGTACAATGTATTCTAATTTTAAATTTTGATTCCAAACTTGCAAAATTTTATACATTATAATCCAGGTTAAACCAAAATCAATAAACTTATGTATTTTAGGTTTTAGGTCACTAAATAATTCCTTCAACTAAGTAAAATTCATGATGGCCAAAACTTAATTTGTATTTTCATATTTATAAGTGTGGAAATCATTTGAAATGAGTTTGGGTACCTTGAAAACACATAATTATCATAATTTAGAGTGATATATCAAATTCCATACAAACGGTTTAGGTGTTGTAGAATACTATATATAAATTCATATACAATCTTTAATATATAACTTAAGTCACTACTTTATTGGTGCTTGGATGCCCACTTAATTCAATTTAGGAGTATGATGATTAAGGCATACATTGTTTATGTAATTGAGAGTCCCCACACCTTCAGGGAAATTTATATGGCTCTAGACTTGATCCTTAAACCTCTAGACTCTTCTATGTGACAATGCTCTATATAATAGATACTCAATGTTGTCACCTACCTTGAACTTGAATTTGGTGACCGATTACCATTTTGTGCAACATTCTTTAATATATGAATTTAGAAAATTTTGGGCATTATAATTATTGTTTGGACCACACATTCTTGTATTGATAACCTAGAATTTTTACTATTTAGGACTATTGTGTTTCCCTTGATTGTTCATAGTCTATCATTGAACCTTCAACCAGAGGTCTCATACATACCCATGTGTGGTATAAGTGTGACTCTTCCTTAGCTATATTTGTTGGGAAGTGACCCCAATCAATCCATAGTTTTGAATTTTGCTTACTAAGGGAAATGAAGGGCACCAAAACACTCATTCAATTTGATTTCCTTCCAAAGCAATTGATTAATAATTAGATTGACCTTGCTAGTAGAATTTTTACATTTGTGGTTGACATTTAGTTAGGGTGATTTGTTGGTTGAAAATCCCTTTGCTTGACACTTGTATGGCATCCACATAATTCTTGAATTCATTTGTTATAATCTTGTATCATGGTGAGCTATGTCCTTTATGGCATCAAGTGCAAGCCATGATGAGATGAGGATTACATCGTCCATATCATCAAAACGATTTGTAAGGTTTTGTCATAAGTAGTTGGAAAGCATAGTCTCACAAAACATTATTTTGTTTGTTGATGTAAGCATTCATTAACTTTACATACTCGCATTCAATAAAACATTATTTTGTATGTTGATGTGAACATTCATTACTTTACATGCTTGCTTTTAATAAACATTTCATTACTTTTGTTGCGTAAGTATTTATTTTGTGAGACATATATATTGCAATAATGGTTTATCTTACCTTTCTTCGTATAAATCAAAGTATATGAACTTCACATTTTGTATAATCAAAGTATATGAACTTCACATTTTGGATTACATGCATCAAAAACACATTGAATTTTGAATTGAAATTAGACATTAAATTTGAGGTTTTAATCTTAAATTGTAATTGAATTGGAATGTGTAAATTGTAACTGAATTGTGATGTGTAGACAACATAATGTAATTGCAATTTCAATTTTTAGTTTCAAATGTATTCTAATTTTACATTTTGATTTCATTTATGCAATTGTAATATAGTTGAAAAAGAGATTTTAAATTGTAATTGATTTGGAATTGAAATTACACATTAAATTTGAAATTTTACATTGTAATTGAATTGGAATTGTAATTTCAATCTTAAAACGTAATGAATGTATTCAATTCTAAATTTTCAAAGATGTTCTGTAATGTAGTCAAAATTTGCATTTTAAATTGAACTAAATTGTAACTACACATTAAATCTACATTCGAAACGACAAAACATAAATTTGTAACTGTAATAACTATATCCAGATCTAATATAAAAAAACAATCGATTTTAAATCAGATACAAAATAAACATCAAGACATCAATATGATAAAATATACAAAATATCCAAAAGTCCATATATGATAAATGTCCTTGTATAAATGATAGAAATCCATATCCAAAACATGAAAATGTATACATAGATCATCCAAACACATGAAAATATATAAAATATGAAAATATCCAAACATGGAAATGTTCAGATCATCAACTCATCGGCCACCACCCCCACGAGGCCTGTGATCGTCCCTCTAACTGCCCTCGTGTGCAGCAGCCTGCTGCTGTCTCTAAGACTCTAAACCCTTAAGGAACTCTGCCATATGCATCGTGTCAATGGTGATATCTGGGATCTGGGTAGGAATACGAGTAGATGGCCCTTCATCAGGACCATGTACTCGAGCTACGTCCCAACCATGTGTGAAATCCATTGCAGCATTGACACCCGCCTGTTGTGATGCCTGTGTAATATGCCATTACATGTAATAAGTTAGATTTAATAAAAATTAAAATTCAATTTAACATAATTTAAAAGCTATCTGTAAAAAAAAAAATAGAAAGTACAAAAATCAATTACTAAATTTGACTAAATAACATGAATTGGAACATAAATTAAAAATCACATGTGTCTTTGAACGCGGCTCGTCAGGATCTTCGCAGTCCTCATGTCCATAATCAGGATCTACCTCCTTTTCGTTGCCCTGTACAATTTGAAATTCATTTGAAGTTAAGATCTACAACATAAAGTCTTGAGAATTAAGAAATAAAACAAAAATTATTTAAACTGAGAAATAATATTCAAACGCAAATTAAATTGGAACATAAATTATAACTTACCCTGACTGGTGGACCAACCGATGGCTTGCTACCAAAGAGTTGATCCATGAATGGGGTCCCCTGCATGGATCAATAGAATACAACTCCCTTAAGTACTATTGACCATTCAATTTGTGACATTGATATGATGTAACATGAAGAACATATATACATAATTGTACAAAAGTATACCTATCCTATAATGACGCATCTATGATATAACTGAAAGTATGTATCTCACGCTGACTCAGCATACCGCAGTAAGGTCTCGCCATCGAAACTCTTGAGTATGTCACTAGAGACATACTGTATCTCTGGCTCTGCAGGTGGAGTGGGGTGGTGTAGATGCCTCTCTACATGCGTAGCAACAACAACACTGCCCATGGCAGTGAACAACGAGTCTGCAAGGTCAGCTCTAGCCTCTGCAGCAAGCTGGGATGATTGTGCCACATCCCCTGACCTGATAACCGCCCTGTGTGGAAGCGGTACCAACCTCAGAGCGGGTGGCACGAAGGCAGGGTCTCTTCGAGCTCCAGGAAGTTGGTAGGAGCGTCCCCTACCAGCCCCATAGAACTGGGACCCTTTGCTAGTGTAATCCGGGTGCATGTCCAAAACAAAATCTACATAAACATGTTTTGCAAAGTACAATGGGACCTGGTCATGGTGGCGGAACATGCCCCACGCTCCCACGAATCTATCATATATATGTGGTGCAGCGACCTCCAACTTAAACTCCCTGAGTTGAAGCGGTTAACCGGGGGCGCGACTACGAGGGATGTCGAATATAGCACCCTTGATGTCATGCCCTCTTATGGTGACTTTGACATCCTCCCATTTGTGGATCCCAATGACACCCTGTCTCCTCCTTTGGAATGAATGTCGCCAAATGTCATTGAGAGGTCCTACCCTCCTGTAGAGGGCCAACAT
Source organism: Larix kaempferi (assembly GCA_027924585.1). Lineage (NCBI taxonomy): Eukaryota > Viridiplantae > Streptophyta > Pinopsida > Pinales > Pinaceae > Larix > Larix kaempferi. Next base: position 11,868,335 of record BSBM01000437.1, read on the forward strand.
CTCATCAACTGCTAATAACATCATCGACAAAGATCGCCGTGTGGGAGAATCCTCCCTCAAAGTTCCCAAACATGAGCTCACCCACTCTTGCTGGGAAATGATGTCAGCGAGAGTGATCTATGCGACCTCATCATCGTACGATCCCCCTGATGGGGCACCTGCGATCCAAACCAAAACACAAATGTTACTAAAAATATATATTATAACTTGCAGCTGAAATTCAATGCATTATATATGAAAAATTTACTGAAAATGTGCTAACAAAAAATACGCACCCGATGCACTCGTGTCTTGTTGCACATTCTCCTCCTGGGGATCCAAATGTATGTTGTCGGGATGAACCGACAGATTATCTCTCCAGATGCTGCCACCAGTGGCAGCCGACCCCAGCCTGGCATCACTCATCGGTGAACGGGATCATTGTCGATGGCTGTCCTGTCGGGCGACATCAAATCCTCTCGTGCTTCATGGAGAACGAAGCACTGAATCTCTCTCTTTAGGACTATCTGCATCACATTTCAATTTCTAATTCTAATTTTCTTTCAAATTATATTCCAAATTTCACATTTCAATTTCAAATTTTCTCATTTCAATTTCAAATTCTATTCAAAATTTCACATTTCAATTTCAAATTCAAATTCAATTCAAATTTCAAATTCTATTTCAAATTTTACATTTCAAATTCAAATTCAATTCAAATTCAAATTTCAAATTCAATTTCAAATTTCAAATTCAATTCCAAATTCAATTTCAATTCCAATTCAAATTCAAGGCCACCACTGGACTAGAGTTTGCTCATATTGATCCTCAACCATCGAGTGAGAGGAAGGTTCCTACAATCATTGTTTTAGATTTTTGGATTCAATTTTGCAAGATTTTTTTTTTCAAAAACTAAAAATCCACAAAACTAAAAATTCACATGGTTATATATGCAATTTAAATACATTAAATTACAAGTTACCACAAATTAATTGGAAAACAAAAAAACACTCATTATTTATCATTATTCATCACTACAGTGAGACAATATATGTAATGTAATACATTTAACTTAGTTATTTATTTCTTTTGACATTAACATAAACTATTTATATAGAAGTGAGTTTTAAAGTTGGGTTAAAAGTCTTATTCACAAAATTTTATGATCAAATTCCTCATCAATCATGTTAAACTGTAATTTCTTTTGAAATCCTTATCACATTTGGAAAATAATTTCAATGGAAAAATAATTGAATTTATTAACCTTTTTACCTACTCCATTTTCATGAACCTAAGAATAAACCACTAAGACAACTCTCATAATTGGGGACATCCCATATTGATGTGAAGTGACACCCAATACTTTATTATTCTAAAAACGTTTTTGACCTCTTACTTAATTCATAACTTCAAATAATATGAATTGTTAACATTTGGAGAATAATTTTAATGGAGAAATGATTGAATTTGTTCACCTTTTTACCACTCCATTTTCATAAACTTAAGAACAAGATCTACTAATACAACTCTCATAATGGGACATCCAATATTGATATGAAGTGACATCCAATACGTTTTTATTATAAAAAAAAAGGTTTGACCTCTTACTTAATTCATAACTTTAAAAAATAAAAATTGTTCATATTTTCAAAATTAATCATATTATATGGAAATACAAACTCTTCTTTAATGTAAAATTTAAAGCTTAGTTGTATTTTGATCATTTGAACAAATACAAATTGATCTCATAACTCTGAATCAAACCAATAAGCATAATATATTAAAGAGGGGAATCTATATATGTTATCTTGATGTAGTATTATTTTATATAGAGAGGAATCTACATATGTTATTTTGATGTAGTATTATTGTACATAGAGAGTAATAAAGTTGGCTTTTTCATGGGGAAATTTGTGAGTTGTATTGATTCATTCATGGCTATATTATTTATGTGGTTTATATAACATATGTTTACTAAGGTGGAGGTGGCAAAAAAATAAAATTCAAATTATTTTTGCAATTGAATAGTTGAATTGAAATTTTTTTAAATACATTATTATATATATGCAATTTAAATATATTAAATTGCAAATTAAAAAAAAAAAAACATTTTTTATTACTGTAATAAGATATATGTAATGAAACATAATTGAGTTATTTATTTTCATTTATATTGACATAAATTATTTATATAAAATTTAGTTTCAAAATTGAGCTAAAACTTTTCAATTATATTAAACTATAACTTCTCTTGAAATTCTTACCAATTTAAATCACTAATCTTGATTATGTTGAGAACAAAATGAAAAAGCATGGTATTACAATGCATATAACATAGTGTTCAACACAATAAGTAGTGAAAACTATATTCTATCAATGTTAAAAAATAATGCATTGTGTATAGCAATACAATGTGTTATAATGGTGGTAGCTTACCTCTAAAAAGAGATGTGGAGATGTGGTGATTACACTTATTCTTAAAAATTTCATAACAATATATTGAAAGTATGTCTTTATAGTGATATCAACAAATCCTATGAGAGAAAAACCCTAAGATGCAATAACCTAACCCTAACATGAAGAGAGGATTGAGGCCACATTCAAAGCTTGATGTTCAACTGATCTTTGCCCAAAAAAAGGGATCCTTATAAGGACCATAACATTTTGTTTGTTGCTCAGTTTTAGAATTTTTAGCTCATTTGAAAGGGTCTTTTCACACAGGTTTACATGTTTTTCCTTTATGTGTCACAATTTTGAAAAACATATGGGAATTAGGCCCTAAAAAGCACGCCAAAAATTCAGGACCCAAAAATTGTGAAAAGATGTGAGAAAGAAATGATAGTTTTTTATATGAACTTAGGACAATATCAAATCTATATTATTTATTAAAATAAACAATTGATCAATTTTAAATTAGATCCCTTTTATATATTTATTTTGTTTATATTCATATATCAATGAAAGAATGAATATGGTCGAAACAACTACTTTTAGATTAACCAAATGATCCTATGGTCTTACAATACAATAGTCAAAGTTGATCTCTACAAAAAAAACCAAAATTTCACAAAAGAATCAAACACATACACAATATCATCTTGTGAGTATGAAAGTGGTTGCAAAAGAATTGTGGATATGTGAAGTACAAGATATAAATGTGCATGGACAACTTTTTTAAATATTTTATCATTGGAGAATTAGAGGAAGAGATCCACATGATTTATTTGAAATCATTTGTGAAGTCCATAAAATAAAATTTGATTTGTAGGTTGTGGAAGGATTCATATGTTAAACGAAACATTCATCCAAAACTTTGTATAATCAGATTTATAGATATATAAAATTTTGATTTTTTTAGAATTTGGATGTGCATCCATGTGTCTACATCAAGAATGAATGCATGTGACTTTTGTTTGCATTTTAGCATTGTATGTAGATGATCCTGGAGAGTCAAATGAATTAATAGGTACATTGAAGAGGTTTGAAATTAGTGAATGCAAACTAATTGTGACCTCAATGGAAGTGGAGTATTCTAATGACATGTGTTGAAGGGAAGAGGGCAAACTGGAATCTATGAAGAAACTATCATAATGAATGTGGTTCACAACTTTCCATTTACCATGGTGTGTATATAGTATATTAGACATTGCTTCTTATGTTGTTAGTTTGGTGAGAGAGTACAAGCATGTAATTTGGGGCAACAAGAAAGGGGTATAGTGAAGAGAATAATCATATATTTGAAGGTTAAGACAGTGGATATGTGTATTACATAATATTCATTTTTTAATTTTTTATATTATATTATTAATATTAAATATTATTTTTTAAAAATAAATTAAGTAAAAATTAATAAATAATATTTGATTATATATATTATTAATATTCATTTTTTAATTTTTTATATTATAATATTAATATTAATATTAATATTAATATATGATTTTTTTTTTCAATCTTCTTGGCGTTCTCGGAGGATTGAAAAAAATTGGCAGCAATTCTGCTTGTAAGAACACATTTTAAAATAAAATCGGTAGCATTTATGCGGTGAAATGCTACCAGTTAATATATAAACAAATTTACATACCAAATAATTTTTAAACAAATAAATGCAACATAAATTTAAATCCTAAACCTATTTAAAATTTCAAATAATTTTGGTTTTTGTTTTGAAATGATTTTTTGTTTTAGGTTCAAATGGTTTTTTTTTTCAATCCTCTTGGCGTTCTCGGAGGATTGACAAAAAATGGGCAGCATTTCTGCTTGTAAAAACACATTTTAAAATAAAACCGGTAGCATTTATGCGGTGAAATGCTACCGGTTGATATATAAACAAAAATAAATCAAATAATTTAAACAAATAACTGCAAAATATCTAAAACACTAAATCTATTACAAATTTCAAATGGTTTTGGTTTTTGTTTTGGTTTGAAATGGGTTTTTTTTTTAGTTAAATCAAATGTTTTTTTTTTCAATTAGTTTGGTTTCAATGGCGGTTTTCGGTTTCAATCTTGGTTTAGTTTAAATGCCTACATCCTAACCATTTCTAGAAAACCAAATTAAAACTAGATTTGATCAAAAACATAAATTTATACAACAAATACAAAATATATATTTTGTTTAAATAACAAAACAAATGGTGGAATTCTAGCCACCTGGTGGAATAGATGACATGATGGCGCCCGTGTGGCAAGGTGGCGTCGCTGTGGGGAGGTGGCGTCGGGCGTGTGCTCGGTCGAGGTCATGGGTCGCTGCTATTCTGTCTCTATCAAGCCACTACACAAAATAGGCCGACCGGGCCCTGTTTTGTTTTTTTTTCCCTATTGCATTCCCTCGATCGAGGTTCCAAAAGCTGGATCGAGGGTTTGTCAATCCACTGCACAAAACAGGGCCGACCGGGCCCTGTTTTGTTTTTTTTTCCCTGTCGCATTCCCTCGATCGGGCATTTAGAACCACGATCGAGGGTTTGCTTGATCGAGGGTTTGTCAAGCCACTGCACAACCGGCCGGGCACTATTTTGTTTTTTTTTTCCTCCGGATCCAACAAGCCCTCAATCAAGGGTCTAACCAAACCCTCGATCGAGGGTTTGGTTAGACCCTCGATTGAGGGTTTAAAACACCCTCAATCGAGGTATGTTACAGCCCTCGGTCGAGATATTTTTAAACCCTCGATCGAGCATTTAAAACATCGATCGAGGGCTTTAAAATACCTCGATCGAGGGTCCGAAAAACAAATTTTTCCCATGCGATCCGCTAAAAATGGTGAACCACATTCGTGGATTCACCCAAGTCCATGTCTAATTTAAGATAAATAATGATAATTCATATTCGCAATTCATAATAATGTGAAAGAAGTAGATACCATAATTCTAAACTATATTTAACCATTTTAATTTTTTTTATTAAATGTGAAATTAAAATAGAACTATTATTTTATTTTCATTTCAAAGATATTAAATAATTAAAACTTGATACAATTAAAAAAAATCCCTATTTAATAACAATATATATATCAAATTTTAGATAAATATTAAAACAAATAGCAATACTAAATTGAAGTAAAGTGAAATTATGAAAACTTGTTTTTAAACTTAGAAGGGCATTGTTTCTTGCTCTTACATCACTCTGCATGGAGGCAACACATGGTGGCTTGATGTCCGTGGGATGGATGGTTGTAAACGTTGGTCATTTTAGATGCGTACAAATGCTATGTCTAAATTTTCTATGAAGGGCTCCGAGATGCATTAACCATCATTTTCTGGAGTTCCTTCAGAGAGAAGGAATAAGCGATGAACAATGGTCCTCCGGAAGGAATCTTCTCATGTAGACCTGATAAATTTAGTGAAGAAACAAGAAAATCGGGATGAGATGGATCCATACAAACCCTGAATTGGTTCAGCAAAATTGACTTGTAATAAGGCACAAGATAAAGCTTCTTCTTTTTTGCAGAACTTGGCTAAAATCCACAAAAAGGTTCAAGACATCCTCCAACATACACATGCCAAGTCTAAAGCACTTCATGTTAATATCGTGTTGCTCCACATTTTTAAATTTAGTGATCGATTTTGGCGCCTTTCTCGGTGACCTACCCATTTATCGACGAATGTTACACTGCTATGATCTTTAACCAACAATTTCACAACTTCAAAATTGCATTTCTATTTGTCGCAGTCTCATCTCTTATCCCCTCGGTAATTTTTATTTTCCCTTGTCGCAGTCTCACTTTTTTCACCCTATCTATTTTGCGAAGCATGTCCTCGTAAAAGAATAACAAATGTTGGTTGTTTTCAAGAGAGATAAGATCAAGCACTCTGTCTGAGGCCACCTTCTCGGCTTGCTCGGTTAGGTCAGGAAGGCGTACATACCTATATCGACTAATGTTTTCAAAGCTTCCCTCCAGATGGTTTCCAAACAAGGAACAATCAAAATTTTCAGAGGAATGAAATACTGGGTCATGAAATTAGTTAATGTGATATTGGAAATGTTGCGATGCCCACCAAATTCACAGATCTAAACTGCCACAATCACTATCGCCAAAGAAAAATCTTAATTGGGTTTGATAACTATCCTTTCCACGTTTCTCAAGAAAATTTGAACCACAGAAAGGGATTGCACCAGTTCATAAGAGATTAGATTGTAGGTTAAAACCATTTACCATTTTATTGAGGGATTTAGATACTTTTGCTCGTCATCACCAGTATATCAATTGAAATTCGATGTAAATGCAGAGATCCAAGAATAATTACATCAGCTAATCAGAACATGCGATGAAACAATGAAGTTGAAAGGGAAACATTTCTATCTTTCTTTCTCATTGTCACCCTTGGCGATAATTTACATTTCTCTTTTCTTAATTGATGTGCTCAATTATCATGCTATATATTCTTTTGTTAGTCCCTTCCTGAAGGCCTATTTGGGTACATAGGGTACTACCAAAGGACCGAACACCAAGAGCAACCACTTCACAAATAGATCACAAATCAACACACCGATGTTTTGACGTGGTTTAAACCCTCTTGAGGGAAACATTCCATGGCCCCAGCCAAATAGATTCTATGGGACAATTTATTATGCAAAGAAAAAAAGTTACAAATGAGCTTCTCATAATCGATCAACTAAACAATGACCCTCCATGCTCTTTAAATAGAGATCATGGACCAATCGAGTGTTAAGCCACGGATCAAGTTTAGGTATGATCTAAGAGAAGTTGAGCTGTCGGATCACTCTATGTCGGGAACATATCATGACTGTCGGATTAAGTATTTACAAATGCATACTAATGCATACTGCTGCTCGAATCCGAACTCTAAAAGGATCTGTCGAAGCCATAAAGCTTCCTGACTGCAATTAACTGCGGCTCGATATTCTGCTTCTGCTAAAGAAAGAGCAAGAGCTTGTCGTTTCTTACAATCCCAAGTGATAGGTCCAGATACCAGACTGAAAACATAACCTGCAGTAGACTTTCGATCATCAAGATTGTCGGCCCAATCTGAATCAGTGAAACCAACCAACAAACATTTCCTCTTTGTACTGTAATGAATCCTAAACTTAACTGTACCTCAAATATATCGAAGTATTCTTTTAGCTGCTTTCTAGTGACTTTCATGAGGTGTCTGCATTTAACGGGAAACACGACCAACGGAAAAGGAAAGTTCAGGACGGGAATGAGTCAAGTATAAGAGACTACCAACAAGCTGACAATACAAGGTGGCATCGACTTCAAGTGAAGTACAAGTGGCAGAAATTTTGACTCCAGACTGGAAGGGAGAAGGGGCTGGTGTACAATCTTCCATGTGAAAGCGACGAAGAAGGTCACAATCATACTTATATTGAGAAAGAAAGATTCCTTCTTTGGTTTACAGGACTTGGAGACCAAGAAAATAATGCAAATGTCCTAAGTCTGACATTTCAAAATTTTGCTTAAGACTAGATTTCACATGGGTTATAAGCTTAGGGTCACTACCAGTAAGAATAAGGTCATCAACATATAGAACAAGTATGATGAGATGGTTTCCTACTTTCTTGGTATAGACATTGGGGTCAGAATGACATCTAGAAAAACCAGTTTTAAGGAGAAAGTTATCCATTTTGGCATACCAAGCTCTAGGAGCTTGCTTAAAGCCATATAAGGATTTCTTAAGGCAGAAGACAAGGCTAGATTTATTCTGAACATATCCAGGAGGTTGTTCCATGTAAATTTCCTCCTATAAATCACCATGTAAGAAGGCAGACTTGATATCCATTTGAAGAACTTCCTAGTTGTGTAAGGCTACAAGGGAAAGAACAAGGCGGATGGAGTTCATTTTGGCGATAGGAGCAAAGGTTTCATTGTAGTCAATCCCTTCAACTTGGGAAGAACCTTTGGAAACCAACCTTTCCTTAAGTCTTTCAACACTTCCATTTGATGCATACTTAGTTTTGTAGACCCATTTACATTTGACAAGTTTTCTTCCTTTTGGAAGAGGTACAAGATCCCAAGTATCGTTCACTAATAAGGAATGATATTATTCATCCATAGCTGCATCCCAATCTGGATTTCTTGAAGCTTCTACAAAGGTTTCTAGATCATGATTCTCGAAAACTTGAGCCACTAAGAGAAGAGGCTCTCTGAAACTGAGAACGTGTTCATCGTTGATCTCTAGGATCACCGGCAAGATCACCAGCTGCTTCACATGTTGAATGGACCCATCGAGGAAGCACTTGTGTTGGTGCAACTGGAGGAACATGAGCAGGCAGTGGTGAATTTTCATCCTCACTGTCATCATCCGAAACTGGAGTTGGAAACCTATCAAGGAAGTTGGAAGAAGAAGAAGAAGGCATAAACGCCGAATCAGGCTCGCAGGACAAAGATGGCACAATCGCCGAGTTAAGCTCGTAGGCCAAGAGATTTTTATCAAATTTAACATCTCTTCTTATGATTATATCATGAGAATGTGGTTGAATAAGTCTATAACCTTTTAAATCTTTAGAATATCCAACAAATATGCACTTTTCCCCTTTAGGCTGCAATGCTTTCCATTTTTCATCCGGAATGTGATCCCATGCTTCACTACCAAACACACGGAAGTGACTTACATCAGATTTAGTTTTACTTCATACTTCTTCTGGTGTGATACCTTGTAATGCTTTAGTGGGGGTGCGATTCACTATGTAATTTGCACAATTAATGGATTCAACCCAAAATTGAAGACTTAGTCCCTTAGATTGGATCATACAATTAGCCATTTCTTTTAAAGTGCGGTTCTTCCGCTCAGCTACACCATTTTGTTGTGATATATATGGAATAGTGTGTTGTTCTTGGATGTTTTGTTCAGTGCAGAAAGTAGTGAACTTTTTGTTAACATATTCTCCTCCATTGTTAGATCTTAACTTAATAATTTGATGACCAGATTTTTTTTCAACAAGGCCTTGTAGGCCAAGAACATGTTAAATACTTCGCTCTTAAGTTTTAGGAAATAAACCCAAGTACATTTGGTGTAATCATCAATGAAAGTTAAGAAATATTTGAAACCAGAAAAGGAAGCAGATGGAAGAGGACCACACAAGTCACTATGCACAAGCTCCAAGGGAACTGAGGCGTGCCAAGAGGCACGTTTGTCAAAACTGTCCCGATGATGTTTTTCGAGTACACAATCGGAACAAACACCATCTCTGCAAGATACCATCGGAAGACCTGTCACCATATTTTCTTTACATAGTTGTTGCAATGAGCGATAATTTAAGTGACCAAATTGTTCATGCCAAAGTTTGCTCAAGTTATCACTATGAGCAACAAAAACTGAAGGAAAAGGTGATGACCCAAAGTTGTTAAACTTGTACAACCTGGTAATATCATCAACAATTCCGGTAGCTAGGACCTGTTGAGGATTTTTAAAATCCTTGATTACAACTTGGTGAGGTGTAAAGGTCACAGTTTTACCTTCACCAGAATGAGTGATCTGATAGACTGATAACAAATTGCAGGAAATTCTTGGAACACATAGTACATCACTAAAATGACCATTATCTACTGGAATTGTTCCAGCTCCTACAACACTTAGAGATCTATCATCACCAACAAATATTTTTTTGGTGTTAAATTCATGCATAGTAGAAAAGATGGCTTGATCCTTAGCCATATGATAAGATGCTCTAGAATCAATGAGCCATTGATTTGAAGTAGAAGAAGAAGATGCATTATAAGAATAACCAGAAGCACAAAGTGCATGTCCATTAGAGGTAGATTCTGAAGGTGAATCTAGGCTGATGTGGTGCTTCTTCATTGCTGCTTCCAACGCTGCCATCTTCTTCAAACACTTGGATTCATCATGATTATCTTTCCCGCAATAGTTGCAATGATGCTCAGTCTTCTTTCCTTTGGTCTTGGATCCTTTGTCATTTTTTAAAGAAGGAGCTGGCTGAGAGGGTTTGGGACCCTTGTTTGACTTATTATTGCGAAAATTTTGTTTTTTGGGAGGCTTGGACTTTTCTTTCTGTTGGGACAATAAGGCTTTCCCAGATGTATCTACATTGTTGATTATTACAAGATGTATGAGTTTATCTTGCTCTCTAATCAAGGAATCACAAAATGATTCAAGACTAGGTTCTTGATAGCTAGCTGCATTCAAGGATTGTTTCATGGAGTAAAATGTAGATAGAAAAACAGAATATGCAAGTCCAAGTTTTGAAGGAATATGATAGATGCATTGCTTGTCTTCTCTTTTAATCTTACATTCTGCACATAAGAGTTTAAGAGTTTTGTACTTAGATAAATAATCTTGAATGCATGAAAAATCACTTGGATTTAAATAAATCAACTCATTTTCGAGTTGGTGACCTCAAATTTCATTATGTTTACCAAACACAGATTCCAACTTGTCTCAAGCAGCATCAGGTTCATCAATTTCAGATATGTGGAATCGCAAATCAGTAGAGATTGACATCCCAATCAATCCATGAGCCTCGTCACATCTATTTGCCCATTTTATTTTCTTATCATCATCAGTGGGTTTTGTTTCTTTCCTTGAGGTAATTCTGAAAAGTCCCCTACTTCGTAGAACATCCTCCATACGAGATTTCCATGAGAAATTGTTGGAACTGTTAAGTAGAATATCACAAGGGGCAGTCATATTTGTAAATTAATGGTTGTAAAAGAAGAAACCAATAGTCTATATGTGAAGAGCTCAAAAAAATAGACGGTTTCAAAAAAAACTGCACTGAAAATGGACTTCAGATGATGAAATTATGCTTGAACAAAGAAATTGTTGAAGATGTCCCCAATATTGACATGGCACATAGAGAATGACCAGCTAAAAAAAAAGGACCGCCCTCATCCCAAGATGAACCTTTTATAATCACTTTACAAGAAAGTTGCTTTAAGTGATTCACTTTTGTAAAATAAGTGATTTCACTTTTACAATGATATTACTTTTAAATAGTGCAACAATAAAAAAGAACTTAAGTGACTCACTTTTTTATTTATTTTTATTATTTAAGTGAGATGCACTTTTACAATAAAGTAACTTGAAAATAGAAATTGCATGCACTTTTTGTTTTAAAAGTAACTTCCTAAGACTTGAACTCAAGACCAATTAAGGAATAAAGCAGCTTTGAACCAAGTGAGCTAGATTAAAAGATATGTAAAATATGGAAATGGGAAATGGAGTTTTTCTTTTACTCTTCTTACTTGGTTTCCGTGCTTGCCTTTTTTTCCCGCAAATCACACCAAAAACCAAAAGAAAAAAAATTTCTACACTTGTGGACTTATATCTCATTAGCTTACCCGGAAAGTCTACGTTTTCTCTATGTTTCTGATTTGCCGAGATCGCGCAAGGTGCACGGCAAAGAGCATACGCAGCCGAGAAAAACCCTTTCCCTTTTTGTTTCTGATTTGCCGAGATCGCTCAAGGTGCACGACAAAGAGCATGCACAGACAAGGAAAGCAACAATCTGAAACCAAAAAAAAATGTAATAGTAAAAAATGATGAAATATGAGATTTTTTTCTTTTAAAACAGAAAATAAAAAAATGCGTCACTGTAACATTATACCTTCAGATCTGATGAAATACGCTTTTCTGGAGCAATCGGGAACCGTTTTCGATCAAACGAAAACTATTTCCCAATGGAAACGGCGCTCCGGATGCAATGGAATATCTCCCACAACTAAAAAATGCACATAAATACTAGAACCAGAAACCCTTTCGAGTTTCAGAAACAACAGTTCAAGATCTAGATCACAACCGGAAGCGACTCTTCATAAAAGCTATGATACCATGTTCGGGTACACAGGGTACTACCAAAGGACCGAACACCAAGAGAAACCACTTCACACAAACAGATCACAGATCAACACACCGATGTTTTGATGTGGTTTAAACCCTCTTGAGGGAAACACTCCACGGCCCCGACCAAATAGCTTCTACGGGATAATTTATTATGCAAAGAAAGAAATTTACAAATGAGCTTCTCATAATTGATCAACTAAACAATGACCCTCCATGCTCTTTAAATAGAGATCATGGACCAATCGGGTGTTAAGCCACAGATCAAGGTTAGTTATGATCTAAGAGAAGTTGAGCCGTTGGATCACTCTATGTTGGGAACATATCGTGACCGTCAGATTAAGTATTTACAAATGCATACTAATGCATACTAAAGAAACACACTTTCCCTAATGGATATATTACACTAGTTGATCTTAACTAACTCCTAAGTGTCTAAATATCCTAACAAGGCCACGGTACTAATTGTAATCGATTAGGGTTTACTAAGTATTAATTTGGGTTGACTCAAATGAAATATTTTAAATACCTCTGTTCCTAAGGCTTATTCTAGTATCTCTCGCCTCGGCAACAATTTACTTATCTCCCTAACGGTCACGTGTGCCAATTTAAAAAAGAAATAAGTGCATGCCCTAAATGGATGAGCTTTCAAAAAATACTACGAGCTATGGACCAATGATACACAATTTAAATCATTAAAAATACACTTTTGGTCAAGATACAACGAAAAACCATCACTTACTAATCCTTTTGGACGAGTTTTTACTGTGCATTGTGCATTTAAACCTAACTGAATCTCAACGAATCTCACAGACATCGAAGGCAGAGGCTTGATTTCTTCTTCTTCTATTCTATTCTTTCTTTCATGATGAATTTTTGTGTCTTTTTTCATATCGTATATTTCTAGATAGCCAACGTTTCTGAATAGGAAGTCGAAAGAAGAGACCAATTGGTATCATAATTCATAATAATCAAAATTGCAAAGATTTTTCTATTGTTTCAAACACTACAAATGAAACATTGGTGGAATGTTATTCTAGCATTTATGTTATTAGGTGGACCATAGAGTTTTTGGCAAAGGTTATTAGAACATTCCTAGTTTTTACCCCCAATTGTCAGATGCGAGGCAAAGGTTATTGCCACTTGAAAGACTTGCAATAATTGATGGACCCAACAGGCCCGTTGAGTGTTTTCGGAGAGAGTGAACTTGGTCTCATGATTCCGTGAGGTAGAGGATGAAGAGCATCATCAACCACTTGGTACACATGCAAAGAACATGATATTATTTATTTTAAACCACATTGCAAATGAATCATTTATTCACTAACTCCCTGTCCTATTTCGGATGTACGGGACATTATTGTCTGAACTGTAAATTATATTATTAAATACTATACTATGTTTTTTTGGTTGACTGTGTACAGGATTAACCTCTTTTTGCCTGGAAACAGCTTCACATTAATGCTTAGCCACATGGAATTACAATGTCATGTAAGTAACCACTATTTTCCACACAACTACTTGCTTTAATATTAAACCACAAGTGTTACAATGTTGATGTTATATTTTTCTAGAAGTACTCCTACCTAGAGTATTGTGCTAGTCTTTTTTTTACAAGTAGGGAAAACAGACCTGAGCCATAGAAATCCATGGGAAATCCTTGATAGGATATATGTAAATGGCTTTGACGTTAGTAGTAGGTTTTGCCAGCTTCATGTTATTGAAAACAAAAGTGATCAATGATCCTACTCCCTCCATGCTTACCGCTTCAATGTGTTTAGCTTAGTTTAACTTGACCTAACTTTTGTTAAATAAAATACAAGCTATGATACACTAAATTCCTAGTTTTAGTTATACATAAATACAAGCTTACACCACTCTAGATTTTGTTTTAAATTTAAGATGGCATTTTAAAAAATTTAATGATTTAGAGATTCATTTTTAACTTTGAAACTACATTAAAAATGATCTAAACTATTCACTTTAAATAAGGTTTTGCATTTTCTTTTTAAAAGAAGTCAAATTAAGGTTAAAAAAATTTCATAAAACAAAACAAGATATAAACATTATAGATTTGTGTCTCTGTAGTATGTACAGCTTCTCTGCTTTGTACCTTTGTTTCTTATTCAGTGATAAAATGAGAAAAGAAACAGATTTTTTATATTAAAATATAACATATATATATTATTTGCAGACATTGTTTTTAACTACCTATTATGTGAATCTGTAATTAAAATCTTTTAACGGACAAGGTCGGAGTATATGCTAATACAAGCAATGCAAAAAAAAATACATACATTTAGGTATTTTAAGATTTTTAAACTTTCTAGGTTGATCAAGAGACACTAAAAGCATACCCAAATTTCGTCCAAAACTTTGATTAAAAAAGCTCATTTATATTTTAACTACGCAAAGGGATTTGTAAAACTTTCACTGGATTGGATGCTTTGCCTGTAAAAACGGCCTATACAAAATTTAAAAAAAATCAATATTTTACATAATAATAACATAACCATTAATCCATATCCAGGTATGGACACTCTTAACAACTTTGCCGTGTGAAGTGCAATACTAAATAATTAAAACAGTTTTAACATACAAAATATTACCGTTATCTACCATTTGTCCGTTATCTGCATTCATTATTATTGGTTGCTTGGATGGTAGGGACTAAGCTGCCATGCAACCCTTATTTAATATGTATTTTGATGTGCATATTTCGTGAGAGAAATGGATAACAAAGATGAATTCAATGCATGGAATAAATTTGGAACAGAAATGCATGGAAGTGAAGGTTAGCTCATTAAGAATATTTCGGATAGTTTCACTTCATGGAGCAGATAAAGGAGCCAGCGGAGAGCACACAAGACGGATTCCCCAATCATAAGAGGAGCCCAACTTTATTACTAACACAATCAGGAATATTGCTCATCAGGGGTCCTTGCCATGCATGAAGGTGAGGTTTTTATATATCTAAAATGGCATTTAAGGCCAGATGGCCCAAAAACTTCAGAATTTGCCATGATGACCCTATTCTATGTTAAAGGGATTATCTCTTTCCCTTATTACTCATTGAGACAGCTGAGAACAATGCTTTCTATTAGAAGGAGATATTGATCTTGTGATGGACGGAAAAATGCTTGTTGGCTCATAGCCCTATCTATAGTTAATCTGCATATGGGATTACCCAATATGTTTGGCAAGCTTCTCGTAGCTCTAGGGATGGATATACCAAATTATAGTATTTAAAGTGGGGAACCTAGGCAATTTTTTGCTAATTATTAGAGACTGTGGGTTTTATTTATATATACTTAAAGATAAGATCTTGTCTTCTTTATCTGCCAATGAAAAAAGAAGTAGAAAAACTCGTGAGAGGATCTTTAATATGATATGCTCCGAGATTACTTGTACGAAGGGGGATTTGAAGCTCTGGCTCTGCATAATTAGTGAACAAGAGATTTCCACCCCATCCTTATCCAGCAGGCTCAAGATCGGACTGGACTTAGTAGCAAGTAAGATCTTGCGGTGGGAGGAGGTTTTGAGAAGTTATGGACAGCCAGAAAAGACCAAACTCGCTTATTGGGTACCCAATTTACTTTTACTTCGTTGGGTACCCATAAGATGAGTTTATCCTATTCTAAAGGGAACAATATCAATTTCAAATCACACTTCTCCGATGAAGACATTCATGTAAACATTTATCTAAAGTTAAAGCTACGTAGAGCTACCAAGTATGGAAAAATAAACTTCTCAGGGATACTTGTAGAGCGATCGACATCCATAGGTAAATAAAAACAGATCTAGCCATACAAACAGCAAGTCGATTTCGAGAGAAAATAAGCATAATTTTAGCCAAACAAACCACAGATCAAAAATATGTCTACTAAACAAAGAAATATAATTTAAGGTGTTAAACCTTTAGCGTTATACCCTCGAATTCTTACAACTGCTAAATTTTCCAAAACATAGATCCAATTCTCATGAATGAGGTGTCTTATTGTTGTAAAGGCTGAGAACGCTAATGCTAACTCCATCTATCTCATTTATGATAAACTAACTCTGTATAAAACTACAAGCTAATGCTTAGCCCACAGAGCCAAAATTTCTTAGGTCTTGCTACTGAGGGCACCGTTGCCGATATCACCACGAGATCACTTCCTCATCCGTCCTCCTCTTCCAATTCTATTCTTTGAGTTCGTCCTTCTCTTCCAATTCTATTCTTTGCGTTCACGGTATGTTAGAATTAATCGGGAGAAGTCGGGTATGTTGTCAGCATGCATCCAAGGAACAATGCGGGCAAGATTCAGTGGCAACCTTAGCCATGTGATGTTTTCAGCCCGCATTCATGTGAAGTGATGGCAGCGGGCCAGCAGTAAATAACTTTACTGATGGAATAATGGTGTTTTCGGTGGCTGGGAAATCATCGAAATGTATGTCATGGAGGATGCTTATGGCATGCATGGGGGGTCAGTTGGTAGGAAATATCCTATCACATCCATTCATATTGGGAAATAAACTATGATACAAAAATGAGAAAATATATTGCCATGTATTAAGGGGCCAAGGGGGATTAATTATGTTATATGACAATACAAATATTTAGGGTATATTTTATTACATTTTGTGTAGAAGTGGTGGAGGGGAGGAAGAGGAAAAAACAGGGGATAGGGGAACGAGGTATTGATTTTGATGAACAAGGGATACTCAATCGAGATCTAGGATGGTTGATGCTAGTGCTCTATTGAAGGGTTTTCATGTTGCTCATGTGCTTGGTAGGTTAATGGATCTTCAAATTGTTGATGGAATTGAGGTAATGAAGGATTATGGTTTCTATATTTTATGTGATTGTTATCAATTGTAAGTGTATTTTAGGTGCATATTTCGTGTCTGGAATCATTTTTTTTATGCCTTTCAATGTAGCATTCCTCCTTGAGTCCATTTGATTTTTTTTCCCTCTATAAATTTCCTTTTGTGTGATCTCCAAAATCAGACCATCCACTAGAGAGCATCTAGGTTTTTGCATTGTGACCTTGTACCTTTCTAATATTCCTAAAGAAATACTCATGCAATCCTTGGTTGACCCCATTTTCCCATTGTATAAAACACTAGTCTCCAATTCCTTCATGACTCTTATATTCACTCGTAGAAAAATGGGTAATTAGTGACTACACGACCAAAAAATTAGTCACGATGGGTAATTAACAACTATGTGACCAAAAATGTTAGTCACGACATTTTTTAAAGTTAAATGCTACCAAATTTGAGCAAATTGAAGTGGTCACAACTAAAAATGACTAATGTAAACTGCTAATTTATTCTAAGGATTAAAAATACGACTAGATAACAACAACATGAATATGAATTAATAGTATTTCTTACCTATAAGTAATTGAGTTTTAGTGGTATAGTCATTTTAGCGTTCTTAAAAATGTTGATGATCATGATTAGGATTTTTAATATTGAATTAATCTAATGACATCCTCTTTGGGTACTTTTAATGGAACTTGGGGGGCAAAGGGGGGCATCATTATCCTACATGCTTAAACTAGTATGTTGGCATGCTCATGCTTTCAAATTTTAGATGCTCCTACATGAAATAACACATATAATATTTTTCAACGTAAAATAGGTTATATTCTAATTGATTACTCTTATAATCAGGTACTCCTACATGACATACTATCTAAGTTGGTCCTCAAATTCCTACATGCAGGAATGACTATCTATAGGATTTTGTAATATGTTACCCTACCTTGCACCTTTGTGGCCCTATATTTTGGACACTTTCAAATTTACTATCTAGTTCTCTTACTATATATCTATTCATGATATTGATCAACCATTTTTCTTGGGCTTGACAAAATGGCCCTATTATCCCCGAGCCATAGAAGTATTCTTACTACAACAAATCCCCAAATTAACCCAATGAATTTTTTTTTACCCTTAAAGTTGAGATAGAGAAAAATATTAATAGACGAGCTTATTTTGTTGATGAAAGGCCACAATGGATAGATTCAAACAACAAGATGAGTAATACATATGGGTAGCATCCATAATTTTGGAGCAAAACTGAAATCTAGGCGCTAAGTACAAAAGTTGTCAAATCTATAAGTTATCCATTTTCTTAGCCATTCATTGCAACAACACCTTTTAAAGGGATTTTAATCAATCTTGAAAACCATAGTGGATCCCAAAAAAATAAAATAATTGTCTAGCATGAATCCATGCCTATTCCTATTGAGATAAGATAGTTAAGGATATCATCTCGAGTTAACCTATAGCAATGGGTTTTAGGCATTTACAACTTATAATTTGAGGCCTTATTGAATATATACTTATAGGCCATAGTTTTTTCTTCCCACTCTTTTTCTACTAAAAAATTAATAAAATAATCATCAATAATATGTCCATTAACCATCTAATTATCAAACTCAATAAGGGAAATACTCTAAATAATCCATTTAGAAACTTCTACTAGCGGAGGAGGTAGTGAAGGGCCTCTACACCCATCACATAGAGGATGAGGGCTAGAGTGAATCATTTTTCTAATCAACCTAAACAAAACAACTTCCTAAGAGTTAGCTTGATTAATAGATAGATATGTTAAATCATCCAAGAATAAGTTTTCCACTACCTCGGAAAAAAAACTCCAAAGCATAGATCCTTCAACATGGTGAATATTAACGGGAACTCCTTGCAATCATAAGCTGTATCATATTCTAGCTTGATCAAAACATATTTCAACCTTAGGAATCTGTACATTTTATGCGTTCCCAAACCACCACTACACTAATTCCATGACAAACTGACATCTAATGCAACTTATTTTTCTCTAGCCTATTAATGAATTGAGGTAAAATATACTGAAACTACAAGGATAGGGCCTTGGACAAAATCTCACAACCTACATTGAGGAGAATAATTGGAATCCAACTTGTAATAAACTATGGGGCACCTTCTTTCAAGATGAATTTGATGAAGCCCGTGTTGATGAGTGGCTCAAGTAGTTTCTTCTAGAATACTTTTTTGTGAATATTAAGGTCATGCCTAAAACAATCCCATATAGCCTTAAAAAACTCACTATAAACACCAATATCATTATTTATAAATCAAAATATTTCAAAACAATAGACTACAAGCACTTTAAAACAATATTTAATATTTGTATGCAAAACATAGCATATAAACATACTTACTTGTAATTGAATTAGTTTTACCATGTTGATTGTATAAAAGGGTTGATTTTATTCCAACATGTAGGAAATTGACATGGTTTCCACCCTAATTCAAGGCTACAAATGAAAAAGGTAGATTAGAACTCTCACAAACACATGTGCACTTGATTCTCATCAAAATTACACAAAATAAACAACTTGATATCCTATGGATTAGAAGTGGGAGACCAAAAACATCATGAATACTTAGAAGACATCTAAATTATCAGATAAGCATTTGGTAACTTAACAATGAGAAAATATTACCCCATTAAACTTCTAACTAGGTACTATCAGTTATTCTTTCTAGCACTTATACCAGTACAAGATACCTCAAGGTATTAATGTATCCTATCCAATTTCACAATCGACACACATAGTAGGGGTTTCTCTTTCTCATTCACACATTTCCTATTCGTAGGCCATTTCCCCTACTTAAACAAAACAACAAGCAATAACAATGCATCATCCATTTACAACATTGTTAGAAGCTCTTAGAAATGTGTAAGTAATATTATCTCAATGGTTAGGAAGAACAATATTCATCCAGGTAAGAATATTAAAATTCCTTACTATTCAATTATGTTATTAATTAATAAGGTATGATCTAGTTCAACAAGAGAAATGAGAGAGACAGATTACGCATGAATTTGAATAGAACCTTGTAAAATGTTTTGCAATTACTTATATAAACAAAAGATGGATCCCCATGTATATGGAGAGGCATTTAGTTCTAGATCTCATCAATAACCTTAGCTGCATGCTCATCTATAGCCCTAGATTGTTTCTTAACTTGCTCTTCACCTTCTAAATTATAAGAACCAACCAAATTACTAAATATATTTTCCCAAGCATAGAAAAACTTTAACCAATCTCTTGTATAATTTTTCTTTCCTTTAATATACAATGGACATAAGAATCCATACTCTTAATGGCATGGATTTTTTCTTTCCTCCTTTATTCCAAAATAATAAAAAAATTATTGAAAAGTGAAGAACTAAGGTAAAGTTACCAAAAGTTATCCCAATAGAAACATACTAATGTTATATCTCAAGCTAAAATACCCTACTAACTTGTATGACTCAATATTTCGGTGGGGAATGGCACTTGCATAATTTTTAAAGCCACTATTAGTTTTATTAATTTCAAAATATTTTTTTTTAATTTTCTTTTAAAAATAATTCTACATAAATTTATTTTAATATTAGGTAAGGAAAAGTGCAAATTAATGACATAACTAATGATAATGGATCAACTTTAATGAAATAATTTTGATGACAAATTTTGAGTGCAATATGAAACTGTCATTGGAATATTGAATTTTGAAGCACACCAAATAATTTGGATGACAAATTTTTATTGCCATTGCAATATTGAATTTTGAAGCATGCTTGTATATTTTTCAAGTTGCCTTTGTGTCTGTATTTAGGTTGTGCAACTCTAGCTAGCCATTGACGGGAATTCGGGTAGCTCCTACCTTCATTTCCTACAAGAAACTCATCATGTGTTTATTGAAGGTGATTATGGACTAATTTACCCACTATTGGGGCTTCAGACGTTGTTGTAAAGAAGTCGTTGTTGTGGTTTCATTCATGGTCTATGACAGAGAAAATTTTACTGTCAACCACATATGGAAGGATTTACATTGTTGTAAAGAAGTTGTTGATGTTGTTGTGTTCATGGTCGAGATGACAGAGAAACTTTTACTGTCAACCATAGATGGAAGGACTAAAGCATGGGATCACTGTAGCACAAAGGAGAGGTAAAATGAATAGATAGTAAAATGAATATTGTATTATGTGTACATTGCAATAATCTCCTCTTTACTTCCAAGCTTGACCTATTGGGTTTGACAATCTTTTATGTGGATATTTGCATGGTCGTGTGCCATGTCACTTTCATGTGCCAATGTGATAGCTTCAGTTTTTGCTTGTGTGAAAGAGTTGTGGGGAACTCTTAAGAAGTAATTCCTTAAAGATTTACGATTTCCGTGGTGGATAGTGTTTGATGAACAAGTTTCTGGAATGTCCACGGTATCCATTTAGAATCGACGTTTCGAATCCTAAGATGGTTTCATCATCGGGATAGAAAGATGAGGGAAGAGTTGCAGTCTCAGTGAATAAATAAAGAGAGAAATGCAGGTGAGTCCATTCAGTTCAAAACCCTTCAGCTAGGTCTATTTGTTCAGCTTTTAAAAACTCTTCAGCTCCAACCAAAAATTGAACCATAAATCTTATTCCCAATGTTATTCAAATTTTTGAGAGATAATATTAAGTAATATCATATAAATATGATAATATAAATGAGTATTTAGCATTAATATTAATGTGGGATCTCAATACTATTAGCATATAATATCAATACTACTAGATTAATAAATATTAAAAAATTATTATAATGTTAATAATACATTAATATTATCACACAATAATAATATTATCAAACTTAATGTTATTGTGTATTAAGTAAACCTTATAAATTTTATTTTATTAATAATAATAAGGATTAATAATACTTCATGAAACCATAAATAATAAGTCCATAATGAGGATTAATAATACTTCTTGAGACTAAAGAGAATAAGAATTAGCATAATTGATTGGATTGACTTTATTAACAAAAAGGGTTACTACTAAAAGTACTTCTTATTAATAAATAAGTAATAAGTCAAAAAAACATATTAGTATTAATAAGAAGGTTCATAAACATACATAGAAGTGAGCATCAAAGCACTAAGGTAAATAAGAAGTAACGAAAAGGTCTTCATACCTAGTTTTGTACATTACCTTCTTTGATGATAAGTGGTAGCTATCTTTCACTAATTTCAAGGCCTCCATCCTTATTCAAGTTGTTTGGGTGCTTCATGATATCCAGTGCTTCCCTCACCGTTCGCTTGTAGTAGTGGTATTCCCTTGCAAGTAACTTTGTGTCTTCTAAGCAAACATGGTGCTTGGTTCTGAGAGAGTGATCAGCTGGCGCAGAAGTGTTCGTCCTTTCCTTTCGAATGTCAGCTCCATGCTCCTTGATTCTTACTTGAAATGACCACCCAGTTTCTCCTTTATTATTATAGCTCTTCCCTCATCTTTCTGTCTTCATGATGAATCCAGCTTAGGATTCGAAACATCAATTCTAAATGGATACCATGGACATTCCAGAAACCTGTTTGTCAAGTAAATCCTTGTTTTTTTATTTATAAGGCTACTGAATCTAGTTGTGAATTCCCTTGGGTGACCACTTAGGCCACCACAAAGAAGTGTGCATGTAACCTTGTGATGGATTTACCTTTATCTTTTTTGGGCTGCATTAAAATAATTAAAATTCTTTCTCTTTGGTATATCCTATGAGTTTATATCTTGCTTGTAGCTAGAGCTTCAATCATGGGGTCTATTGTATAGATAAAATAATGATAAATAGAGGATTTTTTATATTTATGGTCGTTGGTAAATTTGGTAGTTGAACTGTCAAATTCCTGGTGTGCTTATTATGTTTATTTTTTAACATTAAAGATTAACTTTGATATTTGCTTTATCTTGGTAATTGTTTCATAACTGGCTATTGTGTATGGAACATGACATTGCCAGGCTTCATACAACATTGGAGGTCATTTTGTTAGTGCCAATACCATAGAGAATTCCATTTTATGTTGTAAGACATATCGTCCTACACATGAAATTGCCAAGCTGCATACAACATTGGAAATCATTATGTTAGTGCCAATACCATAGAGCATTACATTTTATGTTGTAAGACTTCTCATCTTGCACACGTAGGTTATTTTATTCCAATATTTATTAATCCTACAAACTATTCTACTCTTCACTGGACTTTGGACACCAACTGCAGAAACTAGGGATGCTCTTTTCTCAATAGGGAGGAATTGATGAGACTTTGACCTTATATTCTTAATTGACTTGACCATGTATTATATTTGTATTTTAGAAATTCACCCTTCTCACTTTATTTTTCCTATCTCATTGTACATAATTCATAGGTCATGGTCAACATCTCATTTTTGGCTTGGTCAAAGATGATCACACTAATTTTGTACCTCTATAAATAGATAATAAAATGAATATTGCATTATGTGTGCATTGCAATAATATCCTCTGTACTTCCAAGCCTGACCTATTGGGTTTCACACTCTTTTATGTGGATATTTTCATGGTCGTGTGCCATGTCACTTTCATGTACCAATGTGCTAGCTTCAGTTTTTACTTGTGTGAAAGAGTTGTGGGGAACTCTTAAGAAGTAAATCCTTGCTTTTTTATTTATAAGGCTGTTGAATATGGTTGTGAAGCTCCTTGGGTGACCACTTAGGCCACCACAAAGGAGTGTGCATGTAACTTTGTGATGAATTTACATTTATCTCTCTTTGTCGCATTAAAATAAGTCAAATTATTTCTCTTTGGTATGTCCTATGAGTCTATATATTGCTTGTAGCTAGAGCCTCAATAATGGGGTCTATTGTATAAATAAAATAATGATAAATAAAGTAATCAAAAATAAAGGATTTTTCATATTTATGATACTTAGTAAATTTGGTATTTGTTTTTTAACACTAAAGATTAACTTTGATATTTTCTTCATCTAGGTGATCGTTTCATAACTTACTATTGCGTATGGAACATGACATTGCCAGGCTACATACAACACTGGAGGTCATTTTGTTTGTGTCAATACCATAGAGCATTCCATTTTATGTCGTAATACATGTCATCCTACACATGAGATTGTCAGGCTACATACAACATTGGAGGTCATTCTATAGTTCCAATACCATAGAGCATTCCATTTTATGTTGTAAGACATATCGTCATGCACATGTAAGTTATTTTATCCCAATATTTATTAATTTGTTGCAAAAGCCTTTTCTTTTCTTTTCTTTTTTCTTTTTTCTTGAGATGTTCATAAAAGTATACTAGTTTAATAAATGTGTTGGTGGAGATCAATTAGTACTTAACAAATGAAAACCATGATTGAAAGAATGGTGACTCCCCTTGGAAGGAGCTTCTTCTTTTTTTCTCTTCAATAAATTGGCATTAGGGATTTATTTTGAAATTTGCTTTTTGTTTTTCCATGTTTTGTGTTTATCCATTCGAGATCTGTGATAGCTAAAAATTGTCACCATGTTCATGTTTTCCATTTTTTTATTTTTCTAGGTTTATTTGCCATGGTATTCAACCTTTTATGGCTTTTCTCCTTAAAGGAATGTTACTTGTTGGTGCTTTGGAAATCTACCTTTTGATTATATTTTTGTTTGATAATGTGTTATTGTGCCACTATTAGTGCCTCATGGAAGAAAATAAGTCAAAATAAAATGTGATTTATATATTTAACTAAACTTATTTTTTTAGTGTGATGTCAGATTCATTGTGAAATATGATTGCTCTATTTAAGGGTGCTAGCTCAATGGAAGAGCACCCGCCTTACAGGTAGGAGGTTGGTGGTTTGATTCCTCCATGCCTTATCTACAAAAACCAATGACTAATTAAATGGCTAGCTAACAACAACCAATGACTAAATAAATGATCAGTTAATAGCAATCAAAGACTAAATAAATAACCAGTTAATAACATTCAATGACTACATAAATGAGCAATTAACTAAACTTAATGACTAACTAAATGACCAGTTAGCTACAATCAATGAATAAATAAATGACCAGTTAACAACAATCAATTGACTAAATAAATGACTAGTTAACAACAATTAATGACTAAATAAATAATCAATTAACAACAATTAATGGCTAAAACAACGACTAGATATATGAGCAAATTGATCAATCAGAACAACCAATAAATGACAAAAATTTTTTAGTCACGTATTTAGTCGCATTATAAGTTACTGGCAATAAATGACTATTAGTCACATGACTAAATTTAGTCATTTATATGCAATTTTTAGTATTTTTTGTCATTTATCTCACTTTTTCTACTAATGAAATGTGGATACACACATATTTTTTGTTTGTTGGAGTGGAGATATCATCGAGGCTAATTTTTCACCTAGTACATTTTTTTCACATGTGGTTCACAAACCCCCAGTGGACCTGCTACGTCCCTGGTAAGAAATCTCATGGGGGGCACCCGAAGGGGCCGCACACTATTCGCTTTTATTACGGAGCTAACCTGATGGGGACATCAAATGAGGCCCTTATATAGAGATGTATAGTCACCATGGATTTGACCCAGAGACCTTCTACTCACAACTTATAGCACTCAACCACTTGAGCTAGGACACCATGGTTTTTCATCAAGTACATACATCTTATATCCCTTCTTTAAATTGTCACATTTGGCTTATTCATCTAGTATGGCATCTTATCTCTAGTTTTGGACTTTTACTGGTAGTATCATATTAACTTGATTTATTTTTTATTCCTCACTACTTTAGTTATTTTTATTGGTTTGAAATGAAAGAATGGTTAATTCAGCAATGAATGAACAATTATGAAATATACCCTTTGAAACTATTAATTATCCCTTAATAAATAAATAACAATTAGATATGGATTAAATGTTTCAACCATAGTTGCATGGGAACTTGTTCCCACTGTTGGGGGACCTATTCCTGTTGTTCCCACAGACATTTCCGGGAAATTTGAAATGAGGAAGTAATGATCTTTTTGGTCAGGGTAAGTCCAAGGAAACAATTCAATAGTTCCAATGTTCCTAGGGAGTTTCTTGCTAAAACAAGTTGCATGTCAGGAATGTCCCAAAAGCTCCTCTTAGAAAATTTCCTACTAAAAAACGGAGTCACTCTAGGAATTTTAGAAGTTCCTTGATTTTTTTGTATTATAGTTCCCACGGCCTGTTGGACTACAACAAGTGCCAAAACATGCCTATTTTGGCACAAAGTCAACCATGAATGGCCCCACACCGGGCTAGCATGGCTATTAAACAAAAAACAATAAAAAAACAACAAAATAAATGATAAAAACTCGAAGACCACAAATATAAAACCACCCCCCTCATTTTCTCATTCAAAATAAATATTTTGGAGGCAAGATGAGCTGTATGTCTTCGTCATTCAACATGTTTTTATTAAATCTACATTTTCTTTATTAATGTATCATGTATCATATTTAATTTTTAAAGTTCCTAAGTAATTCTATTATGTACTTCTTATTATATTTTGGATGTATTTTCAAATTTCCTTTTGTTTAATATATATTCATGGTGCCCAATAGAAATTCTATGGTGAACTTCTAGCTATTCTCGAAACCTGTACACCCACATGCTATTTCGAAAATTGGTGCAACATAAGTTGCCAACCACCCTTTGGAAACAAACTATAAATATTGCAGTATAACCTACATTATTATCTACCATCGGACATATATATAAAGTAAGAGGAATTTTTCTATGTTCACTTGGTTTCAAAAATCAACGGTGTTTGTTTTGATATAGGAAGGTAGGGAAGTCCGTCCACAAAAGGGTTTCAATTTTGCATTTTTATGGAGTTTAATTTATTAAGCTTATAGAAAACATGAGCTCTCTATGGCTCTACTGCTATTTACATGATATAAAATTGGTAGATTGGTAGGTTGTGGTGTGAAACATCTATAATTCTCATATTTTCTAAGCATTGCATTGATTATTGGACTATTAGCCTTTTACATTCTTTGTTACATTGATCTCTTGATTGGGTTTCCTTTTATGCATTTTTCCTTCCCCATGACTATTTCGTTGGGTCTTCCAATATCAAACGCTACACATTGATCATTTTCCCCTGGAATCCCAATGGGATGATTATTAGCATTATACTATTATTTTATTTAGCAGCATGTTTGCTTATACTAAGATGCGTTAGGGATTCTGTTTGTTACAACTTGATAATATTATATAAAGGGGGTATTAAAAATGGGTTGATAAAAATGGATACCTACAATATATGGAAAAACTAGGGGTTTTCTTAATTCGAAAGGTATATTAGGAGGGGGGTTCAACAATACAATTTTAGGAGACATTTTCCAATATTTAGTGAAATTAGGGATATTCTTTAATACCCTGTGAACGATCGTGCTATGTAACAAGTTCACTGAGAGAACCTCCTGTGATGGCATGGAAGCGGATATGGAAGGATAGCATATGGTGATGCATGGAGTTGGCAAGAGAGCCTTAAATGAAAGTCTGTCTGTTGTATAAGGCTCTCCCTATAAGTGACTCCTAGTCCTTACTGTAGTGGCATTTAACCCCAAACAATTATTTACAATAACAATGAAAAATCAATTACACCAATATATCTTGGTGTAGGGTTTTCAATGATCACTTTCATGCCAACATATTGAAGAATGAACGAGTGAGAATATTGTGAAATGAAAGAATCAATTTGAATGGTTAATAACATGGCATTTATATAAACCGTGGCTTCAATGGGGACTGTAATATCAATAGGGTGTTAATAATGCACTCGACATTGAGTCTCTTCAACCTTGTCTCCAGTTGAGACGAACATATGCACGATCTCATTGAATCTTCCTTTTCCATGTTTTATTTATATTTTTAAATAATTGAAATGAACTTTGAAATTTACCATTAACCTTGGGGTTGAACTAACTCATTATTAAATACTTAAAATAAGCTCCTCATTGAAGTTACATTTTATTATTAAATACTTGAAATGAAATGGAGAACTCACCCTAGAACTAGTGGTTGAAGTCACTCTTTATTATTAAATAATTGAAATGAACATGGAAATAAAACTAAGTTTTTATTACTAAATAATTGAAATGAACTTGGGAACTGGCCCTTGAGGTCGTTCTTCTCACTTTTTATTATTAAATAAATGAATTTTATTATTAAATAAATGAAATAAACTAACTTGTGGTTGAGCTTGGAGTTGAACTAACTCTTTATTATTAAATAATTGAAATAACATGCTCTTTTAACTTTAACTATTAAAAAAAATCTCGGCCTTAGTTAAACTCACTCTTTAATTTACTTTTATTTTATAATTGTTTATTTGAAATTTTGAATAACAATCATAAAATCAATCTATACCATAAAATTGTCTTATTTTCCTTCAATCTATAAAAACTACAATTGATAGTCCCCTCCAAATTCTAAGATAAATACATCTATAAACATAATGAAATATATTTTAATAATCTACACATAAATTATTATTGTTATAAAAACATAAAAAACATGAAAATAATTATTTACAATCTTCTATCAAAATATCCATAAATATCATTATACCCTCTATCCAATTTTGAACTTGAAGGTGCTACCTATAGGTGGATTGGCCTTCTAAATTTGTGTTGACATATTATTTACAAATCCATCTCAAAATATATTAAATAAGAAAAATATTATTTTTGGATTAAAAAAATAAAAAAATTAAAGTTATGAATTTATGTGTATAATTAAAAATTGAATCTATTATCTTTTTAGTGATATAAAGAAGATTAAAAGTTAAACAATTTATGTTTTTTTTAAAGTTCTTCTATATATTCATATTAAATATAAATTTCAAAACATTTAATATAATATTAATTTTCTTAACCTTTTAACTCATCTTAAATATAATGAAAATTTATTTTTAAATATAATAATAACTATAATCATTATCATAATAAATATCTATTATTTTAATCTATTTAATAATAAATACCAATAAAATTTACATAAACAAAATTAATAAATAAATTCTGAATCAATTTTCCAAAAGTATATACTGCATTTTTAGATGTTTAACTACTACAAATAAAACTAAAATTTCTACTACTTCACAAATAAAGAAACAATGATAATGAAAAGTTTTTATACACCCTTCAAATATTATAAATCTATGGTGAATTTTACTAGGAGAATTAAGCATGGGATGGCGGCTACTAGGGTTTACTCCACAGTGGTGCTCCATTGTGGTGGAGAGCAAATTTTATGAAAAGGCTAGCTTGGTTTGGATGAATATTGAAAGAATTTAGAGTTAACAGCTAACTTTTTAGTTGGCTAGTATCAACCAAGAGAAAAAAGTGGAAATTTTGGTTTCTTGTTGCAATTTCTGCAAACCCTAGATTAGGAAAATCTGATTGGTTTTTCTATGACTTGTTTTCTGAGGAAATTTCTCTCTTCCCTTTGGTTCTCCATGCTAGTCATTCCTTATAGTTTCCTTTTTATTTAACTATTCTCGGAGCCTAGTTAATTTTTCAGTTTTTTATCCTTTTCCCTTTTTGGGGCTGCCGGCTAGGCTTTAACTTGGCATAGGATTTTTTATGGTGTGTTATAGGCATTATAAAAATTGGAATAATGGTCAGTGGTACTTTATCCAGTACCGATCCACTTACACCTGGTGGTGTGGGGCATCAAGTGGCAGTTTAAAGCAGTACACCATGCCCCAGTGATTGTAGGGAGGAGGGTTTATTTTTGGGCAATGGTGAGAAGTTGGGTCGTCTAATTGGAGAGACGTACTAAAACATATCGTGTGTTAGCGGAGAGGAAACAATATGTTATGGGCAGAGACATAAATCTAGATAGGGTTGGGGTTTTTTCCTCTAGGGCTATTGTTGGGAGGATTGAGTACGCGTGGGTTTCCATAACTAAACTAGTTGATTGGGTAAATAAATCTTTTCTACCCTTATTTGATTATGCGCCCAAGACTACAATGCTTATGAATGGCTGGGTGTGCTTTGTTTTTACAAAACCAAAAGACATTCCAAATTTGTTGAATGGGGTGTGGCTGATAAAGGATGGGTCTTTGGTTATGAAAAGATGGCATACCCATTTTGATCTGGTGAAGGAGAAAATGATGATTCGTCACTTGTGGATGCTTTTTCCAGAATTTTTGATTGAGCTTTAGACATAAAATGTTTTTGTGGGTCTTGCCAATACTCTAGGTCAGTTTATAAAACTAGAAAATAAAATGTTATTTGGTGTTGAGAAAAATATTTTTGCGGTGATGGTGGAACTAGACATCTCTAAAGGTCTTCCATATGTGGTGGATATCATGTGAGTGGAATGCACTATCTATCAAAAACTTGATTAGCTTCATGTTCCCTTTTGATGCCATTATTGCATAAATACAGGTCATCTTAAACCAAAATGCCCAGTTCTATTGTATGGGGAAAATAACAGTGAATCCTCGGATGGGACATTTGAGGACTCTTAGCTTGCTGACTTGAAGAGGGTTGTAGAAAAGGATAACGGTATTTCTTTGCCACATGCTCTGCTGCTCATTCAAGAGGAAGAAAAAGGTATGGTTTCATGCTCTTCCCCGACTCATTATGAAAATGCTACTAGGGAGGAATTGAATTTTTATGTAAGTGCGGAAAAATCCCTATATGAGAGAAGAATCTTGTAATGCCCCAATTTCGACCCTTATGAAATATTGGCTTTTAATGTAAATATTGTATACATGCGATGTATGTTTCCCTAGAGTGGAGCTCAAGGCCAAGGCCCCGCTAGCGTATTTTCATGTTTTAATTAAAATGGATAAGTATTTGATATTTTGATACCCATGTGCTATTAAGCCATGGAATATTGTAAATTGATGTAAATATCAATATTTGAATAAAGTACCAAAACTGGCTATGGAAGCAACGAATGAGAACGGACCATGTGTATTCCACTAGGGAGTGGTGAGGGGGTTGTGGGGATGAACCATATGCTTCCAAATGTCATTGTGAGAACCCATTTGACTTTCCTTGCTGGCATTTATTTCAGTTGTAAGGAGGTTGTTGAGAAATCAGTCCATGGCTTCAATGGAGCATGTGCAACCCAAAAATGCGTATGGGAAAGTATGGAATCTGTTTCCTTGACCCACAAGTCACTCTACCTCATGGGAATTAGTTTTAACTCATTCCCATTCTATTGTTGAAGATCCCAGCATCAGTTCTCATCCACTACACATGCCCAGCAGTGAGAAAAAATAGAAATCGCAACTTTGCAAGAACCCACGTTTTGAAGAGCCATAAACACCCAGAATCTAGTATTGATAGTAAAATCCAATGGGGGATCCATAGATATGAACCTTGGGAAAAAATTGAGAGTATTAGATACCCCAAAATCCAATGGAAAACCTAGCGTTTATAGCCCAGAAATTCAGTGACGGGATTGAGTTAATTGATGACAGAATTGTAAGAAATCCAAGTGTGAATGACTGAGTAAAGGTTAAGTTTGCTCGATAAACCCAGTGAAGGATAGAATCTCAAGGAATTAGCAGTTGGACCTTTCTATGCCCACCCTAAAGAGCACTGGAGGGAAGGGACTCCTGGGGGACTGTGCAGCAGAGAAGGGGACCTTCCTTGTGTTGGGTGTGGTAGGTATTGTGGGTGCCATGACTGTTGAGTTCATTTGAGATGCATGTAGCTTTGTGGTTGAGCTCACTGGATTAGCATCCTCCTTTTTTGTCTTTTGTATTCTTGATAAACCCAACTATATGTTGGCTTAGCATAGTTGTTGAGTGAAACCATGGCTGTGAGTGCACCCATTTAGTTCCTCCTTAGTGGATACACAACCCATCTCTCAGCTGAAAGAATATAGGCTGGATAGAGATATATGGTTGCGTGGAACGTTGCTCTCACATAACCAGTTGTTTGGACAGTTTCATCTCAAAGAAAAGTGTTCTCTGTGTTTAAATTATATGCATTACGTGTTCTGCAATGTGTTAATTCTGAATGATAATTATTCACATTAATGGAATTGATATGAAATCTGTGTGTAGCATGAGAAGGGGATTGATTCTATGCACATTGAATCATCATCTACTTGTGATAGATACGTTGATGCATTACAATTGTATGTGTGCAAATATGATTTAATTTCGCTGTGTTTATATTAAGTATGAATTTGCACACAAAAGTTTTTATTTATCATGAATTACTTAGCAATGTATGGGGTTGAGTTTACCAAATAAGCCCAAGAATGTCAGTCATGTTCCCTCTGTGGTTTGGAATGATGGGAGGGGGCGTGACAAATATTTGGTATTGGTGTTTATCAAACACATTTTGTGATCCAGAATGCACCAGAGGGTTTGAATTTGAATCTGGTTTTGCATCCACCTATTATAAATCTGGAATTGGATGGGGCAGTTGGGAATGAGGAAAATTTTGGGGATGATCGACCCTCTCCCTCTACAATTTTACCTCTAATTTCTATGAATCCCCAATCTCAGAGGGATTTAGGGTTGTATGGATGTAGTTCCTTAGAAAACTCCTTTTTTGACAAATACCCACTTCAAATCTACTCCATGAGTCCTTCTGAATCTTTTGAGGAAGTTTCAGTGTTGTCCATTACGCACTAGAATATCACCATTCGAAAAACGAAGAAATGGGTAGCTATAAATATTAACTATCCCCCACAGGATTCCATTGGGGATGGGAATATGTTCATACCTCTATCGGTCAAATTAAAGGAAGCTACAAAAAATAACTTCTATGATCCTTTGGTCTCTCTCCTCGGGCACTTAGATCTAGTACGCCCAGCTAAAAGGGTGATTAATGTATTTTCTTTCTTTTAATATTCAAGGGGTAGAAGGGTAATAATACTAGGGCTCTCGCTGGATTGTTAAAAACTACTAGTATTGACATATTACTCCTTCAATAAACCATGTTCTCTGCGGTGCAAGCTATAGAAACCATTTCAAAACTCTTACTCAGGTAGGAATTTTCTACTATGGATTATAGTGAACTTTCTGGGGGAATTTTGTGAGGATGGAACCCTGAAGTGGTATCCTTAATTCTGTTCAAGAATCAGGGGGGATTTTGATGGAGGGTAGCTTTTTGGAAAATAATCTCAGGTTTTCTCTACTCAATTGTTATAGACCATACAAATATCAGGAGCTTTTATGGTCATCCTTGGATTCGTGTGGTTTAATGGGTATTCAAAATTTGATAATTGCGGGTGATATAAATTTCACGCTCTTCCCTGCTGAAATATGGGGAAATGGTGCATGGTTTGATCCATTGGATGATTTTTTCCTAAAGATTCTAGAGAAGAATAACTTGATAGATGTTGCTTCAGTAAAAATGGTCCAACATGGTGTAATGGCAGAAGGGAGGAGGCTGCAACTAGTAAACGTTTGGATTGATTCTTAATGAATGCATATTTTTCTCTTTCCCTATAGAGGTATCGTGTTTGGGCTATTAACTCTTCTATATCTGATCATTTTCCTGTTATTTTACAAATTGATGGGGCTAAAGCTAAAAGGACTTATCCTTTTAAAATTAACAATATGTGGATTCATGATTTGGAGTTCTATAAAATGGTAAAGAAATTTTGGGGCTCTATGAGTATTCCGGAGGATTATAGTCCTATGGAAATATTCGTTATGAAATTGAATGGGCTCAGGAAACAAGTCATTCAGTGGGAAAATACCAAAAAGGAAAAAAATGAGAAAGAAGTTCAATCTATTGAAAAACATATTAGGAATATTTTTGACTCAAATCAATCCTTCCTTTTATTGGATGAAGAAAAAGAAGAATTAACAAATCTGGAGAAAAGGAAAACTGGAATCCTGAGACAAGAGAAAATGACTTGGCGTTTAAAGAGTAGAGTAGCTTGGATTTCTCTCGGTGACAACAATACTCTATTTTTCCATAATTACGCCACATTTAGAAGAAACATTAATGCTATTTGGGAATGAAACTTGAAGATGGACAGTCCATAAATTCTAATGGTAGTTTAGAGAAGGCTGCAGAAGTTCATTTTAAAAATCAATTTATGGATCTATGTGGGAATTAAATTGGTGCTCAGCTGGAGGTTATTAAACACTTTCCCACTTTTTTCACTTGGGAGGATGGGGAAAATATTGGTAAACCAGTTACGTTAGAGGATATTGAAGTGATTTTGAAATTGTTTGAGAAGGACAAAAGTCCAGGTTTGGATAGATGGACCGTGGAACGTTTTCTGAATTTTGTTGACATAATGGGAAATGACTTGTTGCAGATGGTTGAGAAGTTGAGGATTGAAGGATTTGTATCAAAATATTTGAATAAGACCTATATTTCCCTCATTCCAAAGTGAAACAAACCGGGTTGTTTTAATGGTTATAGTCCAATTGCTTTATGCAATCTGGACTATAAAATTATAACAAAGATTATTTCTCTCTGATTAAATCCTATTCTTTCAAAGAGGCTTTCAACTGAACAATTTCGTTTTCCGGCAAGCCGTCAAATTTTGGATGATGTGGGAATCACCCAGGAATGCCTACATTCAATAAAAGCAAAGGATCTTGATGTTGTTGTTCTTAAAATGGATTTAGTGAAAGCATACGATAGAGTCAATTGGGTATATCTACATCTTATGCTTCTTCATATTGGTCTCTCATTGGAAGTGACCAATTGGATTCTGGCTTGTGTGTCTTCAACAATTTTTGTAGTACTTGTTAATGGATCCCCTACAAATTTCTTCCATAGCTCTAGAGGAATCCTTCAAGGATGTCCTTTGTCGTACTTACTCTTTTTACGTGTAATTGAAGGTTTAAGCAATATCATACATGTTGCTAGGAAGGAAGGGAAACTCCGTGGAATACAAATTGCAAACTTTGTTTTTATTTCACATATTTTATTTGTTGATGATGTGATCTTATTTGGAAGAGATCGATAGCTGAATGGAAATATTTTATGGAAATTATAAAAAAATTGTCTTTCTTCAAGTATGGAGGTCAGTTCGACAAAATAGGTTGTTTACATCCATGGGTTGGATCAAAGAGAGATGGAAGAATTCTCTACTTTCCTTCTATTCAAAATTTCAAAATTGGTCCATGGTTTCAAATATTTAGGCTATTTATTAAATCCTAATTGCTATAGAACAAGTGACTAGATATGGCTGGTCAAAAAAGTTGAGAAACAGATCGGAAATTGGACCTATAGGCTACTCTCGTTGGGTGGAAGACTAACACTTTTGAAATCTGTTTTGGTGGGAATTTTGGTATATTGGTTTTCAATTGAAAATATTTCGAAGACAATTATAAATCTTATTAGAAGGTAAATGTTTAACTTTATGTGGTCTGGTTTAGTGGAGAACATGAAATTGCACTCTGAAAAAAGTTATCCAAACCAAAATAGTTAGGTGGTTGGGACATAAAAAACCTTGATTGGTTTTGCAATGCTCTTAGGATGAATAGCATGTGGCGTGGTCTCTTTGGAAATAGTTTGTGGAGTAAGGTCATTCATGCTAAGTACATCAGATGTGATATTCAACATTGGATCAGGTGATCGTGGTCATTAGCTGGAAAATCATCTAATTTCTTGACTGATTTCTTGACTTGTTTTAGGTGGATTAGTAGGAACTTGGCCTGGAAAGTGGGTTCAAGTAAGGATATTCTTATAGGCATTGACCCTATGGTGGGATTTGAGGAAGGATATAAGCTTTCAACTGATTCTTTGGCTTATCTTTATGAAATTGGATATACTCATCTTTCTCAAATTAAGAGACCTAGTTCATATTGGTACAATGTTGTAGATCTTGGCATTAACCATTTATGGTCTTTAGAATAGGAAAATTATATTGAGAAGCTTAACTGGGATGGTATAAGACTTCATCAATATGAGGATAATCTTGTGTGGATGGGTGATAATGTACAAGGGTATGTGACTGCAAAGGAGGCTTATAATGTCATTGCAGTAAATGATAATGGGTGGAAAAATTTTGGCAATGGAAAATCCCAACTAAATTAAAATTATTTATGTGGTTATATTTGGAGAATGCAATTCAAACTTGGGATAACATGCTTCGTCATGGCTCGAAGGGTCCAATCCAATGCATATTATGTGGCAAGGAGGCAGAATTTGTTTCACATCTATTTATTTTCTGTACATTTTCCAGAAAATTATGGAATGTTGTCTATGAATCTTTAAATATATCGATGGTATGGGGGATGGAAAACTTGTATTGTAACCTCCTATCATGGTATAAAAAAGTTCTGATCCATCATACTTTTTCGATATTTTTGTGTTGGACAATTTCGAACTTAAGAAACAACTATTTTTTAGGATATAGAACCTGCTTTTACTTATGGATACATAAAATGTTTAAATTATTACAGAGAATTTTTTCCTAGGATTGAGAAGCCATGAAATATTAGAAAGACTGTAGATCCTCCTGTTACATTTGGTACTTGTGGTTATTTTGATGGAGTAGCAAGTGATGACATATATGCGTCAGGGATTCTACTAAAGGTAAATGATGATCACAGGTTTATGCTTCGACTAAATGGTGAACCGAGGTCAAATACAAAGGAGGAATTACTTTTTCTTTGGTGCTTGTTAAAATTTTCAAACTTCATTGGTATGGCATCTTTCAAAAATTTTGGGGACTCTGCTACAATTGTGAATTGGGCAAATCAGGATTCTTTGTTACAGGTATTGGACCTTAAGCAATGGTGCTCAAGAACTTTGATCCTCCTAAAATATTTCCAAAACTTGGAGATTTCTCATACCTATAGGGAACATAATTCCATTGATGATCGCTTATCAAAAGAGGCTCTGAAGACTCGTGAAGGCTATCTTCTATGGGAGGAATACATAGAGGATAATTTAGATTCAAATGGTGCTATTCTCTTTTTGTAGTTTGTGAGTTGCAGTATTTTCTATATTTCTCTCTTCTTGATGGACTATTTGCCTATCCAATTTTTGGATGGTTTTGTCTCTTTTTTGATAGGTTGGATGACGTATTTCTTAGGATATAAGATCGGATAGCTTGGTGTCGCAAGAAATTTCATATTTGTTTATGAGTTGGACGCTATGGAATGATGTATGTACTTTTTGTTTCCAATGAATAACAAAAGCACTTATTTTTCTTTTTGAAAAAAAAATAGTGAAAAAGTATAAATCTCATTTCTTAAAATGTTCAACAACTTCTTAAATAAAAAATAAAACAATTCAGTACAATTTTAAGTAAAATATAAAAATTGAATAATTTTTACTAAAATATAAAGATTACAAATTAAAATTATTTAAAAAAATCAAGCGTTTTCTTTGATCATGGGCTCTATCTTTTAATAAAAGCTTTAAATCATTTAAAGAAAAACACACTTTGCTATACCAAAAATCGTCAAGGAAAATACATGAGACATAGAAAGGACCAGAAACAACACATCTTAGTGTGTGAATTTTGATGCCCATTTTGATTTGACATTAATTATGTTAGTCAAAATTTGAATGGATGATATACGGATCAAACTCAAAAAGTATTGATTATGATAACCTTTTGAGGAGATATTTAGGTAACTCTGGTTCTTTAAACCTCCAGTCCTTGTACATCGAGGACGATATCTTCATGGCATACTTTCTAACAGGTCAAAAAAAGAAATGCATCCACAATTTTTAATAATTTGGTAATGTAGAGCATTGATGTTCAAGGTTTCCCAGAAATAAGGACTCGATAGCTTGGGAATGGGTTGCTTCAGCAATATTAAATAGTTATTTAATGCCATGAATCTCCAGCATGAACAAATCTGACCATTACTCAGTCTTGAGTTATATATAATGTTATACTAAAATATTAAATAGATTATGCATGTATTCTATTAGTTGTGGTTAATTAGATTGTACCAGTGACTGATAAGTTCATGGCAGCCAAAATCATACAATATTTGTTTCCACAAGAAAAAAGCATACCATTGATATTCATATAGAATCAAATAGTACATATATGTTCTTGTCTATAGAAGAACGAGAATACAATAGCAAAAAAGGGCCATTATGTCCTTCTATTCCTACACATTGAGGATTTCTCAAAATGACTAATAATGAGACAATAAGTTCTTCACAGTCCTAAAAAATTTCAAAAAAGAGAATTATGTCAATACAAAAACTGATCCTGAACTGAAAAGATTAATAAAAAACCTCAGAGTGCCCATATCACAGATATGCAAATCTTGAAATTCGTCCCATACTAAGATCCCTTCATCACCATCCAGGGCCTGTTTGGAGAGTTTATCTGCCAGGGAATTGTGTTGTCTGTAACTATGCTCAAGAGAAATATTGTTGAAGAGAACTTGATCCTTTTACACCAATGAATAAGTGTAGTAACTTTTAAGTTATAGTCACCCTACGCCCATTTTAGAGTGACCCTGGAGTCTCCAAATATTTTCAAATCATTAGTCCCAAAAACACTGGCCACTTTTAAAACACACCAAAGAGTAACAAGCTCATCTTTCATATTAGTACCATTAACGCAAATTAGCCTCAAAGTAAAACAATGAGATTGATTTATGAAAATAGATCCACCTACAACACATAGACCATTACTAGTTGCTCCATCAAAGAAGAGAAATGGACTAGTATACTAAGGACCAAAATAACTGATTTTTTTGGATGCTCAAAGATTCATGTTCAGAGTAATAACACTGATACACATTTAAAATCTGAAAACTTGTTTTTTGCACACTAGGGTACATATTTTCAAAAACTATCATATTTCTGGAGTACCAAATGAACCAAGAAATGATAATAGGTAACAAAGAGTGTGCTCTGCATTTCCTGAACCAATTGAGACATAAAATGTCAAAATTCTCTTGACCCCATAGCTGATCAATCTTCAGGGAGGAGCAAACACTATTCCACATATTTCTTGTATATTCACAGTTCACAAGTAAATAGCGAGTACTCTCAACATTATTTTTTCATAATGAGCATAAAATGGGACCATACCAACCCATCTTTACAAGATTGTTCATGTTTTAAGTATTCCTTGGAATGAAAACCACATGAAGCATTTATACCTCAGAGGGATTTTCCACTTCCAGAGGCATTTAAACCACCATTGCT